>JAPNUC010000038.1:0-85612 GCA_028554685.1 Agrotis ipsilon | reverse complement strand
CCTTGCCGCGGTAGGGCAGGGCGACGCTGTATCTATTGTTCTGGCGGTTGGCTTAAACTGCCCCGAAAACAAGCCCCACCACGGCTTACGCGACGGATCACTCGTAAAGGCGATGGTCACATTCATAATTTTGTTGACGATCCAGCACAGAAAAAAAGCCCTTGAAGGAAGGGACGATGTGGATATTGGGACGCCAGCTCACCCGTGATTCCATCATTAAGAACCTCAAAACTAAAGGTGAGTTGGAAGGATAAGGGAAAGGTCTCTTGTCAGCACTCCACTTGGCCGCAGTTGATTGATGCCTTGCACCCGGCGTCAAACGCCCCGCATGACCGGCTTTGTTTTGAAATCGCATCATGAAAGATATCGAAGTCAAGCAAAAACAACGTCGGTTAGAGGTTATCAGCACGCAAGCCTCAGTGGTGGCAGTTGAGGTTGAACGGCTGGCGAAAACTCATGTTTGCCGTAGCCAGGGGAACCTCAAAAAATCGCCCTCCTGTCTACCATACATGTCCCGATTGCGGATGTTTCTTGCGCGTCGGCCGAGAGCAAGAAAAAGATTCCAAAAAGAAGGGGGGCATTTTGGTGGGCTTGCTCAGGGGTCTCCAAATGACACAAGCAACATTTCTCAGCAATAAAAGGCGGACCAGACCTTGTCCTCTAACCTCTCAAAAAAGAATGCCGTAGGCATGACACAAGTAGAAACCACACAGATCATGATTGATGTAGCTGAAAAGCTGGAGGCAATCATGAACCCCGGTATCGTAGCCGAAATGGAACCAGACGAGCGGATATTTGCCGGTGCGTTCCCGGATGACTCTATGAGCATCGAGGACGCGCTTGCCGCTTCTCAGGACATGGAGGCGTAACATGGCCGGTCATGAACCCAAGAAGCGATTTCACGAGCAAATTGCTGACCAGCTTATAAAGCAACTTGAGGCAGGAACCGCACCGTGGCTTAAAACCGTGGAAGCCGGGCGAACAGTCCATGCCTTTCAATGGTATTTCCGAAAAGCGGTATCGTGGTGCCAATTCTTTGTGGCTCGCAATGCAAGGCAGAAGCGATCCACGATGGATGACATATAAGCAGGCTCAGAGTATCGGCGCTCAGGTCAAAAAGGGAGAGAAAGGGACGCTTGTTCAGTATTGGCAGTTCAATGAGGAACGCCCAAAACTGGATGCAGCCGGGAAACCCGTCATTGGCAAGGACGGTAAGCCAGAAAAAGTTACCTACGAACTAGAGCGGCCTCGGGTCTTTAATGCCGTAGTATTTAATGGCGAGCAGATAGACGGCCTAAAGCCCTGCCGCCACGCCAGAAAGAGCCTGACTGGCAGGTGCAAGAGCGAGCCGAAAAAGTCCTTCAAGCGTTCTGGCGCGAAACATTAGGAATGTTCACGGAGACCGGGCTTATTACAATTCCACGGGCCGACCAGATCACGCTTCCTGAAAAGAGCCAATTTGATGCGCCCGACAAATATTACGCGACTGCGTTGCATTGAGCTTGGACACTGGACAGGCCACGAGAGCCGCCTGAACCGCGACCTTGCTAACCCGTTTGGTTCCGAAGCGTATGCAAAGGGGAATTCGGCTGAGGGATAGCGTCTCTGATGGTTGGCAATGAACTTGGTGTTGGTCACGATCCGGGCCAACATGCCGCCTATGTCGGGAGTTGGATCAAGGCTCTTAAAGAAGATCCGTTCAGAAATTGTTCGAGCAGCATCTGACGCCGAGAAAATCATGGGGCTGGTCATGTCCTATGATCGGCAGCAGGAGGCAACGCCAGGACAGAGGGAACGAGCAGACCGCGCCAGATCGTAGTCAAACCATTCAGGCAACGACTGCAACCGAACTGACCACGCTCCAAAAAGCTGAACTAGCAATATGCGGCCGCTCAAACGGTGGCAGAGCAGGCAAAGGCACAGCTCACACGGCCGAGCAGGAACTTTCTAACGCCAGAGATACAGCGGCCCGCTCAAAGTGTCGGTGCTTTTGCTGAGCTGGATCAGTCTGCTTACTGACGCTGAAAAACTCTTGAGTGATTGGCCGAAGACGGAAATTGCTCTGAAAGAGCAGGAGGATCGTGACCCGGCAATCGTTTGTATCAGGCTCATGCAGAGGGTCGCATAAGCGACGCGCAATTTTCTGAACAATCCGCTCTGTTGAGTGGGGCGGATTATAGAAGAGAGCCTATTGAGCGATCTGATTGAAAAGCGCGATGAAGCTCAGGAGCGGCTTAGATAACGCCAAAGAAGAACGATTGAAGCTATCGTTCAAAAGAGTTTTGGAGCTTATAAAATGGCCGAGAAAGAGCTAATCGAAGCTACGCAGCGTGGAGGCCGACGCTAAAGATCACCTTCTATTTGGCCGAAGAAAGCGTATCGTCTTTCTGTCGCTCGCGCTGGTGACAGCATAGATACAGGCGCAGATACAGAACAAAAGATTGAGGACATGCTGACGGGCGGTTCAGCAAACTTCTCCTGAGCGCCACTTATCTTAAAAAGTGAGTTCCGAGAGAAGGATGAAATCAAGGCTCTGGGCGCGAAATATGACCGGCAAGAAAAGGCTTGGTATGTGCGCCCGGTATGGATGTAGCGCCATTTACGAAATGGATACCCAGACGAAAGCAGCACCACCAGGTCAAATCCTGTCACTACCGAGAAAGAGCCTGAAACCCAGACGACGAAGGATCAGGGCGAACGCACTTATCTTAAACGTGAGTTTCACGAGAAGGATGAAATCAAGGCTCTGGGCGCGAAATTATGACCGGCAAGAAAAGGCTTGGTATGTGCCGCCCGGTATGGATGCAGCACCATTCGCAAAGTGGCTACCTGATAACCATTGCTTCCCCCAAGATCGAGGCGCCGGAATCATCCCACAGAACAGGCAGATCAGCAGGCCGCTCAGATCAGAGAGCAAGAGCGCGTTGGTATATTTGAACAAGGGAAGGGGGGCAGCACCTACGGCCGAGCAAGCGGCCGAAAATGCTGTTCATGCGGCAGAAACTAAGCAGGCTGCGGAACAGGCTCACAAGGATGACAAAGTTACCTACTTGGCTATCCCCTTCACGGAGAAAGATGAAGCCAAGCGAGCCGGGGCTAGGTGGAACAATGATGAAAAGGTTTGGTACGCGCCCCCCGGTGCAGAGCTTAGTAAGCTGTCACAATGGTTGCCCGGCAATCGTCCAGTAGCGGGACAATCCCGCAATATCTGCACGGGATGAGTTTAAGGAGGCTCTAAAAAACCTTGGTTGTCTGCCAGACAACGACCCGAAAGAGCGGCACCCGATAATGGATGGAAAGCATCATCGGATTCCTGTTGACGGTGATAAGTCAGGCGAACGCAGCGGTTTTTATTTTGTCCATTCAGGACGGCCGACCGGCCGGGTTTATCCAGAACCACAAAACGGGCGAAACGCTGAATTGGAAGTCACAAGGAACTAGAGTCAATAAGGAGCAGTTAGCGGGCCGCACGAGCTGAAGCAGCTCAGAAGCAGGCCGAACGCGAAAAAGAGCGGCAACAAACGCAAGAACAAACCGCCGCTAAAGTGACGAACCAGTTTGCTAAGCTGGAGACGATAACCACACCGACCCCATACATGCAGAATAAAGGTATTTCTCTGGCGTCGGCTTCTGGCCTTAAAGCAGGACAGAAAATGGAACAGTCATTCCGGCTCAGGATGTGCATGGAAACATTGGACAAAGCCATATATTTCAAGAAACTGAACACAAAGGTGCCAGGATTCAAAAAAGGAACGGCTGTTTTCAATCGATAGCGGGAGAAAAGAGCCTCGAAACAAAGCGGCCTGCATTGTTATTTTGTGAATTCTTTGGCTACACGGGGCATCTATCAACAGGCATGCGAAGCTGCGTTGTAGTCGCGTTTTTATTCAGGGAAGCTCTCAGCACGTTTTGCGAAAGATATTCATGCAAGGGTGGCCTGATAGGCCAGGTAAATCGCCGGGGATGGACGCTGCTCATGCCATTAATGACGCATGGCGCAAAAACTGTCGGCCGTAACGATTCAGAAGCAGCCGAAGGAAATTGGCGCTGTTTTCTGTTTTGCCAGTGTTTTCTAAGAGTGAAAAACATTGGCCGAGTGACCTACCACCCCGGTTTACCGCCGGAAGAATGGCGAGCGGCACTATTGAACCGCCGAGCAGAAAATCGGCGATTGGCTTCTTATAAGAATCTGACTGACTTTCGACCTTGGGCGGAAAAAAGCGTTTCTTGGATGGGCGGTAGAACGTCAGGTTGGAAAACAGCGGTGAGTAAGAGGCGCTTACACAGCAGCAGACGTGAGACCGTTAGAACACAGAGCCAAAATCAAATCACAAGAAGAAAAAACGGGGACATGAAACGGCCTAGCCTGATCGACAAGAAGGCAGAGGTGCGCCGTCCAGTGTTCGCAGAGAAGCACCGACACGGAGAAACCAAAGGAAAAGGGCGGCTTTTTGTCGCCTTTTTTCGTATTTCGATAATAGTGGTGTGTTGTCAGGAGGAAACTGAACCGAACCTTGTTAAAAAACTATCTGTGCTGGCGGTCCATTGTGTTGGCTGGCTGGTTGGCGTATCCACGAAGGCCCATGCTTGAGACGGCCATCGACAATGATAAAGCCTTCAGGCACACTCCTGCCTCGTGGCCGTCGCATCAAACTGGCGGCATGCGGGGTGGGCGGTAAGCAAGCGCCTGCAAGAAGCGCAAACAAAAAGTTTCTTCTCTATTCGTAAGTTTTGGCTGGCCGACGGCTATAAGCCAGCAAAGACGGCGCGAGGCGCGGATGCCTACCTCATGGAGTGCGCAACGCGGCGCTTACCTACCGCACCACAAGACTTGCGGACATTCAGGAAGTGATTGCATTTACGGAACCCCATTTTTTTGATCCCCCGTGTGATTTAGCGGCTAAAAACTTTGGAAGGAACCACATGGTCTGGAGAATCGGAATTGTATCATGAAGACTTGAGGCAGAGACTTAAAAACTCGGCAAATATAGCGTCGGTGATCCAGAATTAGGTTGCGCCGCATTTTCATCGAACGAAAGGCCACATCAAGAAAAGAGATTAGCGGCATAAACGCGCTGTAATCCTTATACATTCGCGGTCCCGGGCTGAGTGATTGGGTCGTATTAGGGAGTTTGCTGAAATAAACCCACTAACGCCACACGAGCATATTCAAATGACTAATGGGTGGCGACCGTTCAGCAGAGGCAGCCATGTCTAGAGGAATTATGTTTAGTAGCATCACATTGGGATAAGTGGCTGCCGCTGGTAGCGTGGAGCAGATCTCCCCCCACAGGAATGCAGAAGCAGCTTAAACGCTGGCTTTCTAGGCGGCAGACGGTGGCTATCGTAGGAATCTTAACCTTTTGCCGAAATGTCCGTGATGGCTGAAAAGGTTCCAGAAGACCTCCAGAAACAAGAAGCCCCACCATTTCGAGTAGGGCTTACCTCGACCCCCTTTGAGTTTATCAAAGGAGCTAGAGATTGCTTTTGGGGACTATAAACGACAAGCCTCTTGTAAGAAGGCTTGTTTTTGTTTTTCTAAGACGTGTGTTGGTCTTTACCTCGAACGTTCCAGTGTCTATTTCTCTACCGAATCGCCGCTTTGTTCTTGGCGTCAAAAAAGCGGGCCGATAGACAACAGTACGGTCAAGATTTTGCTCAACGATACGTTTCTTCCGACATATCCGGCCGGGACGCAAAGAATTATTTCAACGAAACGGCATTGCAACGATTTTCGTTAAGCGTAGTTTATCCCGTGAACTGCTCTAATTGAGCACATACCCCAGAAAACCGCAGGATCAGGCCGCACAAAGCAACGCCAGAAACACCTTAGAGCTGGACGAACACTGATGTTCCACGGCCGCACGGTTAGGAACAACCAATTCACGCAAACTGACATCCTTGCGATCAGCTCTTAATGCAATGGTTGATTGGCTGAGTGCGACGAATAAAAAGAACACGGGTCTTACCGGCAACATGAGTCAAAAAGTGCGGCTTTGAGGCGCTGCTGAGGTTGTCCTTAATAATTGCCGCTGCGAGGCGACATAGAGGCGTTAGTGTCTCAGTCGGCCAGAATAGTTTTTACGAAACAACGGATTCCGCAATTCTTGCACGATCCATCATTCTGCGAAAAATTATTGCACCCAGAGGACCATGACGAATGGTGTTACTACTGGGAACATAATAAAAGATGCAAAGAGGAAAAACAGGAGATGAAACGACATAAGAGCCGCAACAGGCCTCAAAGAGCGAATCGAACATGTCTCAGAAAAGCGTCTAAAGTGAAGTAATAGCGCCGAGAAAAAACCCGACCGCCTTCATGTGAAAACCCATCACACCCCCTCGAATTGTGCAGCTCGTAGCGCCCTCCATCCTGATGACAGCCATATCTGTTCTCACGAACGTAACGGCCTCTCATGTCAACTTGGGACCCTCCTTGCCCCCAACTGTAGGGCTTAAAGCACACCGTTGAATCGAAGTGAAAAAGTGGAGTGATCCCGGCGCATGGTGATCTTTCAGCATGATTGGTCGCGGCGGCGCAGATCGAAACGGTTTGTTTGTGCCTATCTCTATTGTTCCTTCTGGAGTCTCTTTGAGAACGCAATCCGGCATGTATCGTTCTCAGTGGCAAGGATCAGCCGCCGAAAAATATCACGCGCCATAACTGGATCGGCCGAGAAAAAGCTGACATTTTATTTCAGTGCGGCCGGAGCAACGCCAATCGCCATTCATCATCGAGAAAGTGCGGCCGACCGGGCGTACAAATTGCGGGCGCGAGTGGAGTGTGGCGAATGATGAATAAGGAACTGAAGCCAATAGTCTGTACATCCTGCGTAAGACCGAAGGCTGGGGTAGGTCAGTGATGGTTGATTCTAAACGCCAGAGAAAGAAAGACCAGGTTCATGTTGCCAAAAGAGCTCAGCTAATGCGTGGAGTTTGCGGCTACGTGGCTGCCGAGAGGTATTAGGTCTGCCTGCATTTCTTTCTCTTTGCATGAAGCGGCCGGGGGGTCGGTTGGCGCTGAAACAGGGTTTGATTGGTTACTCAAGCTGCGATTGAAGCGCAGACGACAGCAGCGAAAGGATCAAGTCGGCAATGCGTAGCCGATCACCCAACCCATCCACCCACCCCCAAGGTGGTAAGCCGCCTGATGGTTCCCCACGGGAGTGAATTGGGCCAATGGGGGTAATAGCCGCTTAAAGAGGTATCTACGGCCGGAATATTAAGCTTCCACAGTCAGCAACGCGGGCCAAATGGAACAACCCAAACGGCAAGTTTTGAAACGCAATAGGCGCCCATGCATACAATAGGTGCCGAGAGGCCTTGCAGCATTAGGAAGATATAAAACATCCATCCACACGGAACGCTGACGAAGTTTCCAGACCAATATTTCGCACGCAAAGCCCAACGCCCAGAACGGCAAATATCCAGCGGCCCGTCCGATAGAGTCAACCGCGCAGAAACCAGAGAGACCCCATCAGATTTTTCTCCGTGTCTGTTTTTGGTGAAAATAATGTGTTGCATTAATAATCAGTCGTCCGCGGTTATGCAACATATATTTTCAACACGAAGACGCTTTTTTTGGGGTGCCGGGCACGTGTTGAAAAAATGATCGTTTAGCAACCCTGAAATAGGCACATCATAGCAATTAAGCCGGACACTTACACCGATTAAGCGTGGTGGGGCTTGGCTCAGCTCTTAAAGCGATCTAAATGCGGGATTATTGGCCCAAAAAGATTTTATTTATCCGTTTGACATCCAAGAAAAGAAGACGGCCGAAAGCTCTTAACGCGCTGCGTAAGGCTCTTTAACTCCGCTGGATATTCACCGAGGTAAAATATGCCATGATTATTTATGTATGATGGTTTTACCGCTGGTTAGTTTTTCCTTTCTGCTAGGAGAATAGCGGCTGGAATACTTGCTTTCTTATTTGGCGGGGCGGTTCTCTGGCAATATTTCCCCCGACAAAGCATCTCACATTTTTTCTTGCTGTTGGGTGGCTGGCTCAATTCCCAGTAAGCAAGGATTAACGTAATGATACTAAAATGCGGTGTTTCCTTGGCAGCTATGTCTCGAAGGAACGCTACGAAACGGCGTGGGAACGGATCAGGCGTCGGGAGCGGCTTAACCAAACACACGGGCCGGTATTCACCGATGCGCGGTGTTGCCGATGGTCTCAGATCCAAACCAAGCGGGGGGCGCAGATTTTGCAGAACCCGTAAAGGAGAACGCTTAACCTCGAGAGACTTTTAAGACCCCACGAATGATTTGTAGCGTGGCCTGCGCGTTTTCAACGTTTTGCCGTATATGATGAATCTGGTGGTTGGTTCACCCCCCGCGCACCTGATGAAGATACCAAAGCGCTTATGACCTTTCCTTCAATCAAGCGGCACTGTTCTTCCTGTAGTGGGTTTGGGGTTGCTACAGACATTTGCATTTCAGGCAAGGAGAGGTTGGCGAGGACGAAGCGCGAGAAGGCTTACGATCGCCCTCAAAGAGCAGATTACAGAAAACAACCGGCTGGCGCTAATTGAAGCGGATACATGTAATTTGCGATCGGACACCAGCAAACAAGGCTGGTCTGGCAATGTTACTCCAGCAGGATCGGTAAACGATTATGGCCCACGCCTCACATGATTTAGCGGCTATTTTTGGCGTGTGCTATCCATGGTGGCGGTCCCGCACGAGCGCCAGTCCCGATGCGGGATAACGCTATCTAATGCGCTTTCCACGCTCCAAGACGGACTGACCAGCGCACTAATGGCCTTATGGTCTGGTCAAGCGATCATCCTCACAGGGAAGGACTTACCTTGACTCAGATGCGTTATTTCGTTCATGGTAGCCCGTTTCCATATTTTCGATAGAGACCCCTGCCCGACCGATAAGCCACCAGCAGGGTGCCTACGACTTAATGCAACCGACGAACATTGCGCGTTGTTTTGGTACCCCCCCACAACCAAAACAAACCCTGTTTCTGGCGTTATCCCGCTTTGGCGGCTTTCCATACGGCAATGGAACATTCAGCTTATTTTTTTTTTTTTTTTTTTTTTTTTTTTTTATCTCTTGAGGGCAGGACGTGTGCTGTTCAACTCTTTGCCTTCTGAGCCAGCCCGTGTTTACGAGAACTATCGGCCGTGGCGGTGCCTGTTTTTGCTCTCAAATCTGTAACCACGTCGGAGCTTGTTATTGTTGCAGGACTCAACCCGCACATGGCAGAGTGTGACCGACAGAATAAGTCGAGTTTTTATGCGGCAGACTAACAACCCTGATTTCTGGGACAATTGGCCCGTCCTGTTGCTCCCTTCCCTTTAACGCAACCCCGAAAAAGACCAGAAACTATGAAATAGGATACGCCAGAGTCTCAACGGCCGAGCAGGAGCTGGCATCTCAGCATCCGCACTGGAGCAGGCAGGCTGTCAGAAGGTTTTTCAGGATCATGCAAGTGGAGCGCGAATTAGAAGACCGTTTGCAACAGATCTGGAGCATTTACGGCCGGGTGATACGGTGACAGTCCATTCACTGATAGGCCTCTGCCGATCTATAGGAGCGCCGTCATCACTTTGATTTCAACAGATCAAGACGCCGGGGCTAATTTTTGTCCTCGCTAACGGAGAACAATCGAAAACCAGGCTCCGGCCGGGAAATGTTGTTGGCGGGATGCTGGCTTCTATTTCCGGTAACGAGACGTGACATGAGCCGGCAGAGGACGAAGGAAGGCCGCAGAGGCGCGGCAAAAGAGCGGAGTGTTAAGTTCGGCCGAACACCCAAGATTCCCTCAGCGTGCAAGAAACTCATTCTGGAAGATATTGCGGCGGGCGGTACTCAGCGGCGAAGCAGCGCTAACCACAAAATCACAGATCAACAATTCCAAATGATGAAAGAACAATGAAAATCTCAGCTCTTGCAATCATCGTAGTTTGGCAGTTGTTCCCCCCCCGTTTGTGGCTTTTGCACAACGTAATGGTGTTGACCCAACAGCAGAATTACGCAAACGGAGAAACAGCTTAAAAGCTCGCTCATCAATAAGCGATCTCAACAAAAACCGGCTTCTAGTGTTTCCGACGCCTTGAGTTGATTGGATCGTCGATTAGAAACTGTACTCAAGAACGGTGGCGAGATAGTTTTTCGTATCGGATAATAGATCAACATTATATCTTCTAAAAACGGCTATTACCTGGGCGATCTTGTACATTTGCCAAAACGTCAACCTGTTATTTACTGAATAAAAAATGAATAAGATGCAGAAACGAGGCCCTTATCTCTGGCGGTTATTATCTTATCTGCATGGGCATTGCCTTTTTAGGAAAGAAGTGCTTTCATCAGACATTAACAAAACAGATCGTTCCATTTCGGACTACAAAAAACCACGTGGTTTATTGGTAGGATTTGGTATGTCTTTTGGTGGCAAAAAAATATGCTTCATGGGAACAGAACACTCCCTGTATGTTTTTGGGAGCGAGACTGTAAGCCATGACTTTGATCAACCTAATCCCCCGGAGAGCAAAAGTTCGTTTACTTACGGAGGCCGCCTATAAAGGCGTGATGGTAATAGCGTGACATAACGAAAACGCCAGAATAAACTGCCTCAATCCTTAGCCTGACGGGAAGCTCATCTTCTCTCATTTCCTATTAGGAAACTGGTGAATTAAAACCCCGGAGAAAAGAAAATGACGATTGGTAAATAGTCGAAAATAAAAAGGATTGCCAGACCTAGCTTTCACAGAGGTTTGACGAAAAGAAAAATCGGCTTTTTTTTATTTTGGGCGGCTTGGCGGTTGGTCTGGGAACATTGGGTATTTCGATAGTTTCTTGGCCGTTCTCGCTTTACATCTTATTCCATGGACACCGATCAAATAGCTCTATTTTGGGAGCTGCATTGTTTTCTCTTTGGCGCTAACGCGGGTGGTTTCTTTCTTTCTCTCTCTTCTCCCCTTGCGCTTCCCTTGGTAGAGAAAGAGGGAAGCGCCATAAGCGGGCCCAGATGAGATTACCTACCAACTAATTATTTTTGCGTAAGCGCGTTTTGTTGTTCTCCGCCTCTCCTAATCTGACTCAAAAGAGGTCATTAAAATGAAAACCAAAACCCTTTCGACACAATCTATGTTGTCTCTACGGCGAGTACAAATACCCCCAAGATAAATAAGTATGGGGCGGACGGATTCCGATGGGCCATGGTGCGATGTATTGCCGGTTGGAGCTTATAAACCGATCGGCGTAGGCGGAAAGCCGCGCATGGCTAGTGAAAGAGGCCATCTTACCCATCTTAAACGCTATAACGAAGTAAACGAGAATTAACCCGCACATCTTGAGGGGATGGGACGCGACCAACTTGCCAGCTCGAACCAGAACGGCCCGAAAACCCATTGGCCGCATTTCTGAATTTGGCGTCATTATGGGCAAGGTATCCTCTCGGTCAGGGCGGCTCAGTGCGGGCCACGTTCAACCGCTAACGAATTTCCCCCAAAGATTCGAAGCAATTCAGATGTGTTCTGGGGCGCTCTTTGGGCGCTTGGTGACGTGTTACGAGACGTTCACGAGTTTTCGGTGATTTTTTACGAGGCAAGCAGCGGGCATGAGATCCTGAATGGGGAATGAACTGTCAGGCATGGCCAAGGCCCGTCTTCTCGGATGACGCCGACCAATACGAAATCTTTCGAGTTTATTTCCAACTCTGATCCGGCCCTAGCTGACCGCCTGACATAAGCTCACGCGACGAGTGGAGAAGGCAGCAATGATTGGCTTGAACAGATGAGAACGATAGGCCCATTATGGTGATGCTAAACCGGCATGAAGATAGTGCCGTACTAGAATGATGGAAGAACGTGCAACTGCGCGAGGCCAAGCAATTATGAACACTGAACACATAGATAAAAACAAGGTACTTGAGGGCGAACAACCTTCCGATGATGATTTTGAAGAAGGTTTGAAAGCGTTTGACGCTTTGAGTCTTACTATAAAGGAGGCGATCTCTCGATTGGAAGTAATCACAAACCGTCAAGAACAGATCGTTCAAAGGCAGGGTGAAATATGGGCTGCGATGCAGGCATTTCCCGCCAAAAACCCGTAAAAAAGGCCAATCGAATTAACGATTGGCCCTTTGAAGATCAGTTAAGTGCCGTGATAGCTCGCGGCACATATTGAAATGACATTGCTACCCTGCGCGGCGCTGGTGTGATCGGCCGGGGCGATGCAGACGCCAAAGAAGTGTTTTGTGAAGGCGAGACGGGACGCCGCGTGTTATTTAAACCGTGAATTTCAAACCGCTTTCGAACCAGTTGCCCAATCAATATCCGCACCGAACGATAATTCAAGCGACGATATTCCTGATTATATTCCGGCGTATAAGAATGATAATTCGCCACCTTCTGCCACATATCCCCCGCTCTATCATGGCGAATATGATGCCTAATACGCCATGCAGCCAGATCGTATGAGTAGCATCCAGCGCGAGACACATCATGCGCTGTAATGCCATATTTACTCAGTTCATGAAGCCAAGCCGTGTTAATCTGCATTGAGCCATAATCATAGGTGCCGTTATCGTTTGGCACCGCTTGACCGGGCTTACCGGCCTCTTGGAAAGCGACCGCCAGCATGACATTCGCAGGAATGTCATACTTAGCAGCCGCAGACACAGAACAGACAACACGCTCATGAATCGCTGGCGGAATATCAAGCGGCAGCATTGGCATTATGCAGCTCCTTCCCCACGGGACAGACGTTCAATTTCCGCTTCATCTTCTGGCGTGAAATTGGATTCATTGGCAGCCCCCATGCGTTCCGCTTGCTTGTCCTGAGCGTACTGGACATATTCTTCTAGCCCGAAGGTATGCCCTTCTTCTTCGCTCCAGTCGGCATAGTTCCTTTCTGCAATCTCCTTATCGGCGTCAGATAGGGCATTGTAGCCGCCTGTCTGGTGCATCCAAGGGCTGGACGATGCAGAGCCGCCACCAGAACCAGTAGAGGTAGCGGCCCCGGCCGGAGCCACACTTGCCGGATTAGCCCCGGCCGCGATCTGAGTTAGTGCCTCGGCTCCTGCCGCCGCAGCTTGCTTGAAGGAACCGCCACTTTTCATTGTAGCAGCCGCTGCCCGACCGGCCGCTTTAGCCGCGTCAGGTGACGCTCCAGCCGTTGTTGCAGCTTGTTCGGCTTGTGACCGCGCTGTTTCCATCCTGCCGTTCAGCCCCTCGCTTTTGATCCGGCTCGCCATACGGCCACCCAGAGTTTGACCGATACGAGCTGAGATACGATCAGCGCACCATCATTTGACACAGCTTGTGCTAGATGGCCCGCCGCACCTTTTGCAACGGCCATCTGGCCGGGTGATCCGGCTCCACCACCAGGAGCAGAATTGCCACCGCCCGCAGTAGCTCCACCAGTTCCACCACCAGCAGCACCACCCGCAGCGGCTTCACCAGCTCCACCACCAGCAGCACCACCCGCAGCGGCTTCACCAGCTCCACCACCAGCACCACCACTCGCAGCGGCTTCACCAGCTCCACCACCATCAACAGCACCCGCAGCGGCTTCACCAGCTCCACCACCATCAACAGCACCCGCAGCGGCTTCACCAGCTCCACCACCATCAACAGCGCCCGCAGCAGCGGCACCAGTTCCACCACCAGCAGCACCACCCGCAGCAGCGACACCAGTTCCACCACCAGCAGCACCACCCGCAGCAGCGGCACCACCAGCCCTTACTGTCCCGCTTGCAGAACTGGACGAAGCATTGCCACCAGCGCCGCTACCAGCCGTGCCCCTCGATCCACCAGCGTTTGCAGATCCGCTACCTTCTCCCGTAGCGATCCAGTACGCAGAGGAAGGACATGATTTTTAAAGCAGAAGAAGGCGACGCTCCCACGAGCCACGGCGTGAGATGCACACCGCGACGACACAGCACCCACCGCAGGCGCCGTGCGTGTCACCCTTTGCCCCCAGGGCACAGGCTTAGCGCAGCCGTGCGAGCAGCTCCTATAGCCCCGGCCGCAGCGCCTGCAATGGATGGAGCGGCACCGGCTCCGGCTCCTTCAGCCGCTGCCGCTTCAGACGCAGCCGCTTCCTCTCCGGCCGCTTTCACCAGCCCCGGCCGCATCTGCGCCGGTCGCTTCTCCCTCACCCGTTCCTGTTCCGGCGTCATCTTCCGACTCAGATTCAGACGATCCACCATTTGAATCGTCATCATCGTCAGACCCGCCAGAAACAGAATTTCCTTCAAAATCGTCATCATTCGCCGGTGTGGAGTTGCTATCTCCCATGCCCATAGCTTCGCTCAGGCCACCCATAGATTCAGCACCACCCGCAGCGGCTTCTCCGGCGTCTTGTGCCAAATCTTTCTGCGCTTCACTGATGGCCGCTTTAACAGCCTCAGCCGCACCGGCCACAGCAGCCCCGCCGCCTGTCATGGCTGTAGCAGCCATTTTAACGCCCTGAGCCAACATTGCACCGGCAGCTTAACGCCCTGAGCCAACATTGCACCGGCAGCCATCCCGGCCCCCATAGCGGCCCCGCCCCCGATTGCGGCGTTAGAACCAGTGGAGCCAGACGGCAATGCTGCCATCTGTTCAGGGACTTTCTCAGACAGTAGATACATGACCACAGAGACGACCAGCAGAACGGCAATATCGCCCAGAGACGCCAGTTTCACGCTATCGGCATATTGATGCAGGACTGTTGAGCAAACCCCCACGACAAGGATCATACCCATGATTCTGAGACCCGCTCCAAACACCGCCCGGAAATAGGAAATTGCCATTTCCGAAGTCCATGCAGCACCACCAAAGCCCAGAATGAAGACGCCTGCATACATAAGTATCCAAGCACTCACTAACGCCATAAGCATGTTGATAGCGACGAGCGCACAGATCAGGACAAAGACCAGCCCTGATAGCAACATAATGATGCCTTCCGGCACCTGTTTCCATGACAGGGCATTAAAAGCCGTGAGCATCGTTGAGAATGTTGAAAATCCAACGTCCATTATGTCGGAAGGATTCAAGCCGGTTTTACCGCTGGCTGATCCTGCTAATTGCTTCATAGAGTTAATGATTGATTCCCCCATATTGACGCCGTGCAGGCACAACCAGAAGAAAAAGCCAATAAACACAGTGAAGCGGACGAACTCAGCAAGGACTTCTGTAGCGCCGCCACCTTTGACGGCTTGCAAACCAAACCGCCAAACCATGCCAATAGGTACCAGTATCCAAAAAAGGCGTTTGGCAGCGTCTAAGAAAACCGATGACCACCCGCTAGATGCGGAGTGAAACCGTTGCATTACGTTATCCATCACGCCCGCCGCATTACCATCAGGCCGTCGTTTAAAGTCCGAACGGGTAATTGCGACGCGCGAAACTAGTCCAAAAACTTTTTTTGGACACTGGTTCGCCCCTATCAGTAAGATTGCGTCGGGGAGCTTAGCTCCTGCTGCATTAGGGCCAGTCTGAGGATCAGACACATGGCAGGCTTTCAAGAAAGAAGCCCGCTTATCCGCGTCAGTGAACTTGGCCGCATTTTCTTGGCGTGTTGTCATGGGGAAACAGGTCTCATGAGACGCAACAGGGTCTTTCTTCCGACCGCATGGACGCCAAAGCAAGAGCGCAAAATACGAATAGGATTGTCTTTTTCATCACCAGCTCTGCCCGCCAGATTTTGTGTAAGAGAAAGTTGTGAGCTGCTGCCTTGAAGCTACCGCTCTGGCATCCTCAGCCGTATCCGCTTGCCGTTGCGCGGCTTCTGCTGACTGCTGAGCAACCATTAACGAGCGAACTTGCAAGAGCTGGTTTGCCGTATTGCTGGCAATCTGGTTTCCAGACTGAATTGCCTGCATCTGTCCAACAGATGCTTTTGTTTTGGTCTGGAGTGTCCGCAAGGTTGCAGCATCAGACTGAATAGAGGCTTGCTGTTTGCTCAGAACCTGAGCTTGCCCTTTATTCAAATCTGTTTGCAGAGCAGACATTTTAGTGCGCGAATTAAAAACGGTCGGCGCGTTGCAGCTTCCCAATTTGAAGCATGGGCTGGAAGAATAATATCCGGCGTTCTGGAACTGACTTAGGTAGTTTTGCAGCCCGCCATGCGAATTGGCGTAATAACTACCTAAATCATCGAGATTTCTAATCTCTCCCATGACTTGCTGAGACTGATCCCACAAATACGCTGCTGGAGCGAGCGTATTTGTCAGCATGTTCTGGTACTGATCGAGCTGAGTCTTGTATTGCTCAATCTGTTTGGCAACCATCGCCACCTGCTGCATGGTCTGCTTGACGCCTTGAGCTTCCTGTATTTTGTCAGTGACAAAAATACCCTGCGCCAGTGACGGCACAGGAGCAGACAGAAGCCCCAACATGACAACGCCAGAGAAGATTTTAGCCGCTAAAACTTTTCGCACGGTTTTCTCCTTAATAATCAAAATTGCTGTACGGCTTGCTAAACACGAGGTCTTTATTGACCATGACGTTAAGCCGGTATCCGGGGCGGATTTTCAGCGTCGGTGCATACGTTGGTTACTTATACCGTTGCTGCATGTGCCTCGCCTCCCCATTGTCCCCTCACCGCAGACTGACTGAGAACACTAGAGCTGTTCATATTGTAACCGTTTGAGTTGCCCTGAGCTTGGTTCTGAGAGTAGTTCACGCCTGCTGTAATGGCTGACATGAGCAACGCAGACCCAAAGACGCGCAAGAAGTGGTTATCAACCTGATCCTTCATGCCAGAATACGTTCAAAATCCGGTCCGCAGATCGCCATATCAAGAGCCTTTCCATCAGGAAAAATGACCCGTTGCCATGCTACCAGAACACGCTTTTGCCCGTAGGCAATTTGGCTGTTGTATTCACCAACAAGCCGTGACCCCTGCGGGATCAACAAGTAGCGACCAGTTGCCGTATCATAGACGTTCTGGCTCACTTGTGCGCTGAGCTGGCCGGGAAGCTCTGAATTGACGCCAGTTATAAGCGTGGCGGGCATTACAAAGCCCGTCCTGAGCATGTAACGGCTTTCCGGCTTCTCTACCTTGCTATCAATTTTCCAGCGATTATGCCGGTCGTTGGCGTCATATTTTGCAAGATTATTCCGTTTGTCGTTATCGCTCTGATTGGTCTTTCTGGTCTTCCATCGTTATCCGTCGGTCGTCAGACCTCGTCTTCCATTTTCGACGCCAAGCGCCAGCTCTTGGTTCCATCATTAGACGCAACCTGATCGGTGGAGGGCCGAGAACCTTCACTACGAGGCATAGAAACAGACACATTAGAAGGATCCTCAGAAGAGCCTCTTTAAACTGCTGGGCTCACCGAGCTAGACGCTGTTCTCTGAACATCGCATCATCGGCCATGGGCTTCCTCTCTGTGGTTTGGTGGCGTGGAGCTTCCGGTCAATTTGGCACGCTCTACTGATAGGAGCCGGAGCATTTTGTGGCGTCTGGTTTTGCGTCAGCTCAGAGCGGTTTTGCAGAGCTGGCGGTGGCCGTTGGCGGTGCCGTTGGCAATGTAGGTAGAACCGGGGGGGCGGGCTTCCGCTCCACGATCACGCCAGTCTTGTGATCTCCAATGATTTCCTGCGCCGCCATCATTGATGACTTTGCCGTGTCTCCAGTAGCCTTCCCGGCATCTTCTGGCGTTTGACCTCGCTGCGACGCAACGAAACCAATCATGCCAGCAAAAAGCATTAGGCCAGTACCCGCAAGAAGAAGCGGCCGGTTATTAACGCGCCGCGTTCCGGCCTTAACCTTTCCCAATTCATCAGGGGAAGTGTTTGGATCAAGAGCAGGGTCAATGTCCTGCTGAGTTGTTTTCGGGTCGGTCGCCATTATCGCACCCCTTTCACCCACGCCCCAATGGGTGAGGTGTATCCTGCACTGGTCTGAGGTTCGACGAAGCTACGGGTGAACGTAGTTGATCCTGAAACCAGTTGCACACGCCAATAATTGGGGGCCAGATTATCCAGCACATAGTTTAACGGCACCGCACCAGCCGGAGCCGCTGCATTTTTCACATATTCTGACACGGCATAGCCGCTGCCACGCAGCCGCGAGACAAGTTGAGTTCCAAACGCATCAGGGGTTTCCTGCCGGATAGCCCATGTTGTCGATCCTGCTGGATACAGGTTTGACAGCTCGGAATATGTGTCGTTAGCCATTGCGACTTGTGAGGACACGCTTGGCAATGCGTATGGCGTTTTAGCGGCTAAAACGCCATACTGAGGCGCGGCGCAGGCTGATAACGCCAGAAGAAGGCCGGAGACGGCTGCAATCCGTTTCATTAGTTGCATTTCCCCCGTGTGATCGTGATTTTCTTCTGGTCTCCACCCACACCGACAATCAAAATCGCCTTGTCAAAAAGCTGATCGACAATAAAGCGATTGTTCTGGAGACGGCTATTCACCAGCCCCGGAGAAGACGAGTAAGGAGACTCTACAAGGAGCGTGGGGGCTTCCGAGGTAGGAACATTATCAGGCAGCTCAATAATGGTCTACGGTAGGAACATTATCAGGAAACTCAATATGGTCCTTACGACTACCACATTGTAGGTTCTGACAGGTTTCCAAGGTGCCTTACCCTTGGGGCAGTAATTGAAATCGAGATTACCCAGATACTCGCCCGTGCCGGGAATTGTCCGATCCTGCCGCTCCTTCATTTCGCGGCGTGTAAGAGCTTCCAGTTTGGCTTGCGCGTCTTCGGGATAAGCAAACGTCACTACCGGCATAAATGTTGAACGGTGAGACCGTAGCCTAATATGATAGGTGCGCCGATCCGTGGCGACCACCATAGACGTGTCCAGCCCCACATCCAGAGGCTTTACAATCAGGTGCTGCACTTCATTGTCACCGTGTTCGGTGGACTGCGGATCGACTTCCACGGGCCGGTCCCCGATTGATCGGTTAATTGCTCACGCAGCCCGGCTGGGAGCGAAATGTCACAGACCTGCATTACAGCACAAATTACGGACGGCTCTTGTGTGCCATAAACAAACTGAATTGCTCCGCCACGAGCGATAGACGGAGTTACAGCAGCCGTTTTATTCCAAGCGCGGCGCTTGCTTACAGCGGTGCGTTCGTCCTGCGTCAATGCCGGGTTCTTCGACGAATCAAAGAACATATCTTCATAATTTGGCGCTGGTGTCCGAACGACAGACGCGGCGGGCTGAGCAGGATTGGCTTGCTGAGCTGATGCCATAACAGGGAAAGCCGTAGTGGCCGTAACGGCCAGAGCAAAAGCGATTTTTTTCATTGTCTTACCGTCACATTAAAGCTGTTTTGACCACGAGAATCCTTGACGTACACGCCAAGCGGATTAGCTCTGACCTGATTTTCTGGCGTGTCTGAGTCTGCGGAATAATCGCAATCGTCAGCAGCGCCCGCATCCGATATGGAGCGGCTTTCGGTGAACCATCACGGTCACGCACCGTTTCCAGCCAATCAATCTGCCATGTGCTATCTGACTGCGGCAGAATGTCCGTAATCTGAATATCCTGCGTTTCGGTTTCTGCCAGCTTGAAATGGTCTGCGTCGGGATTGCCATTCAGGTATTCGTTCATTTTGTTAATTCCGGCAGTTTCCGGCATTAACATTGAATAAACCTTGAGAATTGCTTGGCGCTCCAGAGCAACATCAGGGGTAATCATCCGGGCATTGTTGATGAAGTCGGCAATCTGTGCCTCAACAACCCGCTGATCTACATTAGATGCCTGCTCAACAGGGCCGCGAGCCGTTGGCAAATGTGTTGTCGGTGAAACTTCAACAACATACGGAATAAACTTCGACTGGCTGCCAATGTAGATGACGCCACCAACAGCAGCGAGAGCAATCATCATGCTGCCCATGCCAATGATTTGCCATGTCTGGCGTGATGACACCACACCACCGACATGCTCATTCCATGTGCGACGTGCATTAAGATACGGATTGTCGCCAATTTTGCTATCACCCTGCGCGGCAGTCTTCGACTTGCTCAGCAGACGCTTTAAGTTTTCAGGAACCGTCCACTTCATCACGCGGCCTCGTTTTCAAGTTGTTGACGATAATCATCCAGAGACAGGCCGTGTTGCTCTATCCAGACACGGTACCAATCGTAACCGTGTGCTTTCTGGAGTTTTTGAATACGCTGGACTGTCTCTTTATCGCTGATTGTGACGAAGCAGCGGGACAATGGGCCGAGCGCCAAACTAAATAGGCGGCGTCCAAGCTCTGAAACATAGTAGTAATCGCGCTTAGGAGTTGCAGCCGCGACAATATCAATCTGACGGCTATTCAAACCCATCTTCCGATATAGCGCCGTTGTTTCTTCGTTTTTTGCGTAAGCGTTCGGCAGGAAGATTTTCGTTGCCGTTGATTCTACGATTACATCAAGAATACCGCTGTTCGCAGCATCAGACAGGCTCTGAGTTGCCATCAGAACAAGACAATTCGCTTTACGCAGAACCTTGAGCCATTCGCGGATTTTATCGCGGAATACTGGATGACCAAGCATCAACCATGCTTCAGCATCAACCATGCTTCATCCAGAATGATCGCCGCTGGCTGGCCTTTAAGAGATTTTTCAATACGCCGGAAAAGATACAGCAACACAGGCAGCGCGTATTTTTCATTCAGGCTCATGAGTTCTTCGATTTCGAATACGTTGAAGTCAGACAGGGAAAGCCCGTCTTCTTCCGCACCGATCAAGTGGCCCATGATGCCGTCAACATCATACTGTTCCAGCGCCTCGCGGATCGTGTTGTTCTGAATGGTCGCAATAAATGCTGTAATCGTGCGCTCATTCGTTTTGGACATACTGACAATAGCTGTTGCAATGGCCTTTCGGTCTGATGGCGTCACTTCAACGCCATTGAGCCGCACCATTGTTTCAATCCACTCGACAGCCCACGAACGGTCTGAGGTAGTATCGAGAAACTGGAGCGGGCAGAACGACAGCTTGCTATCATCGCCACCCACAACGAAGTGATTGCCGCTTTTGCCTTTCGTTGCACCGTTAATGGCCGCAGCAAGGCCAAACATCGACATGCCTTTATCAAAGGCATAAATCGTCATGCCCTGATAGCGGCGGAGCTGAGCCGCCAAAGTAACCAGCAAGACGGATTTACCGTTACCTGTTGGGCCGAAAACGAAGGTATGGGCCAAATCCCGAACATGCAGGTTCAGCCGGAATGGCGTCGCACCAGTTGTAACACAAGACATAAGCGCAGGTGCCAACGGCGGATATAGGGGGCAAGGCGCGTGATCCTGACCCGTCCAAATAGAACTGGACGGGATCAAATCAGCCACATTCAAGCTATTAACCAGCGGCCGACGGACGTTTTCAACCACATGCCCCGGTAGAGACCCCATGAAGGCATCAATGGTATTGATGGTTTCAATACGAGCGCCAAAACCAAGGGCGTTGATCGCTTTCTCAGCTACGCGGGCATACTGCTCGCATGTCTCACGGTCTTCATCCATCAGGACTAAGCAGGAAGTATAATATGCTTCACTCACCAGCCCGGAATTAACCTCAGCTATGGCGTCAGAAGCATCCTGCACCATGTCTAGAGCATCCTGATCGACGTTACCGCTGTTGATATTCAAGACCTGTTCTACGAACCCCCTCACCTTCTGTTTCCACTTCTTTCTGAACTTCTCCAGATGGGAAACTGCTGTATGGGGATCTAGGAAAATGAACCTGTTCGACCACCTGTATTCAATCGGCAATTCACTCAGCCGATTTAGGATACCCGGCACTGATTCCAGCGGCATACCGTCAATAGCAACAACCTGTATGTATTTCCGGCCGATACGAGGGACAACGCCTGTCCACAGCTCGACGGAGCCTATCAGAGCATCCAGATAAACGGGGTTACGCGGCAGGATCACGGGCCGATTACGACCAGTCACGCAGAAGTCCAGCCAGCGAAGAAATTCGTCCTCAATCTGAATAGAACCATCCTCTTGAATGACCTTCCGGCCTTTCAAGCGTTTCATTTTCAGACCGGCCGACAGCGTTGATTCAATCGTGACGATTTCGCGGTTGAAGTTCTCCAAAATCGCGGCCGTGTGCTGAGCTGCATCAGGACGAGGTGTATCATCGTCAAACATCAGCTCGACAAACTTACGTTGCGCCAAAACAGGAGGCAGGAACGTAGCCGTCAGAACGAAAAAGCCCTCATACAGAGCGCCAGCATTTTCAAAATAAGCTCGACGCTCTTGGTCAATAGCGGCCGTTATTTCGTCCTTGAAGTGGCTTAGGTTGGGGTCGGAATAACGCGGAGCCTAATGGCGGGCCGCATCAATATGAATTGCCCATCCATCACCCAACTTGGCCAGTGCCTGGTTGATACGCACCGACAGAATATTTCTTTCTTCATCGGTGGCACTAGCATTGTCTTGAGCCGCATAAAGCCACGAGGCCATTAGCGAGCCGTCTTTATTGATGATGATGCCATCTTCAATAACGCTAGAATAAACTAGCAGATCGGATAGGCCCGCATCTTTGGAGCGATGCTTAACCAGTTTCAATTCTGTATTCACCGACCGTAGCCGAAGCGCCAGAACTGATAGCAAACCAAGCCCCAAAACAGCGATCATGATTGCAAAAACAGCAATAATCATCGGTAGGGTTTTCCTTTGTTTACCCGGAAGGGGGTCGAACGCGCCGGGTAATAACGGGCATACTTGCGATGACGCATGTAAACCTGTCTCATTCGAGGATCACTTTTCGCCATCATGCGTAAGGATCACTTCGCCATCATGCGTAAGAGCTTGAGGCAGGCGATCCACAGGCCAATACCCAGAACCGCCGCACGCCAATCCATTGCAGCGAATATCAGGGTGGCCAGCAAGCAGACCGGAGAACATGACAAGCTCACGGTCTCCGCCCATGAACAAGTTTACTCTGTTCGCGGCACGGTGGATCGGTATGCGGCGGAGAGCCATATCAGGCCACCATAACCGGGCTTACCGCCGCGCCGTTTGAGGACGGAAGCAGCATGGCGATTTCCGCACCATGACCGAAGAAGTTGCTCATGACGTTCTGAGCGCCAACAAGGAAGGCCATAACAAGCACAAGGAAGATAATCGAACGCAGGAACCCGTTGAGTTCGCCGCCAAAAATCAGAGTGCCGCCAGCTCCGATAATACCGATGATAGACAAAGTGAACGCTACTGGCCCGGTCACAGATGACCGCAGACTTGTCAGCCAAGATTCATACGGCAGGGAGCCACCGGAACCAGTGGAAGCGAAAGCATGAACCGGGGCAAACGCAACAATAACAGCGAGCGCCGCAAGTCCAAACATTGCCAGTTGTTGACGATTGGAGTTGGATTTTAACCAATTACGCATAAGTCTCTCTCACGTTAGAAGGGTTGTAATGAAACGGCCTTTTTCGGCGTCAAATCCATCTACTGAGAGGATTTCCCGAACCCGGCGGCCTGTTTCAGTCCGGGCAATGAAAACAGCTACATCCACACATTCACCAACCAGAGGTTCGATGAAGCGTGGCGCATTGGGGTTCATCGAAATGTATTCACTCATTTTAGATATGCCCCCGTGGGCGCTGTTTGCATGGAGAGTTGCAGCCCCGCCCGGATGGCCGGTGTTCCACGCCATCAACAGGTCAAGAGCTTCCGGGCCTCGCACCTCCCCTACGGGGATACGATCCGGGCGCATACGCAATGCCGTTTTAAGAAGCGGTGTCATAGACACATCAACCGTTGTGTAAAACGACACATAATTTTTTGCTTCTATTTGAAGCTCAGCCGTATCTTCGATTGTAATAAGGCGCACAAGAGGGTCTTGCTTTACCATTTCACGAATAATGGCGTTCACCAGAGTTGTTTTTCCTGATGATGTACCGCCAATCACAAGGATATTTTTCTTTTCTCTAATCGCTTTGCAAATAACGTCCTTTTGCGATTGGGTCATTATCCCCTTTTCAACATAGTCATCGAGCGTAAACACGCTGATAGCTCGCTTACGAATTGCAAAGGACGGCCTTGCCACTATGGGCGGAAGCTGACCGGCAAAACGTGATCCATCTAGGGGCCATTCACATTCAAGGATGGGAGAAGTTGTCAAAACTTCTCTGCCATGAAATCCCGCGACAGTTTCTAGGATAGCTTGAGACTGTGACGCCGGAATGGAACCAATATGCTCCATCGGGCAACCGAGCTTTTCAGCCCACAGCAAGCCATCAGGGTTAAGCATAACCTCAATGGTTTTTTTATCACCCAATGCTTTAAGGAGAAGCGGCCCCGCATGACGGCGGAGCTTTTCTTTTAAGCGTCGTTCTCTTTCTGTCTCGGCTTCCACAGCATCCCTCGCTTGCGTGAGATGCCAGTATATCGAATTGCAGAATGAAACAAAAGCCTATGAATGGATTTCTTTTGTGTCTTTTTTTCTGGTGTAGCCAATATGTAACGCCAGAAAACAGCCGTTATTTGTTAGTGCTGTCTTTTCCTGTCAGGCGCTGGATTTTTTCTTTCGTTTCATCCGCCCATTTTCGCACGGTAAAAGCGCGATGTGCGGGCAAAATGGCAGTTACCCACTCATAACCGTCAGGAAGCAAAACGCCATTTTGCGCCAGTTCTTTTTGAGAATGTCTGTCTACGTCGCTTTCTTCCAATAGAGCCGGTAACGGTACATCCAACGCCTTAGCTATAGCTCCATCGTTTTTAGCGACAGATTGCGGCCTTTGGTTATGTCCGTAACAAAAGAATTAGAAACGCCCGCGTGTTCTGCCAGCCATTTTTTTGTCAACCCCCGTTCCTGTAGCAGACGCAGCACGTTGGTAAAAAAGACCATCGAGTAATACACCTCAGAAGCCCCTTTCCCATGCGTCCGTTTTAGCGGCTAAAACGCTTGCATCATTGCAAGGGTTGAGGTAAACACCAAAACACACGAGACGAGGCCAATATCCATTGCCTGCGCCATTTTTCAGTTTATCGAATAAAAGGTCAATATCTGGCGTGTCTATCATGGTATTTTGGTGCCGCACGAAGGAGTCCTCTGGTATGGTGAAAATCTGGATACAACATCCGAGCGGCGTTTGTCTCACCCAGAGCGGAGTTTAACTATTTGTCACCTGACACAAAAAAGAAGGGGAAGCCCGCTGATTTAATCCTTGAGGCGGTACAGTCTCAGGGAGATTCACAAAAGAACCGTGATGCCGCAGTAGTTGCGCGGGACAATCAGCTTTCTTTATTTGATGCCGGGGCTTATTGGTCAGAAGCAGAACGATCTTTGCCGAATGAATACGCCAGAACTGCATTATTCACGACAAGATCAAAAGGACAGAAAAGAGAACTTCTTCAAAACCATCATATTTTTAGTGTAAATGCTGACCTGTCAATTAGCTACACAGGTAGCGAATTACGCGCTGGAGACGATCAGCTAGTTTGGCAACAAATAGTCCATTACGCTAAGCGTTTCCCGGTTGGCAGTCCCGTTCGTTTCAGCTTCAAAGACATGGCCGAACAGCTAGGCGTTCAGCCTAACTCCCGCAGCTATACCGCAATTAAGAACTGTATCGGTCGCCTTGCTACGGTCATCATGATGTTCCGCTCAAAGCGTCACGGTTCAATCGACACGCTACGAATGATTGAATCATTCAAGATCAGAGAAGAAGGCAAGAAAACCTGTTTTTGCGAGGTGGCGATTCAGCCCGAAATGGTTCTGCTTTTCGCGGGAGATCACTACACACGAGTTGAGTGGTGTAAATATAGAGAAGCTGTCTCCGATCAGCAGGAGGCTCTATGATTATGCGTCGTCACACAAAGAGCCGTTTCCGCTTAAAGTCGAGACATTACATGCCTTGTGTTCGTCGGACGCAATACTAGGAAAAAAATGGAATCTGCGCGTTAGAGAAGCGTGTGCTGAGCTGGTGACTAGCCGATTATTAGCGGATGCACGTCTGGAGGATGGAAAGGTTTATCTTGTCAAACACGCCGGGAAAAAGACCTTATCCACAAAAGCCAGACCACATGATGAGCAATGAGGGAACCTATCATGAGCAATGAGAGGGGAACCCATATGAGACAAATGATTTTTTTTTTTTGCCCGGACCTTTAGGAGTCGGCAGGCCCAATTTTAGCCTGCAACCCCGGCAATCAGCTCAAACAGCCGCAAGATTTGTGGATAATACTGTTAGTTATCGGTGGATAACCTGTTAGTTATCGGTGGATAACTGGAATCTATCATGAGCAATGAGGGAACCTATCATGAGCAATGAGGGAACCTATCATGAGCAATGAGGGAACCACCGCTTTTATAAAACATATATGTTTCAATGAGTTATGGCCTATTTCTGGCGTCTATAACCATTCTATAACCTACTTTCTAACCTTACTTATTTATATGCTGGTCAGAAAGCTGACGTGGTTCACGTCAATCAACATCAAAAAAAAAAAAGGATATATTTTATTTAAGGGGATTTTTAGGGTTCCCTCATTGCTCATGATAGCTAACGAGCAGGCCAGATCGGCCTATGACGGCTTTTAGGGTTCCCTCATTGCTCACGTAGTTCGTGGCTGGAGAGGGAAGATAGATTAACGCCAGAAAGAGGAAAGCTCAGCTCTTTCCCCTACTCCCAAACATCCTGTTAAGAGTTGCGCTGAGCCAGATAATACCTAGCCCACCTATGACAACGCACAGGAAATAGAGGAATACGGCAAAGCCCGTAATGTGCAGACGATCCAGAACGATAAACGATAAAGCGTAATAGGGAAGCAGCACGAACCATAAAAACGATTTCCATGCTCGTGTGTCGTTTCTATTCATGTCCGGCATACTCTCTCGCCCCTTCTGTCACCCTACCGCGCATAAGGTAGGGATATTGCTCACGTCAGTAGAATGGTCGGCCTGCCATTCATCATAAGCCGCTTGCATCCTGATCACAGGTGACTAAACCGGCTTGCGGCCTGCTAGAATTGCATGGAGGTGCTGGCGAGAAATGCCAAGCAATAGAGCTACCTCAATTTTACTCTTTCCAGTTGCCGGAATTACGTCTTCCCGAAGAAGCTCACCCGGATGCGTCGGGCAACGGTTGGGATTATGGGACATATTTATTCTCCTAGTGGTATTGCTCGAAATCGAGAACGTAGGCGTCTCCGCCGTGAAACTCGAAAGTGATGCACCAAGGCCCGTTTACATGGATTGTGTATCGGGTTGGTGTGTGTCCTTTGAGTGGGTGGAAATCAAAGCCCG
This sequence comes from Agrotis ipsilon, assembly GCA_028554685.1. Lineage (NCBI taxonomy): Eukaryota > Metazoa > Arthropoda > Insecta > Lepidoptera > Noctuidae > Agrotis > Agrotis ipsilon. The sequence continues at coordinate 58,453 of JAPNUC010000038.1, read as the reverse complement.
GAAGATTAACTTCCTCTGGTTTGGACGCGGCATTTAAGGCATCTAACCGCCGTAAAATGCGAGTATGAAAGCGAGCGTCAATCCGAGATTTTCCTGTTTCCCACAAGGATTTTAGCTGTTTGTTGGCGAAGCTCTTAATCATGTGAGTAGTCTAGCCTGATTGGTTACACCTGTAAACAAATAGAAGACACTTTTCGGATATTATTTTAGCCGCTAAAACGCCCGCGCTTTTTTTTGGCGTCAAAATTATTCGATATAATGGAAAAACCCTTGCGTCATTAGCTTGGTTGAGGTAAACATTTCTTATGGCCGAGCAATTCAGTTCAGGTCGAAACCGGAGTTTTCCGATGACGCAAGATATTGTCTCCCCCGTAACGTCAAGTCGTAGCAGACGATCAGCGCATGACGGTTCTGCCGTCTCTGTTCGGTCGCTATCTTCTTGGTTGTGAGCTGCTTTCTTGGTTGTGAAGCTGCCATTTATGCCCGCACGGAGAAAAGCTGTGCGGAATACAAGGGTGGCTTCTGGACTTTTGCCGCTCTGAGTAACGGCGGATACTTCATGTATCCCGATATGGGGGAAGGTTCTTCCTTCTCTTACGAAGTTCCTGAGAACGGCTGGACTGGTCAGCTCACGGCGGAAGCTATGGGAATTGTCGCCTGTCTTTTTGTCCTCTCCAGCCTCTCTTGCCAGCTTTATGAGCGGGGCTTGGACAACAAGATGGCAACGGAAAATTATCATAAATTGCGTGACTACGCGCTCGATCATGCCGAGGCATCAGCCATTTTCGCGGCGATTGATTGAGGGATTCAGGGCATGACGAAACAAGACCTCAAAGAAGTCGGCCTGTTCCTGGTGGAAGGTGTCTCATTTTTCGCGCTGGCTCTTACCGCCTGTTTTTTTCTGGCGGTGATCTGATTAAAGCCGGGGCGTAACTGCCCCGGCCACCAAAAGCTGATGGGAAATCTATGAATAGCACACTGGTAAGCATGTTGGCGCGGACAACGGTAGTGTGTGCCGCTACTCTGGGAGCGGCATACCTTACTTTTCATTGCGCCATATCTGACAACCAAGCGCCTTTAGGGCCACCCCCGCGTGATGGGTGTGTAACCATTACAAAAAAATGGAAGGAATATTCTGGCGGGGGCGTTAGGTCTGAGACGCAGATAACGCCATATATTGGCAGCGGGATTCCGATTGGCAACGGAATGGCAATGGAGACCGAAGACAAGCCTCAGCCGGTGTATGTTTCGTATTACGCAAGCTATGTCTTCCCAGATGGAAAACAGGATACGCAGCGGATAGGAGAGCAAACCTACGCCAGAATAAAGGCTGGTGCTAAACTACAGCTTTCTTGGGAAAAGTCAGAAGCTCGCGGGCTATTCTCGGATATGGAGCTTTGGGTTCCTAATTTCACTGTGGAGTGTGGGAAAGCAAAATAATCATGCTGTTAGTTATTTTTGGCGTAGTCGTGTTTAACGCCATTTTAGCGGCGGCGATTGATCCTACCGGCGGCAAGTCCAATAAGCGCGAGGAAAAGATATGTTGCGGCCTGAAACGCTCCAGAATGGGGCAAAATATGCAGAACCTACACCGGAAGAAGTAAGAACCATAATTCGTGAGGCTGGCCTTACAGGTTATTCGTGAGGCTGAGCCTTACAGGTGGAGGAGCTGGGTGGTCAGGGGGGTGGCGGATTTCTGGGGATGAGTAAACGGCGGAACGGCGGAAGTCGTGTTGTGCGTCGATGGTGTTCTGGGGATGCCTCTATTCCATATTCAGCATGGGCCTTACTTTGCTGGCTGGCCGGGAAAGGGCAGATATGGACGCCAGAAAAAGAGGCGGGAAATGATGCCGGGTTGAGGGATTGATGTTTTAGCCGCTAAAACGCTTGCTTGCCTGTTTTTGTTGAGGTAAACTTTATTTATGGCCGAGCAATTTAGCTCAGGTCGAAACCGGAGTTTTCCGATGACGCAAGTTTCTGCAATTATGGCTTCTCTTTTGGAAGTATTGGCCCCGCTGGATGCAGAAGTTTTAGAGGCCACGAAAGAATGGGCATTAGGCCGTAAAGAGGCAATTTCTGAGTTTAGGAAGACCGACGAATATAAGGCTCTCAGAAAAATCAGTTTGCTCTTTATGAGAGGCTTTTTGCGATGGCAGGCGGTAAGAGCTGGTATCGTGTTTTTTCTGGAAACGGACGCGATGGCGTGTTGAATTTTGTTGCCAAAAATCATCAGCACACCATTGAAAAACGTAACGCAGCCATATCAGTCAAGCTGACTAAGGCGGGGATTACAGAGGTTTCTAAATCAGACTGGTCGCGTACCAGTGACGGCTTTAACGGTCTATTCTCCGTCCAAACGGATGCAGGAAAAAAGACAGTTGCAATCAATACGATTGTTGCAGGTGGATATAATATCCAGTGCAAGCATCTGAGAGTTTGGTTATTAAGGGTATTGAAGGCAAAGGCACCAAAAAACCCCGGTTTGGCGGGGGGTTTTATGTAATAGACTGGCAAATGATAACGCTGGACGCGAATGGCCCTTATACAGAGACGGGGTAGGAGCGGCAAGATGACGGCAGAAATCATAAGGTTTCCAAAGTCCTTTCAGGATAAGGTTCGGAAGGCCAAAGATGAACTGGCTCAGCATCCGCTGGCGTCATCTATCAAGCAAGCCTCAGCCACTCAGCATCGCGCACGGGCAAGTAAAACGAAGCCACAAGCGCCGCCTGTTTCTGGCGTAAAACAAACCAAACAAAATACGGAAACCGTTACGTCTTCTCTTGGTCGGAAAAATACCGTTTGGTCAGTAGCTTGGTCTTTTTTGGTATTGTGTTGGCCGGTTATTTCGTTTCTTTTTTGGATTGATGTATTATGGCATGGAGTTTTGGCTCTCGTATTTATATCCACGCCAAACACACATTACGGATTTTGGTTTTTGGTTCACTTTGGAGTGTTTTTTATTTTGGGCGTATCACGGTTTTTAACACCGAAAGATATTTGATTTCTTTTTCTTTTTAGCGGCTAAAACGCTTGCGCTCCATAGTGGGTTGAGGTAAACCATTCTTAGCGGCTGGCACCGCATTGGTTCCCACCTAACAGCTTGGAGTGAGAAAATGGGTGGCATGGATGAAAAAGACTCTTTCCGAAGCAGCCTTTCAGAAGGCTCTAGCATCTCTCACAATGGGGGAGAGGTCGGTGGATTCAAATGGGGGAAGGTCGGTGCGAGTGCGTCGATCGGTTCTAGTGAACGGGGAACCGCAGGCGGACGTAGCGAGGAAATTCGGAATCTCGAAAAGCGCGGTCTGCAAACAGGTGGCGAGGGTTCAGGAAGCCTTGGCGGAAGCGGGGCTTCCAAGGGGCTTTCAGAAGGTAACGGTCATTCTGACGGATCACCAAGCGTTCATGGCCCGGAAATGGTCTCAGGACGCGGAGCGGAAGATAGCCGCAAAAAAATGAAAACTCTTGTCGTCGCCAATCAGAAAGGCGGCGTCGGGAAAACGGCAACACTTGTTCATCTGGCGTGGTATGCAGCCCAACAAGGGGCAAAGGTTGTTGTCGTTGACTTGGATACCCAAGGTAACGCCAGTTTCACTCTATCCGCCCACGATACTGGGATTGGCTCTAGTGAGCTGTTACGGGGCAAAACTGTTCCTAACATCGCCCTGGTGGAAGCAGGCATTAAACTGATCCATGCAGATCCGCAGCTTGCCGATACTGATAAGATGACTCTGGCTGAGGCTGGCACCAATTTTAGGAGCAGCCTTAAAGCACTGGAGCAACAGGGCTTTGATTTATGCCTCATAGACACGGCACCTAGCCTTGGTGTCACGATGGCAGCGGCGTTGCTCGGTGGCGGATATGTTCTTTCACCGATTGAGCTGGAGGCTTACTCGATACAGGGTATCCGTAAGATGCTTCTTACGGTGAATAACCTGAAAAGAGCCAATCCTGAGCTTTCCTTTCTAGGTATGGCTCCGTCAAAAGTTGACGGTCGAAACCCCCGGCATCGGCAGCATTTGGGCTGTGACACTCAGCATAGCCTATGCATAGCCTATCCAGAAGCCATTTTGCCAGCTCATGTTGGCCTACGTTCAAGCGTAGCTGATGCACTGGCATCAAAGCGGCCGGTGTGGACAATCAAGAAAACAGCAGCTCGAAAAGCCGCGCAGGAAATCCAAAATCTCGGAGCTTTTGTTTTCCAGAAAATGGGAGTGTCATTCTAATGGCGTCTAATGACGATATGGCCCTGAGCGGCCTTGGTAATCTGTCTGACCTTCTGGCAGACGGGGGATCGACAGCATCGACCGGCCCGCAGCTCATTCCGTTGAGTGATATTGACGAAGACCCCAACCAGCCCCGCAAAGAAGGCAATCCCGGCTTTTCTGATGCGTCTCTGAAAGAACTGGCAGAGACTATCAAGGCGAGAGGCGTAAAGTCACCTATCAGCCTCAGAGAAGGGGAGAACGGTCGGTTTGTGATTAACCACGGAGCGAGACGGTTCCGTGCGGCAAGGATGGCTGGAAAAACTGACATTCCAGCGTTTATTGATAACGATTACAGCGAGACCGATCAGGTAATTGAAAATCTCCAGCGGGACGAGCTAACAGCCCGTGAAATTGCCGATTACATTGGCCGTCAGAAAGCGGCCGGAATGAATGGCAAGCAGATTTCCGCTCTGATCGGCAAATCTAACGCATGGGTTTCACAACATGCGGCATTGCTCGACTTGCCGGATTGCTTAGCGGATGCCTTTGCCAGCGGACGTTTACGAGACCTAACTGTTATTACTGAGCTGTTGAAGTTATGGAAAAAATCTCCAGAGGACGTGGAGAGCTGGCTGGCAGATGAACAGGGAGACATTACCCGTACCAGCGTGAAGACCTTTGCGGAGTTTTTGGCTGAGAAGCAGGCTGAAAATGACGGTGGCGAGGGTGGCGAGGAAGACTCTGGAGAAGGCGACGAAGAACCAGCGCCCACGCCCAAGTTGCAAGACGAGAAAGAGCCGAAAGAAGCCGACCCGACGAAGCTCAAAAAAGCAATCGTCATGATTGAATACGATGAACGAAAAGGGCGAATGGTGCTGACGAAACGCCCAGAGGTACCGGGCGGCATCTGGATCAAGCTCGATGATGGCGGCGAGGAATTGGAAGTTGATGCATCAGAATTGAAGGTATTGGAATTGATTGAAGGTTGATTCCTTCAATCCGGGCAAACGGGCCGGGGCGGGGGAAAACTCCCGCCCCTTAATTATGTGCGAGGGAAGGCGATGGCTCAAAAGCGAATAGTTGTAATGAATGGGCAGCGACTATCACAGGAGGCCACAGCACCCGGAAAATGGGATGTTGTTAAGGTCGATAAAGCGGGATCAATCAAGCCCGGTTTATACAATCTGGCGACAGCTAAGCCGCCAATGGAAGGCAAGCAATATTCCGGCGCAATCGTTCATACCGATAGAGAGACGGTTTATCAGCATAGCCAATCGGGGCTGATAAAGCATGATGCCCGGAAGTTTTCTAAGTTGCCAGAGATTGGCACACTTAAAGGGATTGAATACACACAAGCAGGAAGTTTGACGGTTTCAGAAGTTCAGGCGAAGACCAACACGAACACCCGTAGTCGAAGCCGGTAGTTTTAGCGGCTAAAAGTTTTAGCGGCTAAAACGAACCGGCTTCATTCGCTCAATGGTGCATTGACGCGAATAAGACAAACAGTGCCGCGATAAGAACGGCACCGACAGCACCAAGCACGATATACAGGCTCTTACGCAGGCTTTCGGTGGCACTGGCAATGTCCTGAGCCGTTTTTTTTCCGGCCGTCTCAATTTCGGAAATTGCGATTGCGGTGGCTTCTTTGAGGCGCTTGTCAAACGCCCCTGAACTAGCGGTAAGAGCCGCAGACAAAACTTTCTCGGCCTTGTCTTTGGCGTCTCGTTGCCACCGGCTGGCGACTTCCTCAATCTGACCTGAGAAGCGATCCACGACCTCTGCCTCACTGGTAGCCAGTCTGGACACCAGTTCATTGTGTAAGGTGTGAATTATTAGAATTGGATCATCACGACCCAAAAGAACCCCATGCTTTTCAGCAATGAGCGCAATCAGTCGATTGCGCTCCTGTTCATCGAGTTGCGCTAAGTCTGACATTTTAGATCACATCAATCAGATTTAGTTGACCAAAAATCTTGTCGCGGGTTTGTTTCAGGCGATGACGAACCATGATTGATAGGTTGGAATCAGCTAAGACTTCATCGAAAGTCTGGCGAGCCTTGAGCATGTCGGCAAAGTCTTTGCCAAAAGTGTCTTCTTTGAGTTGCGGGATATGCACCAACCCGGAAACACGGCTTTTTTTGTCGGTGTAAGCCTTCATTTTCTCAAATGGAATCCCGTTGTTTTCGACAGCACCCCAGTAGGGATTTAGCCAAACTACGAACGAACATTCTTCCGGGTATTGATTGATGACTTGCTGGAAGCCGCTGACAGTATCAACGAACGCCTGCCCACCTGTTACGACAGTATGGACGATGATTTCATGTCCCATTCCAGCCAGAAGGGCAGGAACCTCGTTTGTTATGAGATATGCGGATAGAGGTACGAAAGATGACGCACCGTTATCAATAATCACATCCTGTTCCGGCGTGGTATTGGTAATGGTATCAACAAGGGAATCAAAGTTACGACTATTGATTTCATCGCCTTCCATAATATTTAGGCGTTGAACATCCAGAGCCTTGTATCCTACAAACGTAGCATTAACAGGGTCAGTATCAATACAAATAACCTCTCTACCTTGAGCTAGTTTGTATTGAGCAAGCATTGCGGCGGCAACGGTTTTCCCGACACCACCTTTTCCTTGCAAAACAAAGTTTACTTTAGCCATTTATCTAATCCTTATCTGAACTACCTTAATCCTCACCGCGCTCAAAAAGGCTTGGATCAGGGGGGCGGGGGTCGAAAGTGAATCCTTCCTTGGCGGTCGAGCTGACCGGGACAAGAGGTTTCTTTGGTTTCGGTTTAGTTTGGACGGGGGCAGAAACGGCAACAGAAGGCTCAGGAGTGGCCTGAGCTATCTTCTGGGCTGTCTCTATGCTGCTAGAGACTAGAGCTGTCTCACGCGGCATTGGTGGCGGTTTCTGAGAACGCTTGCCTAAGCGGTTTCTGATATGCCGACAGAAAGACTCATAGGTTAGGTCTAGCAATCCTTCTTCGGTCAAATACTCCCACAAAGATCGGCGCGAGTATCCTTGATCCAGTAAGGCCAGAACGTCAGTCTGAACGCCTAAAAATTGCACTCTCTTGCTATCGTACTGGCGAGAGCGAGCTTTCAGTTTCTCGGCATTTTTTCGTTCTAACCACACCGCCATACCTGCCTGAATGTCTCGTTTTGGCTTTGTCATCATGGGGGCTTTCTGCTGTCTCCCGGTCTATTTCCCCATGAAATAGGGTCAAACGCAAAAATATAAAACTCTGTCACATTTAGATGAAAATCTCTGACAAAACTTTGCCAAAACTCCGAGATTTCTGCGACACCTCAGCTCAATATCCGGTTTTTCGGTATATCGCAAACGGTATGACGTTTTTTTGGCCGAGATTTCGCCCGAGGTATGACCTTTTATGGCGTAAAAATATCTTGTAAAAGTCGGGCAGGACAGGTGGTGTGACGTTACGGCAAGCCGCAACATCACACCACACAAACCTTATTCGCGCCGGGGGCGCTCAACGGTGTCCTGTCCTGCGGAGCATCGGCATCCGCCGAAAAAAAAGGAGGGAAGTTTGACTAAACCGGAGCCGGAAAAAACTCGGCGGCATTATCGGCCGATCCAAGTTTATTGCCTTCCCGAAGAACGCTCTGAGATTGAAGCTAATGCGCGAGAGGCGGGGCTTCCGGTTTCTGCTTTTCTTCGCGCTATCGGGCAGGGCTATCGTGTCGTTGGGATCGTGGATAACGAGCGAGTAGCCGAGCTAACGCAGATTAGTGGCGACCTTGGCCGTCTCGGTGGTTTGTTGAAAATGTGGCTGACCGATGACGCCAGAATGAAGCCTTTTGGTGAGGATCACATACGAGCCTTATTGACCAAAATCGACAGCTTGAGAGGGGAGATGCGAACCGCGGTAAAGGAGGTTATCAAGAAACGCAGCTCAGACGTTTTAGCGGCTAAAACGCCTGATCGTGGTGGCGACGGTGATTAGTAAGAGGGTTCCGATGGAGAACCCGCAAAAAAGCAGCGTCGTAAAACTGGTCAATTACCTATCTGACAGCCAAGACAAACAAGAGCGTGTCGAAAACGTCAGGGTTACAAACTGCGGCCGGTTAGATGGGGATAATGTGGATCGGCTGACAGCCGAAGATGCCGCGTTGGATATGGCTGTTACTCAAGCGCGGAATACAAAAGCTACTAGCGATAAAACATATCATCTTCTGATTAGCTTTCGGGCCGGTGATGAACCGGACGCAAAAGCTCTTAAAGAAATTGAGACGGCTTTTTGTGATGCCCTTGGGTTTTCTGAGCATCAGAGAGTTTCAGCAGTCCACAGAGACACTGATAACCTGCATATTCATGTTGCGATCAACAAAATCCATCCGACCCGTTTAACGATCCACAATCCATATAATGATAACTGGACGCGGGATCAGTTGGCCGCCGACTTGGAGAAAAAGTATGGTCTCCAGCCTGATAATCACATCCACAAACAAACGCAGTCTCAAACTAGAGTGGCCGATATGGAGGCCCATTCTGGCGAGCAAAGTTTAGTCAGTTGGATCAAGCAAGAATGTTTGACTGACTTAAAGGCCGCTCAGTCATGGGATGACCTGAAACAGGTTCTGTCCGAAAATGGATTGGAATTACGTCAGCGTGGTAACGGCTTTGTATTCCAATCCACAGACGGGACGATTGTTAAGGCATCTACTGTTGATAGAGCCGTATCTAAACCGGGGCTGGAGAAGCGACTAGGGCCGTTTCCAGAGGGGCGCGATAGTTCGCTGCATAATACCGGGGATAAGCCTGCCAAGCGGCCTACGGCACGGAAAGCTACCCCTCGGAAGCAATATCAGAAACGACCAATACCAGTTCGGTTGGATACCAGTCATTTATACGCCAGATACCAGGTTGAACGGGCGGCGAGTGCTGAGAGCAAGAAAACTCAAATGCGGGCGCTATCCGACGAGCGGAAACGTCGCATTGATGTTGCGAAAGATCAGGCGCGACTAAAACGCTCGGCCTTGAAACTAGGGCGGGGGCGTGTCGCAAAAAAGCTGGCCTACTGGCAGATCAATCAGGCTCTTACTGAAAGCCTTGCCAGCATTAACGCAGACATAGTGCGCCAAAAGAAAGAATTGGGTCAGGCTAAACCGCAAACATGGGCTGACTGGTTGAGGACGCAAGCTGTCAAAGGTGATGCCGACGCATTGGCTGTTATGCGGGCTAAAGACAGTGCAGCGATCAAGAGAGCTGATCGAAAGAATAAAGAATCTAGTGTTGCCGCATCGGGAGGGTCTGCTTCCAAAGCATCAGACATTAGCCCCGATGGAATCACAAAAACCGGGACAATCATTTTCAAGGCACCGACTGGATCAGGGGCGGTGCGTGATGATGGCAAGCAGCTTTCGCTATCAAAGCAGGCTGATGACGCTGCATTGCTCTTTGCTATGCGGACGGCGGCAGAACGGGACGGCTCGGTATTGAGCTTAACGGGATCGGCAGAGTTCCAGAAACGTGCGGCAAAGCTGGCCGGGCAAAGTGGTTTGGCCGTCACGTTTCGGGATTCAGAATTAGAAAAAATCAGACAACAGGAGGCAGAGAATGTCAGACGAACAGAACCCGCACGAGAACCAGACAAGTCAGCAGCACAGCGAGAAAGACCCGTCAGCCCTAATAGACGAAATGATGGGCGCGTTTCAGATGCCAGAACCAGAGGGCAGCGAGGAAGCAGCGGCGAACCACGAAACGGCAGAAACGGTAGAGCCGGGGGAGACGGCGGCGACGGCCGAACAGACGGCCGAACAGTTACCACAGATCGAGACGCCTTCTATCGAGCTATACGGAAAGCCGCCGAGAAGCCCTACCTTGGAAGCTCTGGCCGTTTCCCGGCAGCCCCGCCGACCAACAGTATGCGAAAGCTGTCCGGCATCCCTATGGCTTTCGACGCCAGACGAGGTGAGGTGTTGGTGCCGCCTTATGCACGCGATGGTCTGGACAACCAAAGACCCGACAGAAATCCAGCATTGCGACGGCCCGGAAATATCGCGCCAACAGGAGCAGTAACCGGCCTTACTCCCGATCTAGCGGCTAAAAAATACGTTCACGAACGAAGTGAAACCCGCCTTAGAGGTTTCGATATACCGAAACATAGCATATACTCTGGCGGAGCTGGAGAGCTGGTTTTCGTTGGAATCCGTCGCGTTGAAAATCACCCTCTGGCGCTGATGAAGAAGGCGGATCAGTCAGATATTTTCGTTCTTCCCATCGACACAAAAACCGAGCAGCGCCTAGCGCAGATCAGGAGAGGGAGCCGAATTACCGTGACACCAGAGAACTCAATTCTCACGAAACAAGGGACGCGACGGCGCGGCCGTTGACGTTGGGAAGCAGATGAAAACAAAGAAGCGTAATAACGCTGTAGGGCCGCAAATCCGTGAGGGAAAGCCAAAGTCGAAAGGCAAAGTTGTCCCTATTCTGGCGGGGGCATCCTTACTTGGCGGGACACAATTAGCCACTCAGTATTTTGCTCAAAAAATGCACTACCATTCCGTTTTGGGGTGGAACTTCAACCATATTTATCCGACGTGGGATATTGTCTCATGGGGAATGAAATGGGGTAGCATTTATCCGCACGAGCTGATGGCGGCTGAGACGTTGGGAGCAACGGTTGCGGCAGGCGGTATGCTGGTTGCGGCCGGGGCAAGATTGTTTACCGGCAATAAGCCCCAAGCCAATGAGTTTATGCACGGATCGGCCAGATGGGCCGATAAAGCCGACATTCAAAAAGCTGGCCTGCTGGTGCGAGACAGGACGTTTCTGGAGAAGGTTTCCGGCAAACACATTCCTTCTCCGGGAGGCGTATATGTTGGGGGGTGGCAGGAAAAAGACGGAACATTCCGTTATCTGCGTCATTCCGGCCCTGAGCATGTGCTGACGTATGCACCCACACGATCAGGTAAAGGCGTGGGTCTGGTCATTCCTACAATGTTATCATGGCCGGATAGCCTGATTGCTACTGACCTTAAAGGCGAGCTGAAAGCCTTAACGGCAGGTTGGAGACAGAAGTACGCCAAAAACAAAACGATCTTCTGGGAACCGGCCAATTCAACAGGATCAGCGCGTTGGAACCCGCTGCATGAAGTCAGGACTGGTACCGATTATGAAACCGCTGACATTCAGAACATCGCGCAGTTGATCGTTGATCCAGACGGAAAGGGTCTGAAAGAGCATTGGGATCGTGTTGCCTTTGGCACAATTACCGGCCTGATAACTCATGCGATCTACATGGAAAAATCAGGTGGTAAAATTGCCTGCTTAGGCGAAATTGACCGCCTTCTGGCTGATCCAGAGCAAAGCGGTGAAGCTCTCTGGGTCAACATGGAAGCGGCAACATATTATCCAGACCCGGAGACTGGCGAGCTGGGAGCGCACCCTCTCGTGGTCAAAACAGCCCGTGATATGCTGGAGACGCCAGAGGAAGAACTAGGCTCCAAAATATCCACTATTAAAGGCTACTTGGCTCTTTATCGTGACCCGGTAATTCAGAGGAATACGGAAGTTTGTGATTACCGCATCAAAGACCTGATGCACTATGACGACCCGGTAAGCCTCTACATCATCACGCAGCCAGCCGACAAAGCCCGCTTGAAGCCTCTCGTTAAGCTAAAGTTGAATATGGCAATGCGGCTGCTGACGGCAGAGATGGACTTTGAAGATGGCAGGCCCAAGGCGAACTACAAGCATCGGCTGCTCATGATGCTGGACGAGTTTCCGGCACTTGGAAAGCTCGATATTCTTCAAGAATCTCTGGCATTTTGTGCCGGATACGGAATTAAGGCTTATCTTATTTGCCAAGACCTGAACCAGCTTAAAAGCCGGGAACAGGGTTACGGCCCAGATGAAACTATTACGTCAAACTGTCATGTTCAAAACGCCTACCCGCCAAACCGGGTTGAAACGGCCGAACATTTGTCACGCCTGACAGGCACAACGACGATTGTAAAAGAGAGCGTCACAGAGTCTGGGCGGCGTTCAGCGGCGGTGCTTGGTAATATCAGTCGGACGATGACCGAGACACAGCGGCCACTCCTTACGCCCGATGAATGTCAGCGGATGCCGGGGCCGAAGAAGAACGATGCCGGGGAAATCGTGGAATCCGGCGACATGGTGATTTACGTCGCGGGCTATCCTGCCATTTACGGCAAACAGCCGCTGTACTTCAAAGACCCGGTATTTTTGAAACGCGCTCAGGTTCCGGCTCCGACAAAGAGCGACGTTATTCCAAACTCTGAAATAGTGACGCCTGAAACGAGCGTTGCCGAAGATCGGGTTGTGTTGGAACCCACCGATGAACACCCCGACACTGTTGAGGAACGACAATTAGAGATTGCCACGCCAGAAGAACCGGAAGAACCGGCCCTAATGGAACCAGAGCTGGAAGAACCAGAATTGGAAGGGGAGGGGCATGAATAAGCGTTTTCTACTGATCCTGTCTGGCGTCTTTTCTGGAACCCTCTTGATAGGGTCAGGCGTGGCCGCAGCCGGATATAGGGTCAACGTCTCTGCCAGTGTCCCGTTAGGTATCTACAGGGTAACGCCGCAAGCGGTTGCTGTTGGGGAATATGTGCAAGTTTGCCCGCCTAACAAGCAACCATTCATTGAGGCTAAAGACCGGGGGTACATCGGCCCCGGCAAATGTCCCGGTGGCTTCGGTTATCTGTTCAAGAAAGTTTTAGCGGCTAAAACTGACACGGTAACGATGACTGACGCAGGCATGACGATAAACGGTCAAGCTGTGCCGTACAGTGCGCCGCTAAAGCATGATCCGACTATGAGACCGCTACCAGTCTGGCGGGCCGCCAATCGGCAGTTAGAGGATCATGAGTTGATCCTAATGACTAACGTAAATCCAAAATCCTTTGACTCCCGGTATTTCGGGCCGGTTGGTGCGGAACAGGTTGTTTCCGTTGTGAAGCCTGTTCTCACATGGGGAGAAAAACCATGAGTGGACGTTTATTTATTGCTGAAAAACCGAGCGTTGCAAAAGCAATCGGTGCGGCTCTAGGCGTCACTAAACGCCAAAATGGTTACGTCGAGTGTGGCGCTGACTTGGTGACATGGTGTGTAGGCCACATGATGGAGCTGGCAGAGCCAGACGAATACACGGCGGCTGATGCGCCAGTACACGAAAAAACAGGCAAGAAAATCTGGCGGGAAGAAGACTTGCCGATTATTCCGCAGACATGGCTTTTGCGTCCCAAAAAAGACCTGAAAGATCAGATCAAAGTCATTCAGGGTCTGTTGAAAAAAGCAAAAGTTGTCGTCAATGCAGGCGATCCAGACCGTGAAGGGCAGCTTCTTGTTGACGAGCTGTTAGAACACTTTGCGTTTCGAGGAACTATCCTGAGATATTGGGCGTCCGCACAGGATGCAGTCTCAGTGAAACGCGGATTGGCCGACCTAAAGCCGAACGAGCAATATTATGCGTTAGGTGAGGCTGCTACAGCGCGTTCTCGCGCAGACTGGCTTATCGGCATGAACTTGAGCCGTGCATACACTTTGGCAGCAAAGAGGGGTGGCAGCAGGGCGCTTCTATCCGTTGGCAGGGTACAGACCCCAACTCTTGCTATCGTTGTGCAACGTGATCGAAAAATTGAGGGCTTCAAACCAGTCAGCTACTTTCGGCTGATCGGTGATTTTCAACACGAAAATGGCGGGTTCAAAGCTGTCTGGGTTCCAGCCGACACTCAGGCCGGACTTGATGACGAAGGAAGGCTTGTTGACCCGAAGATTGCCGACGAGCTGACACAAAAGGTATCTGGATCGGATGGCACCATAACCAGCTTTGAAAAAAAGCCCGGTAAAGCTGCACCACCTAAATCTTGGTCACTCGCAAATCTGCAAATTGCAGCAAGCGCGAAGCATGGTTTGAAGGCAGATCAGGTGCTTAGTGCCTGCCAGTCTCTATATGAGACCCATAAGCTCACATCCTACCCGCGCACGGACTGCCCCTATCTACCTGAAAGCCAACATGGCGATGCCGCAGCTATTTTCGCGGCACTTAAACAGGTTAATCCTTCTTTGGCGTCAACGATTGATCGGGCCGATCCCCGGTTGAAATCCAAAACATGGGATGATTCTAAAATCACCGCCCATCATGGGATTATTCCGACGCAGCATGTGGGAGACGTGTCGGCCCTGACTGACGTAGAGCGCGCTATCTACAATATGATTGTTACCGCATATCTGGCGCAATTTTTCCCGGCTCAAGAGTTTGAAAACACCGTCATTGTAATGAGTGTTTCATCTGAGACGTTTCAGGCACGGGGAAAGGTTATCACCAAGGCGGGCTGGACGGCTGTTTTCAGTGAAGACAGCGATGATGACGCCAAAGACGACGACGACGATAGCCAAGCCTTGCCGCGAGTAGGGCAGGGAGACGCTGTATCATGTCTGGCGGTGGCTAAACTAGCCCGACAAACAAAAGCCCCACCACGCTTTACGGACGGGACACTCGTAAAGGCGATGGTCAACATTCATAATTTTGTTGACGATCCAGCACAGAAAAAAGCCTTGAAGGAAGACGATGGAATTGGGACGCCAGCCACCCGTGATTCCATCATTAAAGAACTCAAAACAAAAGGTTATTTGGAAGATAAGGGAAAGTCTCTTGTCAGCACTCCACTTGGCCGCAGTTTGATTGATGCCCTGCACCCGAGCGTCAAAAGCCCCGCCATGACGGCTTTGTTTGAACGCATCATGAAGATGATCGAAGGCAAGCAAACAACGGTAGAGGCGTTTATCAGCAAGCAAGCCTCAGTGGTGGCAGTAGAGGTTGAACGGCTGGCGAAAACTCATGTTGCCGTAGCCGGGGAACCTCAAAAAATCGCCCTGTCTAACCATAAATGTCCCGATTGCGGATCGTTTCTTGCGCGTCGGCCGAGCAAGAAAAAGAAGGGGGCATTTTGGTGGGCTTGCTCAGGGTATCCCAAATGCACAAGCACATTCTCAGACAATAAAGGACGGCCAGACCTGTCCTCTAACCTCTCAAAAAAGAAGGCCGTAGCATGACACAAGTAGAAACCACACAGATCATGATTGATGTAGCTGAAAAGCTGGAGGCAATCATGACCCCCGGTATCGTAGCCGAAATGGAACCAGACGAGGCGGATATTGCCGGTGCGTTCCCGGATGACTCTATGAGCATCGAGGACGCGCTTGCCGCTTCTCAGGACATGGAGGCGTAACATGGCCGGTCATGAACCCAAGAAGCGATTTCACGAGCAAATTGCTGACCAGCTTATAAAGCAACTTGAGGCAGGAACCGCACCGTGGCTTAAACCGTGGAAGCCGGGCGAACAGTCCATGCCTTTCAATGGTATTTCCGAAAAGCGGTATCGTGGTGCCAATTCTTTGTGGCTCGCAATGCAAGGCAGAAGCGATCCACGATGGATGACATATAAGCAGGCTCAGAGTATCGGCGCTCAGGTCAAAAAGGGAGAGAAAGGGACGCTTGTTCAGTATTGGCAGTTCAATGAGGAACGCCCAAAACTGGATGCAGCCGGGAAACCCGTCATTGGCAAGGACGGTAAGCCAGAAAAAGTTACCTACGAACTAGAGCGGCCTCGGGTCTTTAATGCCGTAGTATTTAATGGCGAGCAGATAGACGGCCTAAAGCCCATGCCGCCACGCCAGAAAGAGCCTGACTGGCAGGTGCAAGAGCGAGCCGAAAAAGTCCTTCAAGCGTCTGGCGCGAACATTAGGAATGTTCACGGAGACCGGGCTTATTACAATTCACGGGCCGACCAGATCACGCTTCCTGAAAAGAGCCAATTTGATGCGCCCGACAAATATTACGCGACTGCGTTGCATGAGCTTGGACACTGGACAGGCCACGAGAGCCGCCTGAACCGCGACCTTGCTAACCCGTTTGGTTCCGAAGCGTATGCAAAGGAGGAATTACGGGCTGAGATAGCGTCTCTGATGGTTGGCAATGAACTTGGTGTTGGTCACGATCCGGGCCAACATGCCGCCTATGTCGGGAGTTGGATCAAGGCTCTTAAAGAAGATCCGTTAGAAATTGTTCGAGCAGCATCTGACGCCGAGAAAATCATGGGGCTGGTCATGTCCTATGATCGGCAGCAGGAGCAAACGCAGGACAGAGGGAACGAGCAGACCGCGCCAGATCGTAGTCAAACCATTCAGGCAACGACTGCAACCGAACTGACCACGCTCCAAAAAGCTGAACAGCAATATGCGGCCGCTCAAACGGTGGCAGAGCAGGCAAAGGCACAGCTCACAGCGGCCGAGCAGGAACTTTCTAACGCCAGAGATACAGCGGCCGCTCAAAGTGTCGGTGCTTTTGCTGAGCTGGATCAGTCGCTTACTGACGCTGAAAAACTCTTGAGTGATTGGCCGAAGACGGAAATTGCTCTGAAAGAGCAGGAGGATCGTGACCGGCAATCGTTGTATCAGGCTCATGCAGAGGGTCGCATAAGCGACGCGCAATTTTCTGAACAATCCGCTCTGTTGAGTGGGGCGGATTATAGAGAGAGCCTATTGAGCGATCTGATTGAAAAGCGCGATGAAGCTCAGGAGCGGCTAGATAACGCCAAAGAAGAACGAATTGAAGCTATCGTTTCAAAAGAGTTTGGAGCTTATAAAATGGCCGAGAAAGAGCTAATCGAAGCTACGCAGCGTGAGGCCGACGCTAAAGATCACCTTCTATTGGCCGAAGAAGCGTATCGTCTTTCTGTCGCTCGCGCTGGTGACAGCATAGATACAGGCGCAGATACAGAACAAAAGATTGAGGACATGCTGACGGCGGTTCAGCAAACTTCTCCTGAGCGCACTTATCTTAAAAGTGAGTTCCGAGAGAAGGATGAAATCAAGGCTCTGGGCGCGAAATATGACCGGCAAGAAAAGGCTTGGTATGTGCCGCCCGGTATGGATGTAGCGCCATTTACGAAATGGATACCAGACGAAAGCAGCACCACCAGGTCAAATCCTGTCACTACCGAGAAAGAGCCTGAAACCCAGACGACGAAGGATCAGGGCGAACGCACTTATCTTAAAAGTGAGTTTCACGAGAAGGATGAAATCAAGGCTCTGGGCGCGAAATATGACCGGCAAGAAAAGGCTTGGTATGTGCCGCCCGGTATGGATGCAGCACCATTCGCAAAGTGGCTACCTGATAACATTGCTTCCCCCAAGATCGAGGCGCCGGAATCATCCACAGAACAGGCAGATCAGCAGGCCGCTCAGATCAGAGAGCAAGAGCGCGTTGGTATATTTGAACAAGGGAAGGGGGCAGCACCTACGGCCGAGCAAGCGGCCGAAAATGCTGTTCATGCGGCAGAAACTAAGCAGGCTGCGGAACAGGCTCACAAGGATGACAAAGTTACCTACTTGGCTATCCCCTTCACGGAGAAAGATGAAGCCAAGCGAGCCGGGGCTAGGTGGAACAATGATGAAAAGGTTTGGTACGCGCCCCCCGGTGCAGAGCTTAGTAAGCTGTCACAATGGTTGCCCGGCAATCGTCCAGTAGCGGACAATCCCGCAATATCTGCACGGGATGAGTTTAAGGAGGCTCTAAAAAACCTTGGTTGTCTGCCAGACAACGACCCGAAAGAGCGGCACCCGATAATGGATGGAAAGCATCATCGGATTCCTGTTGACGGTGATAAGTCAGGCGAACGCAGCGGTTTTTATTTTGTCCATTCAGACGGCCGACCGGCCGGGTTTATCCAGAACCACAAAACGGGCGAAACGCTGAATTGGAAGTCACAAGGAACTAGAGTCAATAAGGAGCAGTTAGCGGCCGCACGAGCTGAAGCAGCTCAGAAGCAGGCCGAACGCGAAAAAGAGCGGCAACAAACGCAAGAACAAACCGCCGCTAAAGTGACGAACCAGTTTGCTAAGCTGGAGACGATAACCACACCGACCCCATACATGCAGAATAAAGGTATTTCTCTGGCGTCGGCTTCTGGCCTTAAAGCAGGACAGAAAAATGAAACCGTCATTCCGGCGCAGGATGTGCATGGAAAGCATTGGACAAGCCAATATATTCAAGAAGACGGAACAAAAAGGTTTGCCAAGGATTCAAAAAAGGACGGCTGTTTTCATCCGATAGGCGGAATGAAAAGCCTCGAAAAAGCGGCCTGCATTGTTATTTGTGAAGGCTTTGCTACCGGGGCATCTATCAAACAGGCAATGCCGGAAGCTGGCGTTGTAGTCGCTTTTGATTCAGGGAATCTCTCGCACGTTGCGAAAGATATTCATGCAAGGTGGCCTGATAAAGCCAAGGTAATCGCCGGGGATGACGATGCTCATGCAATTATGACGCATGGCAAAAATGTCGGCCGTGAAAAGGCAGAAGCAGCAGCGAAGGAAATTGGCGCTGTTTCTGTTTTGCCAGTGTTTTCTAATAGTGAAAAACATTGGCCGAGTGACCTACCCCGGTTTACGCCGGAAGAATGGCGAGCTGGCACTATTACCGACGAGCAGAAATCGGCATTGGCTTCTTATAAGAAGCTGACTGACTTTAACGACCTTGGCGAAAAAAGCGTTCTTGGAAATGGGGCGGTAGAACGTCAGGTTGGAACAGCGGTGAGTAAGGCGCTTACACAGCAGCAAGAACGTGAGACCGTTAGAACACAGAGCCAAAATCAATCACAAGAAGAAAAACGGGTACAGAAACGGCCTATGCCTGATCGACAAGAAGGCAAGAGGGTGCGCCGGTCAGTTTCCAGATAAGCACCGACACGGAGAAACCAAGGGAAAAGGCGGCTTTTTGTCGCCTTTTTTCGTATTTCGATATAGTGTGATTTTGTCAGGAGGAAACATGAACCGAACCTTGTTAAAAAAACTATCTGTTCTGGCGGTCATTGGTGTGCTGGCTGGTGGCGTATCCACGAAGGCCCATGCTGGAGACGGCATCGACAATGATAAAGCCTGTCAGGCACTACTCTGCCTCTATGGCCGTCTGCATCACACTGGCGGACATGCGGGTGGCGGTAAGCAAAGCGCCTGCAAGAGCGCAAACAAAAAGTTCTTCTCTATTCGTAAGTTTGGCTGGCCTAGCGGCTATAAACCAGCAAAGACGGCGCGAGCGCGGATGCGCTACCTCATGGAGTGCCGCACGGCGCTTACCGCACCACAAGACTTGCTGGACATTCAGGAAGTGATTGCCATTTACGGAACCCCATTTTTTGATCCCCCGTGGTGATTTAGCGGCTAAAACTTTGGAGGAACCACATGGGTCTGGAAGATCGGGAATGGTATCAGGAAGACTTGAGGCAGAGACTTAAAAACTCGCAAATATATCGCGTTGATCCAGATATTAGGTTGCGGCCTGCATTTTCATCGACGAAAGGCCACATCAAGAAAAAGAGATTAAGCGGCATAAAAACCGCTGTAATCCTTACTACATTCGCGGTCACGGGCTTAGTGTTGGGGTCTTATTTCGGGAGTTTGCTGAAATGAACCACACTAACCCACACGAGCATATTCAAATGAAACTATGGGTGGCGACCGTTCTAGCAGCCATGTCTATAGGAATTATGTTTATTGCATCACATTGGATAGTGGCTGCGCTGGTAGCGTGGGCAAATCTCCCCCCACAAGGAATTGCAGAAGCAGCTTTAACGCTGGCTTTCTATGCGGCAGACGGTGGCTATCGTAGGAATCTTCACCTTTGCCGACGATTTCCGTGGATGGCTGAAAAGGTTCCAGAAGACGCCAGAAACAAGTAAGCCCCACCATTTCTAGTAGGGCTTACCTCGACCCCCTTTGAGTTTATCAAAGGAGGCTTATAGATTGCCTTTTGTGGGACTAAACGACAAGCCCTCTTTTAAGAAGGCTTGTTTGTTTTTTCTAAGACGTGGTGTTGGTCTTTACCTCGACGTTCCAGTGTCTCTGAGATGTTTTTCATCACATTCTCTACCGAACGCAGCTTGTTCTTGGCGTCAAAAAGCGACCGATAGAAAACAGTACGGTCAAGATTTTGCTCAAGATACGTTTCTTCTGAAATATCAGCCGGACGGCAAAGAATTATTTCAACGAAACGCATTGCCACGATTTCGTTAGCGTAGTTTTCCCGTTGAACTGCTCTAATTTGAGCCAAATACCCCAGAACCGCAGGGATCAGAGCCGCACAAAGCAACGCCAGAAACACATTAGAGCTGGACGAACCACTGATGTTCCACGGCAGCACGTTAGGAAACAACAATTCAACGCAAACTGACATCATTGCGATAAGGCTTAATGCAATGGTGATTGGCTGAGTGAGACGGAAAAAGAACAAGGTCTTAACCGGCAACCATGCGTCAAAAAGTGCGGCTTTTGAGGCGGCTGAGGTGTCCTTATATAATTGCCGGATGCGAGGCGACATAGAGGCCGTTAGTGTCTCCAGTCGGCCAGAAATTAGTTTTTCCGACACAACGGATTCCGCAATTCTTGCACGATCCATAATCTGGAAAATTATGAACCCAGAGACCATGACGAATGGTGTTACTACGGGGAAAATAATAAAAGATGCAAAGAGGAAACAGAGTAGGAAACGACATAAGAGCCGCAACAGGCTCAAAGAGCGAATAGAACACGTCTCCAGAAAAGCGTCTAAACGTGAAGTAATAGCGCCGAGAAAACCCGACGCCTTCATGTTGAAACCCATCACACCCCCTCGAATTGTGCAGCTCGTAGCGCCCTGATGACAGCCATACTCTGTTCTCCAGACAAGTAACGGCCTCTCATGTCAACTGACCCCCCTTGCCCAACTGTCAGGCTTAAAGCACACCCGTTGAAATCGAAGTGAAAAGTGGAGTGATCCCGGCCGCATGGTGATTCAGCATGATTGGTCGCGCGGCGCAGCATCGAAACGGTTTGTTTGTGCCTATCTCTATTTGTCCTTCTGGCGTCTCTTTGAGATACGCAATCCGGCAGTATCGTTCTCAGTGGCAGGATCAGCCGCCGAAAAATATCACGCGCCATAATCTGGATCGGCCGAGAAAAGCTGACATTTATTTTCAGTGCGGCCGGAGCCAAGCAATCGCCATCATCATCGAGAAAGTGCGGCCGACAGGCGTACAAATCTGCGGGCGAGCTGGAGTGTGGCGAATGAATAAGGAACTGAATCGCCAAGTCTGTACCATCCTGCCGTAAGACCGAAGGCGGGTAGTCAGGGCTGGTTGATTCTAAACGCCAGAAAGAACCAGGTTCAATGTTGCCAAGAGCCTCAGCTAATGCGGGTAGCTTTGCGGCTACGATGGCCTGCCGAGAGGTATAGTCTGCCTGCATTTCTTTTCTCCTTTGAAAGCGGCCGGGGGTCGGTTGGCCGCTGAAACAGGGTTGTTAATCAAGCCAGCGATTGAAAGCGCAGACAGCAGCGGAAAGGATCAAGTCGGCAATGCCGTAGCCGATCATTCTGACCGCCTGTTCTGCATCATCCACCCACCCCGGAAGGTGTAAGCCGCCTTGGATGGTTCCCCACGGTGGAGTGGATGGCTCAATGGGGTAATAGCCGCTTAAAGATGTATCTACGGCCGGAATATGGAAGCTCCACAGGATCAGCAACGCGCCCAAAATGGACAACCCAAACGGCAAGGTTTTGAAACCGCCATAAGCGCCCATGCAATACATAGCGAGAGCGCCTTGCAGCATTAGGAAGATGATAAAACATCCAGTCCACAGCGGAACGCTGACAAGATTCCAGACCAATATTTCCAGCGCAAAGCCCACGCCCAGAACGGCAAATATCCAGCGGCCCACGTCGATAGAGCAACCGCGCAGAAACCAGAGACCCATCAGATTTTTCCTTCTGTTGTTGGTGAAAATATGTGTTGCATTATAATCCGGGTTATGCAACATATATTTTCAACACGAAGACGGCTTTTTTGGGGTGCCGGGCAGCGTGTTGAAAAAATGATCGTTTAGGCAACCTTTGAAAGAAGGCACATCATGCAATTAAGCCTGACACTTACAGCCGATGAAGCGTGGAGCTTGGCTCAGCTCTTAAAGCGGATCGAAATGCGGGATATTGGCCCAAAAGATTTATCCGTTGTGACAATCCAAGAAAAAGAAGACGCCGGAAAAGCTCTTAACGCGCTGCGTAAGGCTCTTAACTCCGCTGGATATTCACCGAGGTAAAATAATGCACATAGTAATTATATGTATGATGGTTTTAACCGGCTTGGTTATGTTTTCTGCTAGGAGAATAGCGGCTGGAATACTTGCTTTCTTATTTGCCGGGGCGGTTCTCTGGCAATATTTATCCCCCGACAGCATCTCAGCATTTTTTCTTGCTGTAGGTGGCTGGCTCAATTCCCATTAAGGCAAGGATTAACGTAATGAGAGATAAAAATGCCGGTGTTTCCTTGGCAGCTATTGTCTCGAAGGAGACTACGGAAACAGCGTGGAACGGATCAGGCGTCGGGATCGGCTTAACCACGGCCGGTATTTCACCGATGCTCGGTTTTGCCGATGGATCGTCATATTCCCAAACCAAGCGGGCGCGAGATTTTGCAGAACCCGTAAAGGAGAACGCTAACCTACTAGAGACTTTTAAGACCCCACTAATGATTTTAGGCGTGGCCTGCGCGTTCAACTTTTTGCCGTATATGATGAATCTGGTGGTTGGTTCCCCCGCACCTGATGACCGATACACAAACGCGCTTATGACCTTCCTTCAATCAAGCGGCACTGTTCTCGCTGTAGTGGGTTTTGGGGTTGCTACATACATTTGCATTTCAGGCAAGGCAGAGGTTGGCGAGGACGAGCGCGAGAAGGCTTACGCCCTCAAAGAGCAGATTTACAACCGTCTGCGCTATATTGAAGCGGATCATGTAATTTTCGATCCCGTAAGCAATCAGGAAGCACCAGCAAACAAGGCTGGTCTGGCAATGTTACTCCAGCAGGATCGGTAAACGATTATGGCCCAAGCCTCAGCAGGATTTAGCCGGCTAATTTTTGGCGTGATGCTATCAATGGTGGCGGTCTCCGCACGAGCGCAAGTCCCGATGCTGGATAACGCTACTAATGCGCTTTCCACGCTCCAAGACGGACTGACGCAGCGCACTAATGGCCTGATGGCTGGTCAAGACGATCAAGCCTCACAGGGGAAGGACGTTACCTTGACGCCAGAAGGCGTGATTTCGTTCGATGGTAGCCCGTTCCATATTTTCGGTAGAGACCCCTGCCCGACCGGATACAGCCACCAGACAGGGTGCCTACGACTTAATGCACCCGAACGAACATTGCGCGTTGTTTTGGTACCCACCCACAACAAAACAAACCCTGTTTCTGGCGTTATCCGCGTTGGCGGCTTTCCAGACGGGCAATGGAACATTCAGCTTTTATCTCTTGAAGGGCAGGACGGTGCTGTTCATCCTTTGCCTTCTGAGCCAGCCGGTGTTTACGAGAACTAGCGGCCGTGCGGTGCCTGTTTTGCTCCAAATCTGTAACCAAGTCGGAGCTTGTGTTTGTGTGCAGGACTCAACCCGCACACTGGCGATGTGCCGAACAGAATAATCGAGTTTTTTGCGAGCAGACTAACAACCCTGATTTCTGGGAAAATTGGCCGTCCTGTGGCTCACCTTCACTCTTTGAACCAACCCGAAAAGACCAAGAAACTATGAACATAGGATACGCCAGAGTCTCAACGGCCGAGCAGGAGCTGGCATCTCAGATAGCCGCACTGGAGAAGGCAGGCTGTCAGAAGGTTTTTCAGGATCATGCAAGTGGAGCGCGAATTAGAAGACCGGGTTTGCAACAGATGCTGGAGCATTTACGGCCGGATGATACGGTGACAGTCATTCGACTGGATAGGCTCGGCCGATCTATGAGCGCCGTCATCACTTTGATTCAACAGATCGAAGACGCCGGGGCTAATTTTGTCTCGCTAACGGAGAACATCGAAACCAAGTCTCCGGCCGGGAAAATGTTGTTGCGGATGCTGGCTGCATTTTCCGAGTACGAGCGTGACATGATCCGGCAGAGGACGAAGGAAGGCCAGAGCGCGGCAAAAGAGCGCGGGGTTAAGTTCGGCCGGAAACCCAAGATTCCTCCAGCTCGCAAGAAACTCATTCTGGAAGATATTGCGGCCGGGCGGTACTCAGCGGCCGAAGCAGCGCGAACCAACAAAATCAACAGATCAACAATTTCCAAATGGATGAAAGAACAATGAAAATCTCAGCTCTTGCAATCATCGCAGTTATGGCAGTTTCCCCCGTGTGTGCTTTTGCACAAACGTATGGTGTTGACCCAACAGCAGATGACCAAACGGAGAAACAGCTTAAAAAGCTCGCTCAATCAATAAACGATCTCAACAAAAAACCGGCTTCTAGTGTTCCTACGCGCTTTGAGTTGATTGGATCGTCGTTAGAAGACTTACTCAACAACGGTGGCGAGATAGTTTCTGTATCGGGAAATAGATCATACATTATATCTTCTAAAAACGGCTATTACCTTTGCGATCTTGATACAATTCACAAAACGTCAACCTGTTATTTACTGAATAAAAAATGAATAAGATACAGAAAACAGCCCTTATCTCTGGCGTTATTATCTGCATGGGCATTGCCTTTTTAGGAAAAGAAGTGCTTTCAGACATTAACAAAACAATATCTTCCATTTCGGACTACCAAAAACCAACAGTGGTTATTGGTAGAGATATTGTTATGTCTTTTGGTGGCAAAAAATATTCTGTCATGGGAACAGAACAATGCCCTGTAGGGTTTTTGAGCGAGACTGTAGCCCATGACTGTATCAACCTAATCCCCGGAGAGACAAAAGTAGTTTACTTGCGCCCTCTGGAGACGAAGGATGCCGCCTATAAAGGCGTGATAGTAATTAGCGGGACTAAAGAAAACGCCAGAATAAACTTGGCCTCAATCCTTTATCCTGACGGGAAAGCTCAGTCTTTCTCTCCATTCCTATTAGGGAAACTGGTAGAATTAAACCCCGGAGAAAAGAAATGACGATTGGTAAATATTCGAAAACTAAAAAGGAATTGCCAGACCTTACTTTCAGAGGTTTGACGAAAAAAGAAAAAATCGGCTTTTTTTATTTTTGCGGCTTGGCTGTTGGTCTGGGAACATTGGGTATTTCGATAGTTCTTGCCGTTCTCGACTTACTCTTATTCACTGGACCACCGATCAAAATAGGCTCTATTTTGGGAGCTGCATTGTTTTTCTCTTTGGCGGCTAACTGGTGGTTTCTCCCTTTGCCGCTTCCCTTTTGGTTAGAGAAAGAGGGAAGCGCCATAGGCGCGGCCTCAATGATATTACCAATACTAATTTTTGTCGTAATCGCGTTTGTTTTTCTCTCCCTCTCCTAATACTGACCAAAAGAGGTCAATTACATGACAAACCAAAACACTTCGACAACAATCTATGTTGTCTCATACGGCGAGTACAAAATACCAGATAAAGAGTATGCGGACGGATTCCGATGGGCATGGTGCGATGGTATTGCGGTTGGAGCTTATACCGATCGGGCCGTAGCGGAAGCCGTCGCAATGGCTAGTGAAAGAGGCCATCTTACATCTGTAACGCTTAACGAAGTAAGCGAGAATTACCGTCACATACTTGAGGGGATGGGACGCGACCAACAGTTGCCAGCTCGAAACCAGACGGCCGAAAACCCATTGGCCGCATTTCTGAATTTGGCGTCAGTTATGGGCAAGGTATTCCTCTCTGTCAGTGCGGCCGTTCAACACGACTACGAATTTCCCCAAAAGATCAGAAGCAATTCAGATTTGTTCTGGGGCGCTCTTTGGCGTCTTGGTGACAGTTTACGAGACTTTCACGAGTTCGGTGATTTTTACGCCAAGCCCGTGCATGAAGATAATGAATGGGGAACTGTCAGGGCATGGCCAAGGCCCGTATTCTCGGATGCGCCGACAATACCCGAAATCTTTTCGAGGTTATTTCCAAAGCTGATCCAGCACTAGCTGACCGCCTGACATATCTCACCGACGAGGTGGAGAAAGCAGCAATGATTTGCTTGAAACAGATTGAGAACCAGATAGGCCATGATGAGTGATGCTAAAACGGCAGAAGATATTGCCGTACTAGAATGGATGGAAAAACTTGCAACTGCGCTAGGCCAAGCAATTATGAACACTGAACACATAGATAAAAACAAGGTACTTGAGGGCGAACAACCTTCCGATGATGATTTTGAAGAAGGTTTGAAAGCGTTTGACGCTTTGAGTCTTACTATAAAGGAGGCGATCTCTCGATTGGAAGTAATCACAAACCGTCAAGAACAGATCGTTCAAAGGCAGGGTGAAATATGGGCTGCGATGCAGGCATTTCCCGCCAAAAACCCGTAAAAAAGGCCAATCGAATTAACGATTGGCCCTTTGAAGATCAGTTAAGTGCCGTGATAGCTCGCGGCACATATTGAAATGACATTGCTACCCTGCGCGGCGCTGGTGTGATCGGCCGGGGCGATGCAGACGCCAAAGAAGTGTTTTGTGAAGGCGAGACGGGACGCCGCGTGTTATTTAAACCGTGAATTTCAAACCGCTTTCGAACCAGTTGCCCAATCAATATCCGCACCGAACGATAATTCAAGCGACGATATTCCTGATTATATTCCGGCGTATAAGAATGATAATTCGCCACCTTCTGCCACATATCCCCCGCTCTATCATGGCGAATATGATGCCTAATACGCCATGCAGCCAGATCGTATGAGTAGCATCCAGCGCGAGACACATCATGCGCTGTAATGCCATATTTACTCAGTTCATGAAGCCAAGCCGTGTTAATCTGCATTGAGCCATAATCATAGGTGCCGTTATCGTTTGGCACCGCTTGACCGGGCTTACCGGCCTCTTGGAAAGCGACCGCCAGCATGACATTCGCAGGAATGTCATACTTAGCAGCCGCAGACACAGAACAGACAACACGCTCATGAATCGCTGGCGGAATATCAAGCGGCAGCATTGGCATTATGCAGCTCCTTCCCCACGGGACAGACGTTCAATTTCCGCTTCATCTTCTGGCGTGAAATTGGATTCATTGGCAGCCCCCATGCGTTCCGCTTGCTTGTCCTGAGCGTACTGGACATATTCTTCTAGCCCGAAGGTATGCCCTTCTTCTTCGCTCCAGTCGGCATAGTTCCTTTCTGCAATCTCCTTATCGGCGTCAGATAGGGCATTGTAGCCGCCTGTCTGGTGCATCCAAGGGCTGGACGATGCAGAGCCGCCACCAGAACCAGTAGAGGTAGCGGCCCCGGCCGGAGCCACACTTGCCGGATTAGCCCCGGCCGCGATCTGAGTTAGTGCCTCGGCTCCTGCCGCCGCAGCTTGCTTGAAGGAACCGCCACTTTTCATTGTAGCAGCCGCTGCCCGACCGGCCGCTTTAGCCGCGTCAGGTGACGCTCCAGCCGTTGTTGCAGCTTGTTCGGCTTGTGACCGCGCTGTTTCCATCCTGCCGTTCAGCCCCTCGCTTTTGATCCGGCTCGCCATACGGCCACCCAGAGTTTGACCGATACGAGCTGAGATACGATCAGCGCACCATCATTTGACACAGCTTGTGCTAGATGGCCCGCCGCACCTTTTGCAACGGCCATCTGGCCGGGTGATCCGGCTCCACCACCAGGAGCAGAATTGCCACCGCCCGCAGTAGCTCCACCAGTTCCACCACCAGCAGCACCACCCGCAGCGGCTTCACCAGCTCCACCACCAGCAGCACCACCCGCAGCGGCTTCACCAGCTCCACCACCAGCACCACCACTCGCAGCGGCTTCACCAGCTCCACCACCATCAACAGCACCCGCAGCGGCTTCACCAGCTCCACCACCATCAACAGCACCCGCAGCGGCTTCACCAGCTCCACCACCATCAACAGCGCCCGCAGCAGCGGCACCAGTTCCACCACCAGCAGCACCACCCGCAGCAGCGACACCAGTTCCACCACCAGCAGCACCACCCGCAGCAGCGGCACCACCAGCCCTTACTGTCCCGCTTGCAGAACTGGACGAAGCATTGCCACCAGCGCCGCTACCAGCCGTGCCCCTCGATCCACCAGCGTTTGCAGATCCGCTACCTTCTCCCGTAGCGATCAAGTACGCAGAGGAAGGACATGATTTTTAAAGCAGAAGAAGGCGACGCTCCCACGAGCCACGGCGTGAGATGCACACCGCGACGACACAGCACCCACCGCAGGCGCCGTGCGTGTCACCCTTTGCCCCCAGGGCACAGGCTTAGCGCAGCCGTGCGAGCAGCTCCTATAGCCCCGGCCGCAGCGCCTGCAATGGATGGAGCGGCACCGGCTCCGGCTCCTTCAGCCGCTGCCGCTTCAGACGCAGCCGCTTCCTCTCCGGCCGCTTTCACCAGCCCCGGCCGCATCTGCGCCGGTCGCTTCTCCCTCACCCGTTCCTGTTCCGGCGTCATCTTCCGACTCAGATTCAGACGATCCACCATTTGAATCGTCATCATCGTCAGACCCGCCAGAAACAGAATTTCCTTCAAAATCGTCATCATTCGCCGGTGTGGAGTTGCTATCTCCCATGCCCATAGCTTCGCTCAGGCCACCCATAGATTCAGCACCACCCGCAGCGGCTTCTCCGGCGTCTTGTGCCAAATCTTTCTGCGCTTCACTGATGGCCGCTTTAACAGCCTCAGCCGCACCGGCCACAGCAGCCCCGCCGCCTGTCATGGCTGTAGCAGCCATTTTAACGCCCTGAGCCAACATTGCACCGGCAGCTTAACGCCCTGAGCCAACATTGCACCGGCAGCCATCCCGGCCCCCATAGCGGCCCCGCCCCCGATTGCGGCGTTAGAACCAGTGGAGCCAGACGGCAATGCTGCCATCTGTTCAGGGACTTTCTCAGACAGTAGATACATGACCACAGAGACGACCAGCAGAACGGCAATATCGCCCAGAGACGCCAGTTTCACGCTATCGGCATATTGATGCAGGACTGTTGAGCAAACCCCCACGACAAGGATCATACCCATGATTCTGAGACCCGCTCCAAACACCGCCCGGAAATAGGAAATTGCCATTTCCGAAGTCCATGCAGCACCACCAAAGCCCAGAATGAAGACGCCTGCATACATAAGTATCCAAGCACTCACTAACGCCATAAGCATGTTGATAGCGACGAGCGCACAGATCAGGACAAAGACCAGCCCTGATAGCAACATAATGATGCCTTCCGGCACCTGTTTCCATGACAGGGCATTAAAAGCCGTGAGCATCGTTGAGAATGTTGAAAATCCAACGTCCATTATGTCGGAAGGATTCAAGCCGGTTTTACCGCTGGCTGATCCTGCTAATTGCTTCATAGAGTTAATGATTGATTCCCCCATATTGACGCCGTGCAGGCACAACCAGAAGAAAAAGCCAATAAACACAGTGAAGCGGACGAACTCAGCAAGGACTTCTGTAGCGCCGCCACCTTTGACGGCTTGCAAACCAAACCGCCAAACCATGCCAATAGGTACCAGTATCCAAAAAAGGCGTTTGGCAGCGTCTAAGAAAACCGATGACCACCCGCTAGATGCGGAGTGAAACCGTTGCATTACGTTATCCATCACGCCCGCCGCATTACCATCAGGCCGTCGTTTAAAGTCCGAACGGGTAATTGCGACGCGCGAAACTAGTCCAAAAACTTTTTTTGGACACTGGTTCGCCCCTATCAGTAAGATTGCGTCGGGGAGCTTAGCTCCTGCTGCATTAGGGCCAGTCTGAGGATCAGACACATGGCAGGCTTTCAAGAAAGAAGCCCGCTTATCCGCGTCAGTGAACTTGGCCGCATTTTCTTGGCGTGTTGTCATGGGGAAACAGGTCTCATGAGACGCAACAGGGTCTTTCTTCCGACCGCATGGACGCCAAAGCAAGAGCGCAAAATACGAATAGGATTGTCTTTTTCATCACCAGCTCTGCCCGCCAGATTTTGTGTAAGAGAAAGTTGTGAGCTGCTGCCTTGAAGCTACCGCTCTGGCATCCTCAGCCGTATCCGCTTGCCGTTGCGCGGCTTCTGCTGACTGCTGAGCAACCATTAACGAGCGAACTTGCAAGAGCTGGTTTGCCGTATTGCTGGCAATCTGGTTTCCAGACTGAATTGCCTGCATCTGTCCAACAGATGCTTTTGTTTTGGTCTGGAGTGTCCGCAAGGTTGCAGCATCAGACTGAATAGAGGCTTGCTGTTTGCTCAGAACCTGAGCTTGCCCTTTATTCAAATCTGTTTGCAGAGCAGACATTTTAGTGCGCGAATTAAAAACGGTCGGCGCGTTGCAGCTTCCCAATTTGAAGCATGGGCTGGAAGAATAATATCCGGCGTTCTGGAACTGACTTAGGTAGTTTTGCAGCCCGCCATGCGAATTGGCGTAATAACTACCTAAATCATCGAGATTTCTAATCTCTCCCATGACTTGCTGAGACTGATCCCACAAATACGCTGCTGGAGCGAGCGTATTTGTCAGCATGTTCTGGTACTGATCGAGCTGAGTCTTGTATTGCTCAATCTGTTTGGCAACCATCGCCACCTGCTGCATGGTCTGCTTGACGCCTTGAGCTTCCTGTATTTTGTCAGTGACAAAAATACCCTGCGCCAGTGACGGCACAGGAGCAGACAGAAGCCCCAACATGACAACGCCAGAGAAGATTTTAGCCGCTAAAACTTTTCGCACGGTTTTCTCCTTAATAATCAAAATTGCTGTACGGCTTGCTAAACACGAGGTCTTTATTGACCATGACGTTAAGCCGGTATCCGGGGCGGATTTTCAGCGTCGGTGCATACGTTGGTTACTTATACCGTTGCTGCATGTGCCTCGCCTCCCCATTGTCCCCTCACCGCAGACTGACTGAGAACACTAGAGCTGTTCATATTGTAACCGTTTGAGTTGCCCTGAGCTTGGTTCTGAGAGTAGTTCACGCCTGCTGTAATGGCTGACATGAGCAACGCAGACCCAAAGACGCGCAAGAAGTGGTTATCAACCTGATCCTTCATGCCAGAATACGTTCAAAATCCGGTCCGCAGATCGCCATATCAAGAGCCTTTCCATCAGGAAAAATGACCCGTTGCCATGCTACCAGAACACGCTTTTGCCCGTAGGCAATTTGGCTGTTGTATTCACCAACAAGCCGTGACCCCTGCGGGATCAACAAGTAGCGACCAGTTGCCGTATCATAGACGTTCTGGCTCACTTGTGCGCTGAGCTGGCCGGGAAGCTCTGAATTGACGCCAGTTATAAGCGTGGCGGGCATTACAAAGCCCGTCCTGAGCATGTAACGGCTTTCCGGCTTCTCTACCTTGCTATCAATTTTCCAGCGATTATGCCGGTCGTTGGCGTCATATTTTGCAAGATTATTCCGTTTGTCGTTATCGCTCTGATTGGTCTTTCTGGTCTTCCATCGTTATCCGTCGGTCGTCAGACCTCGTCTTCCATTTTCGACGCCAAGCGCCAGCTCTTGGTTCCATCATTAGACGCAACCTGATCGGTGGAGGGCCGAGAACCTTCACTACGAGGCATAGAAACAGACACATTAGAAGGATCCTCAGAAGAGCCTCTTTAAACTGCTGGGCTCACCGAGCTAGACGCTGTTCTCTGAACATCGCATCATCGCCATTGCCTTCCTCTCTGGGTGGTGGCGGTGGAGCTTCCGGGTCAAGTGGCCGCTCTACAGTGATAGGAGCCGGAGCATTTTGTGGCGTCTGGTTTTGCGTCAGCTCAGAGCGGTTTTGCAGAGCTGGCGGTGGCCGTTGGCGGTGCCGTTGGCAATGTAGGTAGAACCGGGGGGGCGGGCTTCCGCTCCACGATCACGCCAGTCTTGTGATCTCCAATGATTTCCTGCGCCGCCATCATTGATGACTTTGCCGTGTCTCCAGTAGCCTTCCCGGCATCTTCTGGCGTTTGACCTCGCTGCGACGCAACGAAACCAATCATGCCAGCAAAAAGCATTAGGCCAGTACCCGCAAGAAGAAGCGGCCGGTTATTAACGCGCCGCGTTCCGGCCTTAACCTTTCCCAATTCATCAGGGGAAGTGTTTGGATCAAGAGCAGGGTCAATGTCCTGCTGAGTTGTTTTCGGGTCGGTCGCCATTATCGCACCCCTTTCACCCACGCCCCAATGGGTGAGGTGTATCCTGCACTGGTCTGAGGTTCGACGAAGCTACGGGTGAACGTAGTTGATCCTGAAACCAGTTGCACACGCCAATAATTGGGGGCCAGATTATCCAGCACATAGTTTAACGGCACCGCACCAGCCGGAGCCGCTGCATTTTTCACATATTCTGACACGGCATAGCCGCTGCCACGCAGCCGCGAGACAAGTTGAGTTCCAAACGCATCAGGGGTTTCCTGCCGGATAGCCCATGTTGTCGATCCTGCTGGATACAGGTTTGACAGCTCGGAATATGTGTCGTTAGCCATTGCGACTTGTGAGGACACGCTTGGCAATGCGTATGGCGTTTTAGCGGCTAAAACGCCATACTGAGGCGCGGCGCAGGCTGATAACGCCAGAAGAAGGCCGGAGAACGGCTGCAATCCGTTTCATTAGTTGCATTTCCCCCGTGTGATCGTGATTTTCTTCTGGTCTCCACCCACACCGACAATCAAAATCGCCTTGTCAAAAAGCTGATCGACAATAAAGCGATTGTTCTGGAGACGGCTATTCACCAGCCCCGGAGAAGACGAGTAAGGAGACTCTACAAGGAGCGTGGGGGCTTCCGAGGTAGGAACATTATCAGGCAGCTCAATAATGGTCTACGGTAGGAACATTATCAGGAAACTCAATATGGTCCTTACGACTACCACATTGTAGGTTCTGACAGGTTTCCAAGGTGCCTTACCCTTGGGGCAGTAATTGAAATCGAGATTACCCAGATACTCGCCCGTGCCGGGAATTGTCCGATCCTGCCGCTCCTTCATTTCGCGGCGTGTAAGAGCTTCCAGTTTGGCTTGCGCGTCTTCGGGATAAGCAAACGTCACTACCGGCATAAATGTTGAACGGTGAGACCGTAGCCTAATATGATAGGTGCGCCGATCCGTGGCGACCACCATAGACGTGTCCAGCCCCACATCCAGAGGCTTTACAATCAGGTGCTGCACTTCATTGTCACCGTTCCCGGTGACTGCGGGATCGACATTCCAGCGGGCAGAGTCCCCCAGATTGATCGAGTTAATTTGCTCACCCGGCTGGGAGCGAAATGTCACAGACCTGCATTACAGCACAAATTACGGACGGCTCTTGTGTGCCATAAACAAACTGAATTGCTCCGCCACGAGCGATAGACGGAGTTACAGCAGCCGTTTTATTCCAAGCGCGGCGCTTGCTTACAGCGGTGCGTTCGTCCTGCGTCAATGCCGGGTTCTTCGACGAATCAAAGAACATATCTTCATAATTTGGCGCTGGTGTCCGAACGACAGACGCGGCGGGCTGAGCAGGATTGGCTTGCTGAGCTGATGCCATAACAGGGAAAGCCGTAGTGGCCGTAACGGCCAGAGCAAAAGCGATTTTTTTCATTGTCTTACCGTCACATTAAAGCTGTTTTGACCACGAGAATCCTTGACGTACACGCCAAGCGGATTAGCTCTGACCTGATTTTCTGGCGTGTCTGAGTCTGCGGAATAATCGCAATCGTCAGCAGCGCCCGCATCCGATATGGAGCGGCTTTCGGTGAACCATCACGGTCACGCACCGTTTCCAGCCAATCAATCTGCCATGTGCTATCTGACTGCGGCAGAATGTCCGTAATCTGAATATCCTGCGTTTCGGTTTCTGCCAGCTTGAAATGGTCTGCGTCGGGATTGCCATTCAGGTATTCGTTCATTTTGTTAATTCCGGCAGTTTCCGGCATTAACATTGAATAAACCTTGAGAATTGCTTGGCGCTCCAGAGCAACATCAGGGGTAATCATCCGGGCATTGTTGATGAAGTCGGCAATCTGTGCCTCAACAACCCGCTGATCTACATTAGATGCCTGCTCAACAGGGCCGCGAGCCGTTGGCAAATGTGTTGTCGGTGAAACTTCAACAACATACGGAATAAACTTCGACTGGCTGCCAATGTAGATGACGCCACCAACAGCAGCGAGAGCAATCATCATGCTGCCCATGCCAATGATTTGCCATGTCTGGCGTGATGACACCACACCACCGACATGCTCATTCCATGTGCGACGTGCATTAAGATACGGATTGTCGCCAATTTTGCTATCACCCTGCGCGGCAGTCTTCGACTTGCTCAGCAGACGCTTTAAGTTTTCAGGAACCGTCCACTTCATCACGCGGCCTCGTTTTCAAGTTGTTGACGATAATCATCCAGAGACAGGCCGTGTTGCTCTATCCAGACACGGTACCAATCGTAACCGTGTGCTTTCTGGAGTTTTTGAATACGCTGGACTGTCTCTTTATCGCTGATTGTGACGAAGCAGCGGGACAATGGGCCGAGCGCCAAACTAAATAGGCGGCGTCCAAGCTCTGAAACATAGTAGTAATCGCGCTTAGGAGTTGCAGCCGCGACAATATCAATCTGACGGCTATTCAAACCCATCTTCCGATATAGCGCCGTTGTTTCTTCGTTTTTTGCGTAAGCGTTCGGCAGGAAGATTTTCGTTGCCGTTGATTCTACGATTACATCAAGAATACCGCTGTTCGCAGCATCAGACAGGCTCTGAGTTGCCATCAGAACAAGACAATTCGCTTTACGCAGAACCTTGAGCCATTCGCGGATTTTATCGCGGAATACTGGATGACCAAGCATCAACCATGCTTCAGCATCAACCATGCTTCATCCAGAATGATCGCCGCTGGCTGGCCTTTAAGAGATTTTTCAATACGCCGGAAAAGATACAGCAACACAGGCAGCGCGTATTTTTCATTCAGGCTCATGAGTTCTTCGATTTCGAATACGTTGAAGTCAGACAGGGAAAGCCCGTCTTCTTCCGCACCGATCAAGTGGCCCATGATGCCGTCAACATCATACTGTTCCAGCGCCTCGCGGATCGTGTTGTTCTGAATGGTCGCAATAAATGCTGTAATCGTGCGCTCATTCGTTTTGGACATACTGACAATAGCTGTTGCAATGGCCTTTCGGTCTGATGGCGTCACTTCAACGCCATTGAGCCGCACCATTGTTTCAATCCACTCGACAGCCCACGAACGGTCTGAGGTAGTATCGAGAAACTGGAGCGGGCAGAACGACAGCTTGCTATCATCGCCACCCACAACGAAGTGATTGCCGCTTTTGCCTTTCGTTGCACCGTTAATGGCCGCAGCAAGGCCAAACATCGACATGCCTTTATCAAAGGCATAAATCGTCATGCCCTGATAGCGGCGGAGCTGAGCCGCCAAAGTAACCAGCAAGACGGATTTACCGTTACCTGTTGGGCCGAAAACGAAGGTATGGGCCAAATCCCGAACATGCAGGTTCAGCCGGAATGGCGTCGCACCAGTTGTAACACAAGACATAAGCGCAGGTGCCAACGGCGGATATAGGGGGCAAGGCGCGTGATCCTGACCCGTCCAAATAGAACTGGACGGGATCAAATCAGCCACATTCAAGCTATTAACCAGCGGCCGACGGACGTTTTCAACCACATGCCCCGGTAGAGACCCCATGAAGGCATCAATGGTATTGATGGTTTCAATACGAGCGCCAAAACCAAGGGCGTTGATCGCTTTCTCAGCTACGCGGGCATACTGCTCGCATGTCTCACGGTCTTCATCCATCAGGACTAAGCAGGAAGTATAATATGCTTCACTCACCAGCCCGGAATTAACCTCAGCTATGGCGTCAGAAGCATCCTGCACCATGTCTAGAGCATCCTGATCGACGTTACCGCTGTTGATATTCAAGACCTGTTCTACGAACCCCCTCACCTTCTGTTTCCACTTCTTTCTGAACTTCTCCAGATGGGAAACTGCTGTATGGGGATCTAGGAAAATGAACCTGTTCGACCACCTGTATTCAATCGGCAATTCACTCAGCCGATTTAGGATACCCGGCACTGATTCCAGCGGCATACCGTCAATAGCAACAACCTGTATGTATTTCCGGCCGATACGAGGGACAACGCCTGTCCACAGCTCGACGGAGCCTATCAGAGCATCCAGATAAACGGGGTTACGCGGCAGGATCACGGGCCGATTACGACCAGTCACGCAGAAGTCCAGCCAGCGAAGAAATTCGTCCTCAATCTGAATAGAACCATCCTCTTGAATGACCTTCCGGCCTTTCAAGCGTTTCATTTTCAGACCGGCCGACAGCGTTGATTCAATCGTGACGATTTCGCGGTTGAAGTTCTCCAAAATCGCGGCCGTGTGCTGAGCTGCATCAGGACGAGGTGTATCATCGTCAAACATCAGCTCGACAAACTTACGTTGCGCCAAAACAGGAGGCAGGAACGTAGCCGTCAGAACGAAAAAGCCCTCATACAGAGCGCCAGCATTTTCAAAATAAGCTCGACGCTCTTGGTCAATAGCGGCCGTTATTTCGTCCTTGAAGTGGCTTAGGTTGGGGTCGGAATAACGCGGAGCCTAATGGCGGGCCGCATCAATATGAATTGCCCATCCATCACCCAACTTGGCCAGTGCCTGGTTGATACGCACCGACAGAATATTTCTTTCTTCATCGGTGGCACTAGCATTGTCTTGAGCCGCATAAAGCCACGAGGCCATTAGCGAGCCGTCTTTATTGATGATGATGCCATCTTCAATAACGCTAGAATAAACTAGCAGATCGGATAGGCCCGCATCTTTGGAGCGATGCTTAACCAGTTTCAATTCTGTATTCACCGACCGTAGCCGAAGCGCCAGAACTGATAGCAAACCAAGCCCCAAAACAGCGATCATGATTGCAAAAACAGCAATAATCATCGGTAGGGTTTTCCTTTGTTTACCCGGAAGGGGGTCGAACGCGCCGGGTAATAACGGGCATACTTGCGATGACGCATGTAAACCTGTCTCATTCGAGGATCACTTTTCGCCATCATGCGTAAGGATCACTTCGCCATCATGCGTAAGAGCTTGAGGCAGGCGATCCACAGGCCAATACCCAGAACCGCCGCACGCCAATCCATTGCAGCGAATATCAGGGTGGCCAGCAAGCAGACCGGAGAACATGACAAGCTCACGGTCTCCGCCCATGAACAAGTTTACTCTGTTCGCGGCACGGTGGATCGGTATGCGGCGGAGAGCCATATCAGGCCACCATAACCGGGCTTACCGCCGCGCCGTTTGAGGACGGAAGCAGCATGGCGATTTCCGCACCATGACCGAAGAAGTTGCTCATGACGTTCTGAGCGCCAACAAGGAAGGCCATAACAAGCACAAGGAAGATAATCGAACGCAGGAACCCGTTGAGTTCGCCGCCAAAAATCAGAGTGCCGCCAGCTCCGATAATACCGATGATAGACAAAGTGAACGCTACTGGCCCGGTCACAGATGACCGCAGACTTGTCAGCCAAGATTCATACGGCAGGGAGCCACCGGAACCAGTGGAAGCGAAAGCATGAACCGGGGCAAACGCAACAATAACAGCGAGCGCCGCAAGTCCAAACATTGCCAGTTGTTGACGATTGGAGTTGGATTTTAACCAATTACGCATAAGTCTCTCTCACGTTAGAAGGGTTGTAATGAAACGGCCTTTTTCGGCGTCAAATCCATCTACTGAGAGGATTTCCCGAACCCGGCGGCCTGTTTCAGTCCGGGCAATGAAAACAGCTACATCCACACATTCACCAACCAGAGGTTCGATGAAGCGTGGCGCATTGGGGTTCATCGAAATGTATTCACTCATTTTAGATATGCCCCCGTGGGCGCTGTTTGCATGGAGAGTTGCAGCCCCGCCCGGATGGCCGGTGTTCCACGCCATCAACAGGTCAAGAGCTTCCGGGCCTCGCACCTCCCCTACGGGGATACGATCCGGGCGCATACGCAATGCCGTTTTAAGAAGCGGTGTCATAGACACATCAACCGTTGTGTAAAACGACACATAATTTTTTGCTTCTATTTGAAGCTCAGCCGTATCTTCGATTGTAATAAGGCGCACAAGAGGGTCTTGCTTTACCATTTCACGAATAATGGCGTTCACCAGAGTTGTTTTTCCTGATGATGTACCGCCAATCACAAGGATATTTTTCTTTTCTCTAATCGCTTTGCAAATAACGTCCTTTTGCGATTGGGTCATTATCCCCTTTTCAACATAGTCATCGAGCGTAAACACGCTGATAGCTCGCTTACGAATTGCAAAGGACGGCCTTGCCACTATGGGCGGAAGCTGACCGGCAAAACGTGATCCATCTAGGGGCCATTCACATTCAAGGATGGGAGAAGTTGTCAAAACTTCTCTGCCATGAAATCCCGCGACAGTTTCTAGGATAGCTTGAGACTGTGACGCCGGAATGGAACCAATATGCTCCATCGGGCAACCGAGCTTTTCAGCCCACAGCAAGCCATCAGGGTTAAGCATAACCTCAATGGTTTTTTTATCACCCAATGCTTTAAGGAGAAGCGGCCCCGCATGACGGCGGAGCTTTTCTTTTAAGCGTCGTTCTCTTTCTGTCTCGGCTTCCACAGCATCCCTCGCTTGCGTGAGATGCCAGTATATCGAATTGCAGAATGAAACAAAAGCCTATGAATGGATTTCTTTTGTGTCTTTTTTTCTGGTGTAGCCAATATGTAACGCCAG
Organism: Agrotis ipsilon; assembly: GCA_028554685.1. Classification (NCBI taxonomy): domain Eukaryota; kingdom Metazoa; phylum Arthropoda; class Insecta; order Lepidoptera; family Noctuidae; genus Agrotis; species Agrotis ipsilon. The sequence continues at coordinate 19,613 of JAPNUC010000038.1, read as the reverse complement.
AAAACAGCCGTTATTTGTTAGTGCTGTCTTTTCCTGTCAGGCGCTGGATTTTTTCTTTCGTTTCATCCGCCCATTTTCGCACGGTAAAAGCGCGATGTGCGGGCAAAATGGCAGTTACCCACTCATAACCGTCAGGAAGCAAAACGCCATTTTGCGCCAGTTCTTTTTGAGAATGTCTGTCTACGTCGCTTTCTTCCAATAGAGCCGGTAACGGTACATCCAACGCCTTAGCTATAGCTCCATCGTTTTTAGCGACAGATTGCGGCCTTTGGTTATGTCCGTAACAAAAGAATTAGAAACGCCCGCGTGTTCTGCCAGCCATTTTTTTGTCAACCCCCGTTCCTGTAGCAGACGCAGCACGTTGGTAAAAAAGACCATCGAGTAATACACCTCAGAAGCCCCTTTCCCATGCGTCCGTTTTAGCGGCTAAAACGCTTGCATCATTGCAAGGGTTGAGGTAAACACCAAAACACACGAGACGAGGCCAATATCCATTGCCTGCGCCATTTTTCAGTTTATCGAATAAAAGGTCAATATCTGGCGTGTCTATCATGGTATTTTGGTGCCGCACGAAGGAGTCCTCTGGTATGGTGAAAATCTGGATACAACATCCGAGCGGCGTTTGTCTCACCCAGAGCGGAGTTTAACTATTTGTCACCTGACACAAAAAAGAAGGGGAAGCCCGCTGATTTAATCCTTGAGGCGGTACAGTCTCAGGGAGATTCACAAAAGAACCGTGATGCCGCAGTAGTTGCGCGGGACAATCAGCTTTCTTTATTTGATGCCGGGGCTTATTGGTCAGAAGCAGAACGATCTTTGCCGAATGAATACGCCAGAACTGCATTATTCACGACAAGATCAAAAGGACAGAAAAGAGAACTTCTTCAAAACCATCATATTTTTAGTGTAAATGCTGACCTGTCAATTAGCTACACAGGTAGCGAATTACGCGCTGGAGACGATCAGCTAGTTTGGCAACAAATAGTCCATTACGCTAAGCGTTTCCCGGTTGGCAGTCCCGTTCGTTTCAGCTTCAAAGACATGGCCGAACAGCTAGGCGTTCAGCCTAACTCCCGCAGCTATACCGCAATTAAGAACTGTATCGGTCGCCTTGCTACGGTCATCATGATGTTCCGCTCAAAGCGTCACGGTTCAATCGACACGCTACGAATGATTGAATCATTCAAGATCAGAGAAGAAGGCAAGAAAACCTGTTTTTGCGAGGTGGCGATTCAGCCCGAAATGGTTCTGCTTTTCGCGGGAGATCACTACACACGAGGTTGGTGGTTTGAGTGGGTGTAAAGAAGAGAAGCTGTCTCCGATCAGCAGGAGGCTCTATGATTATGCGTCGTCACACAAAGAGCCGTTTCCGCTTAAAGTCGAGACATTACATGCCTTGTGTTCGTCGGACGCAATACTAGGAAAAAAATGGAATCTGCGCGTTAGAGAAGCGTGTGCTGAGCTGGTGACTAGCCGATTATTAGCGGATGCACGTCTGGAGGATGGAAAGGTTTATCTTGTCAAACACGCCGGGAAAAAGACCTTATCCACAAAAGCCAGACCACATGATGAGCAATGAGGGAACCTATCATGAGCAATGAGGGAACCCATATGAGACAAATGATTTTTTTTTTTTGCCCGGACCTTTAGGAGTCGGCAGGCCCAATTTTAGCCTGCAACCCCGGCAATCAGCTCAAACAGCCGCAAGATTTGTGGATAATACTGTTAGTTATCGGTGGATAACCTGTTAGTTATCGGTGGATAACTGGAATCTATCATGAGCAATGAGGGAACCTATCATGAGCAATGAGGGAACCTATCATGAGCAATGAGGGAACCACCGCTTTTATAAAACATATATGTTTCAATGAGTTATGGCCTATTTCTGGCGTCTATAACCATTCTATAACCTACTTTCTAACCTTACTTATTTATATGCTGGTCAGAAAGCTGACGTGGTTCACGTCAATCAACATCAAAAAAAAGGATATATTTTATTTAAGGGGATTTTTAGGGTTCCCTCATTGCTCATGATAGCTAACGAGCAGGCCAGATCGGCCTATGACGGCTTTTAGGGTTCCCTCATTGCTCACGTAGTTCGTGGCTGGAGAGGGAAGATAGATTAACGCCAGAAAGAGGAAAGCTCAGCTCTTTCCCCTACTCCCAAACATCCTGTTAAGAGTTGCGCTGAGCCAGATAATACCTAGCCCACCTATGACAACGCACAGGAAATAGAGGAATACGGCAAAGCCCGTAATGTGCAGACGATCCAGAACGATAAACGATAAAGCGTAATAGGGAAGCAGCACGAACCATAAAAACGATTTCCATGCTCGTGTGTCGTTTCTATTCATGTCCGGCATACTCTCTCGCCCCTTCTGTCACCCTACCGCGCATAAGGTAGGGATATTGCTCACGTCAGTAGAATGGTCGGCCTGCCATTCATCATAAGCCGCTTGCATCCTGATCACAGGTGACTAAACCGGCTTGCGGCCTGCTAGAATTGCATGGAGGTGCTGGCGAGAAATGCCAAGCAATAGAGCTACCTCAATTTTACTCTTTCCAGTTGCCGGAATTACGTCTTCCCGAAGAAGCTCACCCGGATGCGTCGGGCAACGGTTGGGATTATGGGACATATTTATTCTCCTAGTGGTATTGCTCGAAATCGAGAACGTAGGCGTCTCCGCCGTGAAACTCGAAAGTGATGCACCAAGGCCCGTTTACATGGATTGTGTATCGGGTTGGTGTGTGTCCTTTGAGTGGGTGGAAATCAAAGCCCGGAAGATTAACTTCCTCTGGTTTGGACGCGGCATTTAAGGCATCTAACCGCCGTAAAATGCGAGTATGAAAGCGAGCGTCAATCCGAGATTTTCCTGTTTCCCACAAGGATTTTAGCTGTTTGTTGGCGAAGCTCTTAATCATGTGAGTAGTCTAGCCTGATTGGTTACACCTGTAAACAAATAGAAGACACTTTTCGGATATTATTTTAGCCGCTAAAACGCCCGCGCTTTTTTTTGGCGTCAAAATTATTCGATATAATGGAAAAACCCTTGCGTCATTAGCTTGGTTGAGGTAAACATTTCTTATGGCCGAGCAATTCAGTTCAGGTCGAAACCGGAGTTTTCCGATGACGCAAGATATTGTCTCCCCCGTAACGTCAAGTCGTAGCAGACGATCAGCGCATGACGGTTCTGCCGTCTCTGTTCGGTCGCTATCTTCTTGGTTGTGAGCTGCTTTCTTGGTTGTGAAGCTGCCATTTATGCCCGCACGGAGAAAAGCTGTGCGGAATACAAGGGTGGCTTCTGGACTTTTGCCGCTCTGAGTAACGGCGGATACTTCATGTATCCCGATATGGGGGAAGGTTCTTCCTTCTCTTACGAAGTTCCTGAGAACGGCTGGACTGGTCAGCTCACGGCGGAAGCTATGGGAATTGTCGCCTGTCTTTTTGTCCTCTCCAGCCTCTCTTGCCAGCTTTATGAGCGGGGCTTGGACAACAAGATGGCAACGGAAAATTATCATAAATTGCGTGACTACGCGCTCGATCATGCCGAGGCATCAGCCATTTTCGCGGCGATTGATTGAGGGATTCAGGGCATGACGAAACAAGACCTCAAAGAAGTCGGCCTGTTCCTGGTGGAAGGTGTCTCATTTTTCGCGCTGGCTCTTACCGCCTGTTTTTTTCTGGCGGTGATCTGATTAAAGCCGGGGCGTAACTGCCCCGGCCACCAAAAGCTGATGGGAAATCTATGAATAGCACACTGGTAAGCATGTTGGCGCGGACAACGGTAGTGTGTGCCGCTACTCTGGGAGCGGCATACCTTACTTTTCATTGCGCCATATCTGACAACCAAGCGCCTTTAGGGCCACCCCCGCGTGATGGGTGTGTAACCATTACAAAAAAATGGAAGGAATATTCTGGCGGGGGCGTTAGGTCTGAGACGCAGATAACGCCATATATTGGCAGCGGGATTCCGATTGGCAACGGAATGGCAATGGAGACCGAAGACAAGCCTCAGCCGGTGTATGTTTCGTATTACGCAAGCTATGTCTTCCCAGATGGAAAACAGGATACGCAGCGGATAGGAGAGCAAACCTACGCCAGAATAAAGGCTGGTGCTAAACTACAGCTTTCTTGGGAAAAGTCAGAAGCTCGCGGGCTATTCTCGGATATGGAGCTTTGGGTTCCTAATTTCACTGTGGAGTGTGGGAAAGCAAAATAATCATGCTGTTAGTTATTTTTGGCGTAGTCGTGTTTAACGCCATTTTAGCGGCGGCGATTGATCCTACCGGCGGCAAGTCCAATAAGCGCGAGGAAAAGATATGTTGCGGCCTGAAACGCTCCAGAATGGGGCAAAATATGCAGAACCTACACCGGAAGAAGTAAGAACCATAATTCGTGAGGCTGGCCTTACAGGTTATTCGTGAGGCTGAGCCTTACAGGTGGAGGAGCTGGGTGGTCAGGGGGGTGGCGGATTTCTGGGGATGAGTAAACGGCGGAACGGCGGAAGTCGTGTTGTGCGTCGATGGTGTTCTGGGGATGCCTCTATTCCATATTCAGCATGGGCCTTACTTTGCTGGCTGGCCGGGAAAGGGCAGATATGGACGCCAGAAAAAGAGGCGGGAAATGATGCCGGGTTGAGGGATTGATGTTTTAGCCGCTAAAACGCTTGCTTGCCTGTTTTTGTTGAGGTAAACTTTATTTATGGCCGAGCAATTTAGCTCAGGTCGAAACCGGAGTTTTCCGATGACGCAAGTTTCTGCAATTATGGCTTCTCTTTTGGAAGTATTGGCCCCGCTGGATGCAGAAGTTTTAGAGGCCACGAAAGAATGGGCATTAGGCCGTAAAGAGGCAATTTCTGAGTTTAGGAAGACCGACGAATATAAGGCTCTCAGAAAAATCAGTTTGCTCTTTATGAGAGGCTTTTTGCGATGGCAGGCGGTAAGAGCTGGTATCGTGTTTTTTCTGGAAACGGACGCGATGGCGTGTTGAATTTTGTTGCCAAAAATCATCAGCACACCATTGAAAAACGTAACGCAGCCATATCAGTCAAGCTGACTAAGGCGGGGATTACAGAGGTTTCTAAATCAGACTGGTCGCGTACCAGTGACGGCTTTAACGGTCTATTCTCCGTCCAAACGGATGCAGGAAAAAAGACAGTTGCAATCAATACGATTGTTGCAGGTGGATATAATATCCAGTGCAAGCATCTGAGAGTTTGGTTATTAAGGGTATTGAAGGCAAAGGCACCAAAAAACCCCGGTTTGGCGGGGGGTTTTATGTAATAGACTGGCAAATGATAACGCTGGACGCGAATGGCCCTTATACAGAGACGGGGTAGGAGCGGCAAGATGACGGCAGAAATCATAAGGTTTCCAAAGTCCTTTCAGGATAAGGTTCGGAAGGCCAAAGATGAACTGGCTCAGCATCCGCTGGCGTCATCTATCAAGCAAGCCTCAGCCACTCAGCATCGCGCACGGGCAAGTAAAACGAAGCCACAAGCGCCGCCTGTTTCTGGCGTAAAACAAACCAAACAAAATACGGAAACCGTTACGTCTTCTCTTGGTCGGAAAAATACCGTTTGGTCAGTAGCTTGGTCTTTTTTGGTATTGTGTTGGCCGGTTATTTCGTTTCTTTTTTGGATTGATGTATTATGGCATGGAGTTTTGGCTCTCGTATTTATATCCACGCCAAACACACATTACGGATTTTGGTTTTTGGTTCACTTTGGAGTGTTTTTTATTTTGGGCGTATCACGGTTTTTAACACCGAAAGATATTTGATTTCTTTTTCTTTTTAGCGGCTAAAACGCTTGCGCTCCATAGTGGGTTGAGGTAAACCATTCTTAGCGGCTGGCACCGCATTGGTTCCCACCTAACAGCTTGGAGTGAGAAAATGGGTGGCATGGATGAAAAAGACTCTTTCCGAAGCAGCCTTTCAGAAGGCTCTAGCATCTCTCACAATGGGGGAGAGGTCGGTGGATTCAAATGGGGGAAGGTCGGTGCGAGTGCGTCGATCGGTTCTAGTGAACGGGGAACCGCAGGCGGACGTAGCGAGGAAATTCGGAATCTCGAAAAGCGCGGTCTGCAAACAGGTGGCGAGGGTTCAGGAAGCCTTGGCGGAAGCGGGGCTTCCAAGGGGCTTTCAGAAGGTAACGGTCATTCTGACGGATCACCAAGCGTTCATGGCCCGGAAATGGTCTCAGGACGCGGAGCGGAAGATAGCCGCAAAAAAATGAAAACTCTTGTCGTCGCCAATCAGAAAGGCGGCGTCGGGAAAACGGCAACACTTGTTCATCTGGCGTGGTATGCAGCCCAACAAGGGGCAAAGGTTGTTGTCGTTGACTTGGATACCCAAGGTAACGCCAGTTTCACTCTATCCGCCCACGATACTGGGATTGGCTCTAGTGAGCTGTTACGGGGCAAAACTGTTCCTAACATCGCCCTGGTGGAAGCAGGCATTAAACTGATCCATGCAGATCCGCAGCTTGCCGATACTGATAAGATGACTCTGGCTGAGGCTGGCACCAATTTTAGGAGCAGCCTTAAAGCACTGGAGCAACAGGGCTTTGATTTATGCCTCATAGACACGGCACCTAGCCTTGGTGTCACGATGGCAGCGGCGTTGCTCGGTGGCGGATATGTTCTTTCACCGATTGAGCTGGAGGCTTACTCGATACAGGGTATCCGTAAGATGCTTCTTACGGTGAATAACCTGAAAAGAGCCAATCCTGAGCTTTCCTTTCTAGGTATGGCTCCGTCAAAAGTTGACGGTCGAAACCCCCGGCATCGGCAGCATTTGGGCTGTGACACTCAGCATAGCCTATGCATAGCCTATCCAGAAGCCATTTTGCCAGCTCATGTTGGCCTACGTTCAAGCGTAGCTGATGCACTGGCATCAAAGCGGCCGGTGTGGACAATCAAGAAAACAGCAGCTCGAAAAGCCGCGCAGGAAATCCAAAATCTCGGAGCTTTTGTTTTCCAGAAAATGGGAGTGTCATTCTAATGGCGTCTAATGACGATATGGCCCTGAGCGGCCTTGGTAATCTGTCTGACCTTCTGGCAGACGGGGGATCGACAGCATCGACCGGCCCGCAGCTCATTCCGTTGAGTGATATTGACGAAGACCCCAACCAGCCCCGCAAAGAAGGCAATCCCGGCTTTTCTGATGCGTCTCTGAAAGAACTGGCAGAGACTATCAAGGCGAGAGGCGTAAAGTCACCTATCAGCCTCAGAGAAGGGGAGAACGGTCGGTTTGTGATTAACCACGGAGCGAGACGGTTCCGTGCGGCAAGGATGGCTGGAAAAACTGACATTCCAGCGTTTATTGATAACGATTACAGCGAGACCGATCAGGTAATTGAAAATCTCCAGCGGGACGAGCTAACAGCCCGTGAAATTGCCGATTACATTGGCCGTCAGAAAGCGGCCGGAATGAATGGCAAGCAGATTTCCGCTCTGATCGGCAAATCTAACGCATGGGTTTCACAACATGCGGCATTGCTCGACTTGCCGGATTGCTTAGCGGATGCCTTTGCCAGCGGACGTTTACGAGACCTAACTGTTATTACTGAGCTGTTGAAGTTATGGAAAAAATCTCCAGAGGACGTGGAGAGCTGGCTGGCAGATGAACAGGGAGACATTACCCGTACCCGCGTGAAGACCTTTGCGGGTTTTTGGCTGAGAAGCAGGCTGAAAATGAGGTGGCGAGGGTGGCGAGGAAGACTCTGGAGAAGGCGGACGAAGAACCAGCGCCCACGCCCAAGTTGCAAGACGAGAAAGAGCCGAAAGAAGCCGACCCGACGAAGCCTCAAAAAAGCAATCGTCATGATTGAATACGATGAACGAACAAAAGGGCACGAATGGTGCTGACGAAACCGCCCAGATTTGGTCCCGGGCGGGCATCGGATCAAGCTCGATGCTGGCGGCGATGAATTTGGATGAATTGATGAAGGTTGCTTCCTTCAATCCAGGGTCAACGGGCCGGGGCGGGGGAAAACTCCCGCCCCTTATTTTTATTGTGCGAGGGACGGCGGATGGCTCAAAGCGAATTCGTTGTAATGAATGGGCATTCGACTATCCAACAGGAGGCCACAGCACCCGGACAATGGGGATTGTTGTTAAGTTCGATAAAGCGGGATAATCAAGCCCGGTTATACATATTCTGGCGACAGCTAAGCCGCCAATGGACGGCAAGCAATATTCCGGCGCAATCGTTAATAACCGATAGAGAGACGGTTTATCCCGCATAGCCCAATCGGGGCTGATAAAGGCATGATGCCCGGAAGTTTTCTAAGTGCCAGAGATTGTCCAACTTAAAGGGGATGAATACCCACAAAGCAGGAAGTTTGCCGCGTTTCAGACAGTTCAGGCGAAGACCAACACGCACACCCGTATTCGAAGCCGGTAGTTTTAGCGGCTAAAACAGCTTTTAGCGGCTAAAAGAACCGGCTTCATTCCGCTCAATGGGCATTGACGCGAATAAGACAAATCAGTTGCCGCGATACGGAACGGCACCGACAGCCACCCCAAGCACGATATAACCGGCGCTTTACGCAGGCTTTCGGTGGCACTGGCAATGTCTGAGCGTTTTTTTTCCGGCCGTTCTGCAATTTCGGAAATTGCGATGCGGGTGGCTTCTTTGGGCGTTGTCAAAACGCCCTGACACTAGCGGTTAAGAGCCGCAGACAAACCTTTCTCGGCCTTGTCTTTGGCGTCTCGTTGCCCACCGGCTGGCGACTTCCTCAATCTGACCTGAGAAGCGATCCACGACCTCTGCCTCACTGGTAGGCCAGTCTGGACACCAGTTCATTTGTGTAAGGTGTGAATTATTAGGGAATGGATCATCACGACCAAAAGTACCCCTTGCTTTTCCGCAATTGAGCGCATCAGTCGTTGCGCTCCTTTCATCGAGTTGCGCTACGTCTTACATTTCGATCCATCCCATCAGATTAGTTGACCAAAAAATCTTGTCGCGGGTTTGTTCAGGCGATGCCGAACCATGATTTTATAGCTGGAACAGCTAAGACTTCATCGAAAGTCTGGCGAGCCCTTGAAGCATGTCGGCAAAGTCTTTGCAAAAGTGTTCTTCTTTGAGTTGCGGGGATATGCACCAACCCGAAACACGGGCTTTTTTTGTCGGTGTAAGCCTTCATTTTTCTCAAATGGAATCCCGTTGTTTTCGACAAGCACCCCAGTAGTGGATTAGCCATAACTACGACGAACTTCTTCCGGGTATTGATGATGACTTGCTTGAAGCCGCTGACAGTATCAACGAACGCCTGCCCACCTGTTACGACAGTATTGGACGATGATTTCAGTCCCATTCCAGCCCGAAAGGGCAGGACCTCGTTTGTTATGAGATATGCGGATAGAGGTACGAAAGATTACGCACCGTTATCAAAATCACATCCTGTTTCCGGCCGTGGTCTTGGTAATGGTATCAACACGGGATATCCAAAGTACACGACTATGATTTCATCGCCTTGCCATAATCTTAGGCGTTGAACATCCAGAGGCCTTGTATCCTACAAAACCGTAGCATTAACCGGTTCTAGTATCAATTACAAATAACCTCTCTACCTTGAGCTCTCTCTACCTTGACGATAGTTGTATTGGAAGCATTGCGGGCGGCAACGTTTTCCCGACACCACCTTTTCCTTGCAAAACAAAGTTTACTTAGCCATTTATCTACTCCTTATATGAACGAAAAACTACCATAATCCTCACGCGCCTCAAAAAAGGCTGGATCAGGGGGGCGGGGGCAAAGTGAATCCTTCCTTGGCGGGTCGAGGCTGACGGGACAAGAGGTTTCTTCGGTTTCGGTTAGTTTGGACGTGGGCAGGAGAAACGGCAACAGAAGGGCTCAGGAGGGCCTGAGCTATTCTTCTGGGCTGTCTCTATGCTGCTAGAGACTAGAGCTGTCTCACGCGGCATGGTTGGGGTTTCTGAGAAGCTTGGCCTAAGCGGTTTTGATATTGCCGACAGACAAGACTCATAGTGTTAGGTCTAGCAATAATTCTTCGTCAAATTACTCCCACAAAGATCGGCGCGAGTATCCTGATCCAGTAAGGCCAGAACGTCAAGTTCTGAACCCGCCTAAAATTGCACTCTCTTGCTATCGTACTGGCGAGAGCGGGCTTTCAGTTTTCGCATTTTTTCCTTTCTAACCCACACCGCCATACCGCCTGAATGTCTCGTTTTGGCTTTGTCATCATGGGGTGCTTTTGCTGTCTCCCGGTCTCTTTCCCCATGACAATAGGCCGCAATACGCAAAAAAAATATAAAACTCTTCACATTTAGATGAAAATCTCTGACAAAAACTTGCCCAAAACTCCGAGATTTCTGCGGACACCTCAGCCAATCTCCGGTTTTTCGGTACTATCGCAAAACGGCTTTACTTTTTTTATATTTTTTATGACGTTTTTTTGGGGCCCGAGATTTCGCCCGAGGTATGACCTTTTATGGCGTTAAAAATATCTTGTAAAAGTTCGGGCAGTACACGGTGTGTGGAGTTACGGCACGCCGCAACATCACACCACACAAACCTATTCGCGCGGGGGCGATCAACGGTGTCCTGTCCTGCGGAGCATCGGCATCCGCCGCAAAAAAAAGGCGGACGTTTGACTAAACCGGAGCGGAAAAAAAAAACTCGGCGCCATTATCGGCCGATCCAAGTCTTATTGCCTTCCCGAAGAACGCTTTGAGATTGAAAGAAGTAATGCGCGAGCGGGCGGGGCTTCCGGTTTCTGCTTTCTTTCGCGCTAATCGGGCAGGGCTTCTATCGCTGTCGTTGGGATCTTGGATAACGACGCGAGTAGCGAGCTACGCAGATTAGTGGCCGACCTTGGCCGTCTCGGTGGTTGTTAAATGTGGTGACCGATTGACGCCAGCGTGAATGATTTTGGTCTGAGGTTCATCGCGAGCTTGAGAGGGGAGATGCGAACGCGGTTAAGGAGGTTATCAAGAAACGCAGCTCAGACGTTTTTAGCGGCTAAAACGGCCTTGATCGTTGGTGGCGACGGTGATTAGTAGAGGGTTCGATGGAGAACCCGCAAACAAAGCAGTCGTGTAAACTGGTCAATTACCTATCTGACAGCCAAGACAAACAACGCAGCGTGTCGAAAAACGCAGGGTACAAATTGCGCCGGTAGATGGGGGATAATTGGTGGTTCGGCTGACAGCCGAAGATGCCGCGTTGGATATGGCTGTTACTTCAAGCGCGGAATACAAAAGCTACTAGCGATAAAAAACATATCATCTTCTGATTAGCTTTCGGCCGGTGATGAACCGGACGCAACAAAGCTCTTACAGAAATTGAGGACACTGGCTTTTGGATGCCCTGGGTTTCTGCGCATTCAGGAGCGTTTCAGCAGTCCACAGAGCACTGATATAACCCTGCATTATTCCTGTTGCGATCAATCAAAATCCATCCGACCCGTTTAATTTTTAACGATCCACAATCCATATAATGTAACTGGACGCGGGATCAGTTGGCCGCCGACTTGGAGAAAAGTATGGGTTCTCCAGCCTGATTAATCACATCCACAAACAAAACGCAGTCTCAAACTCGAGTGGCCGATATGGCAGGCCCATTTGGCGAGCAAAGTTTAGTCAGTGATTCAAGCAAGACTGTTGACTGACTTAAATGCCCGCTCAGTATGGTATGACCAGAAACAGGTTCTGTCCGAAAATGGATTGGAATTACGTCAGCGTGGTAACGGCTTTGTATTTCCAATCCACCGACGTACGCTTGTTAAGGCATCTACTGTTGTAGAGCCGACTAAACGGGGCTGAGAAGCGGACTAGGGCCGTTTCCAGAGGGCGCGCATAGTTCGCTGCATAATACCGGGGATAGCCTGCCAGCGGCCTACGGACGGAAAAGCTACGCACGGAAAGCTACCCTCGGAAGCAAAGATCAGAACGACAATAACAGTTCGGTTGGAACCCAGCATTTAACGCCAGATACCAGGTTGAACGGCGGGAGTGCTGAAGAGCAAGGAAAACTCAACTGCGGGCGCTATCCGACGAGCGAAACGTCGCATTGATGTTGCGAAAGATTAGGCCGAGGACTAAAACGCTCGGCCTTGATGAAACTAGGGCGGGGGGTCGTTGTGTCGACAAAAAAGCTGGCTACTGGCAGATCAATCAGGCTCTTACTGAAGCCTTGCAGCATTAACGCAGACATAGTGGCCACAGAAAGAATTGGGTTCAGGCTAAACCGCAAACATGGGTCTGACTGGTTTGAGGACGGACGCAAGCTGTCAAAGTGATGACGATCGCATTGGTGTTTATGCGGCTAAAGACAGGCAGCGATAAAGAGCTGATCGAAAGAAATAAAGAATCTAGTGTTGCCGCATCGGGGAGGTCTGCTTCCAAAGAATCAGCACATTAGCCCCGATGGAAATCACAAAACGGGACAAGCATTTCAAGGCACCGACTGGATCAGAGGCGGTGCGCTGATGATGGCAAGCAGCTTTCGCTATCAAAGCAGGCTGATTTGACGCTGCATTGATCTTTTGCTTATGCGGACGGCGGCAGAACGGGACGGCTCGGTATGAGCTAACGGGATCGGCAGAGTTCCAGAAACGGTGCCGGCAAAGGCTGGCGGGGCAAAAGGGTTTGGCACGTCACGTTTCGGGATTCAGGAATTGAAAAAATCAGCAACCGGAGGCAGAGAATGTCAGACGAACAGAACCCGCACGAGAACCAGACAAGTCAGCAGCACAGCGAGAAAGACCCGTCAGCCCTAATAGCGAAATGATGGGGCGCGTTTCGATGCCAGAACAAGGGGCAGCGAGGAAGCAGCGGCGACCACCGACCGAAACGGCAGAAACGGTAGAGCCGGGGGAGGGAGACGGCGAGACGCGAACCGACCGGCCGAAAAAGTTACCACAGATCGAGACGCCTTATCGAGCTATCCGAAAGCCGCCGAGGAAGCCCCCTACCCTTGGAAGCTCTGGCCCGTTTACCTGCAGCCCCGCAGACCCACAGATGCGAAAGCTGTTCCGGCCATCCCTATGGATTTTTTCGACGCAGCGAGGTAGGTGTTGGTTTGCCGCGCCTTATGCAACGCGATGGTCTGGACAACCAAAGACCCGCCCCAGAAATCCCGCATTGCGACGGCCCGGAAATATTCGCGGCAAACATGAGCCGTAACCGGGCCTTACTCCGATCTAGCGGCTAAAAATTACGTTCACGAACGAAGTGGGAACCCCGCCTTAGAGGTTTCGATATATACCGAAAACATCGCATATACTTCTGCGGAGCTGGAGAGCTGGTTTTTCGGTGGAATCCGTCCGCGTTGAAAAACACCTCTGGCGCTGATGAAGAAGGGGCGGATCAGTCAGATATTTTCGTTCTTCCCATCGACACAAAAAACCGCGCAGCGCCTAGCGCAGATCAGGAGAGGGAGCCGAAAATTTACGTGACACCAGAGAATAATCTCACGAAACACGGACGCGACTGCGCGGCCGTTGACGTTGGGAAGCAGATGAAAACAAGAAGCGTAATAACGATGTAGGGCCGCAACCGTGAGGGAAAGGCAAAGTCGAAGGCAAAGTTGTCCCTTTCTGGCGGGGGGCATCCTTACTTGCGGGTACACAATTTTGGCCACTCAGTATTTTGCCTCAAAAAATGCCACTACCATTCCGTCTTTCGGGTTGGAACTTCAACCATATATTTCGTCGACGTTGGATATTTGTCTCCATGGTGAATGAAATGGGGTACGCATTTATCGCCGAGTGATGGCCCGGCTGAGGCGTTGGGCGCAACGGTTTTTGCGGCAGCGTCTGCTGGTTGCGGCCGGGGCAACGATTGTTTACGGCACATAAGCCCCAAGCCAATGGTTTATGCACGGATTCGCCAGATGGGCGATTAATCGACATTCAAAAAGTTGGCCTGCTGGTGCGAGACAGGACGTTTTCTGTGAGAAGGTTTCCGCAAAACACATCCTTCTCAGGGAGGCGATATGTTGGGGGGGTGGCAGGGAAAAAAGACGGACCTTCCGTTATCTGCGTCATTCCGGCCCTGAGCATTTGTGCTGACGTATGCCCCCACACGATCAGGTAAAGGCCGTGGTCTTGTCATTCCTAACAATGTTATCATGGCCGGATAGCCTGATTGCTACGACCTTCAAGCGAGCTGAAAGCCCTTAAACGGCCAGGTTGGAGACAGAAGCGTACGCCCAAAAAACAAAACGCTCTTTCTGGGAACCGGCCAATTCAAAGGATCAGCGCGTTGACACCCGCTGCCATGAAGTCAGGTACTGTACGATATGAAACCGCTGACATTCAGAATCATCGCCGCAGTTGAATCGTTGATCCGACGGAAAGGGTATGAAAGACGCATTGGATTGTGTTGCCTTTTGCACAAATTACCGGCTGATAACTCATGCGATCTACATGGATAAAATCAGGTGTGGTAAATTGCCTGCTTAGGCGAACTGATCCAGAGCAAAGCGGTGAAGCTCTCTGGGTCAACATGGAAGCGGGCCAACCTATTATCCAGACCCGGAGACTGGCGAGCTGGGAGCGCACCTCTCGTGGTCCAAAAACAGCCCGTGATATGCTGGAGACGCCAGAGGAAGAGAACTAGGCTCCAAAAATATCCACTATTAAAGCTACTTGGACTCTTTATCGTGACCTCGGTTAATTCAAGGCATACGGAAGTTTGTGATTACCGCATCAAGACCTGAATGCACTATGACGACCCGTAAGCCTATTAACATCATCACGCAGCCAGCCGGACAAAGCCCGTTGAAGCCTCTCGTTAAGCTAAAGTTTAGTTGAATATGTGCAATGCGGCTTGCTGACGGCAGAGTGGACTTTGAAGATGGGGCAGGCCAAAGTGCGAACTACAAGCATCGGCTGCTCATGATGCTGGACGAGTTCCGGCACTTGGAAAGCTCGATATCTTCAAGAAATCTCTGGCATTTTGTGCCGGATACCGGTAATTAAGCGCTTATCTTATTTGCCAATACCTGAACCAGCTTAAAAGCCGGGCCACAGGGTTACGGCACAGATGAAACTATTACGTCAACCTGTCATGTTCAACACGCCTACCGCCAAACCGGGTTTGAACACGGCCCCGAACATTGTTCACGCCCTGACAGGCCACAACGACGATTGTAAAAGAGCGCGTCACAGGTCTGGGCGCGTTCAGGCGGCGGTGCTTGTAATATCAGTCGGACGATGACCGAGACCCACAGCGGCCCACTCCTTACGCCCAGATGATGTCAGCGTGCCGGGGCGAGAAGAACGATGCCGGGGAACTCGTGGTGGTGGAATCCGGCGACCATGGTGATTTACCGTCGCGGGCTATCCTGCCATTTACGGCAAACAGCCGCTTGTGACTTCAAAGGACCCGGTATTTTGAAACGCCGCTAGGTCGGCTCCGACAACGAGCGACGTTATTCCACCCCCAACTCTGACCTAGTGCCGCTTAAACGAGCGTTGCCGAAGCTCGGGTTGTGTTGGCGTTGCGAAGATCGGGTTGTGTGGAACCACCGATGACACCCGACACTGTTGCGGGAACCGACAATTAGCGATTGCCACGCCAGAAGAACCGGAAGAACCGGCCCTACTGGAACCGAGCTGGAAAGAACAGAATTGGAAGGGAGGAGGGCATGAATAAGCGTTTTTACTTATCCTGTCTCTGGCGTCTTTCTGGAACCCTCTTGATAGTCGTCCGGCGTTGGCCGCAGGCCGGATATAGGGTCAACGTCTCTGCCAGTGTCCGTAGGTATTCTACAGGGTACGCCGCAAGCGGTTGCTGTGGGGAATATGTGCAAGTTTGCCCGCCAACACGCAACCATCATTGAGGCTAAGACCGGGGGTAGGTACATCGGCCTGGCAAAATGTCCGGGTGGCTTCGGTTATCTGTTAAGAAAGAAAGTTTTAGCGGCTAAAACTGCACGAGAACGATGGGACCTGACGGCAGGCGACGAGAAAACGGTCAAGCTGTTGCGTACAGTTGCGCCGCTAAAAGCCTGATCCGACTATGAGACCGTACCAGTTCTGGCGGGCCGCCAATCGGCAGTAGTTAGAGGATCATGCGTTGATTCCTAATTACTAACGTAAATCCAAAACCCTTTGAACCCGGTATTTCGGGCCGAGTTGGTGTGCGGAACATGTTGTTTCCGTTGTTGATTGAAGCCTTTTCTACATGGGGAGAAAAACCATGAGTGGACGTTTACTTTATTGCTGAAAAAACCGAGCGTTGCAAAAAGCAATCGGTGCGGCTCTAGGCGTCACTAAACGCCAAAATGGTTACGTCGAGTGTGGCGCGACTTGCGTGACATGGTGGTCGGCCACATGATGGAGATGGCGAGCCCGACCGAAATACACGGCGGCTGATGCGCCAGTACACGAAAAAAAACCAGCCAGAAAAGAAAATCTGGCGGGTACTGCCGATTTAATTCCGCAGACCTGGCTTTTGCGTCCCAAAAAAGAAACCCTAAGATCAATCACAGTCATTCAGGGTCTGTTGAAAAAGCAAAAGTGTCCGTCAATGCGGCGATCCAGACCGTGAATGGCAGCCTTCTGTTGACGAGCCTTTAGAATCCTTTGCGTTTCGAGGAACATCCTGAGATAATTGGGCGTTCCGCACAGGATGCAGTCTCATGAAACGCGGATTGGCCGACCTAACGCCGAACGAGCATATTATGCGTAGGTGAGGCTGCTACAGCGCGTTCTCGCGCCAGACGGCTTATCTCATGAAACTTGAGCCGTGCATACACTTTTGGGTCAGGCAAAGAGGGGTGCAGCAGGGCGCTTCTATCCGGTGGCAGGGTACAGACCCCAACCTTGCTATCGTGTGCAACGTGATCGAAAAAATTGAGGGCTTCACCCAGTCACTACTTTCGGCTGTATCGGTGATTTTCAACCGAAAAATGGCGGGTTCCAAAGCTTCCTGGGTTCCAGCCGCCTCAGCCGACTTGAGACACGAAAGGAAGGCTTGTTGACCCGAAGATTGCCGACGGCTGACACAAAGGTATCTGGATCGGATGGCACCATAACCAGCTTTGAAAAAAAAGCCGGTAAGCTGCACCACCTAATCTTGTCACTCGCAAATCTGCAATTGCAGCAAGCGCGAAGCATGGTTTGAAAGGCCGATCAGGTGCTTAGTGCCATGCCAGTCCTCTATATGAGACCCATAAGCTCACATCCTACCCGCGCACGGACTGCCCCTTCTACCTGAAAGCCACATGGTCGAGCCGCATCTATTTCGCGGCACTTAAACCAGTTAACCCTTCCTTTGGCGTCACGATTGATCGGCGGGGCCGATCCCCGTTGAAAATCCAAACATGGGATGATTCTAAAATCACCGCTAAAAAAATACATCATGGGATTATTCCGACCAGCATGTGAGACGTGTCGGCCCTGACTGACGTAGAGCGCGCTAATCTACAAATATTGTTACCCATATCTGGCGCAATTTTTTCCCTCCCGGCTCAAGAGTTGAAAAACACCGTCATTGGAATGAGTTTTGCATCTGAGACGTTTCAGGCACGGGGAAAGGTTATCACCTAAGGCGGGTGCTGGACGGCGTTTTAAGTGAAGACAGGGCGGATATGATTATGACGCCAAGACGACGACGACGATAGCCAAGCTTGCCGGCGAGTAGGGCAGGGTAGAACGCTTATTCATGTCTGGGCGGGTAAACTATCGACAGCGCGGAGTACGAGATGCAGGGAGGACGCTTGATCATGTCTGGCGGTTGGCTTTGCTAAACTAGCCCGACAAACAAAAAGCCCCCCACACGCTTACGGACGGGACACTCGTAAAGGCGATGGTCAACTTATAATTTTGTGACGATCCAGCAACAGAAAAAAGCCTTGAAGGAAGGACGATGGAATTGAGGCGCCAGCCACCCGTGATTCCATCATTATTAAGAACTCAAACAAAAGGTTATTGGAAGATAAGGAAAGTCTCTTTCAGCACTCCACTGGCGAGTTTGATTGAGGCCCTGCACCCGAGCGCAAAAAAGCCCCCCGCCATGACGGCTTTGTTTGAACGCATCATGAAGATGATCGAGGCAAGCAAACAAGGTAGTAGAGGGTTGTATCAGAGCAAGCCTCGTGGTGGCAGTAGAGGTTGAACGGCTGGCGAAAAAATCCTGTTGCCTAGCCGGGGAACCTCAAAAAAATCGCCCTGTCTAACCATAAATGGTCCCGCTGCGGATCGTGTTCTTGCGCGTCGGCCGAGCAAGAAAAAAGAGGGGGCATTTTGGTGGGCTTGCTCAGGGTATTCCAAATGCACAAGCACTATTCTCAGACAATAAAGGACGGCCAGACCTGTCCTCTAAACCTCTCAAAAAAGAAGGCCGTAGCATGACACAAGTAGAAGAAGAAGAAACACAAGATCATGATTGAGTGTGTAGCTAAAGCGGAGGCAATCATGACCACGCGTATCGTAGCCGAAATGGAACCAGACGAGGCGGGATATTGAAGGTGCGTTGCGTTCCCGGATGACTCTAGAGCATCGAGGACGCGCTTGCCGCTTCTAGGGACATGGAAGGGTAACATGGCGGGCCATGAACCCAAGAAGCGCATTTCGCGAGCAAATTGCTACCAGCTATAAAGCAGCAACTGAGGCAGGAACCGCACCGTGCTTAACCGTGGAAGCCGGGCGAAACAGTCCAGCCTTTTAAATGGTATTTCCGAAAAAAAGCGGTTATCGTGGTGCCAATTCTTTGAGTCCATGCCTTTCAATGATTTCCGAAAAGCGGTATCGTGGTGCCCATTCTTGCTTGGCTCGCAATGCAAGGCAGAGAGCGATCACGCTGGATGACATATATAAGCAGGTCAGGTATCGGCGCTCAGGT
Source organism: Agrotis ipsilon (assembly GCA_028554685.1). NCBI lineage: Eukaryota > Metazoa > Arthropoda > Insecta > Lepidoptera > Noctuidae > Agrotis > Agrotis ipsilon. Next base: position 791 of record JAPNUC010000038.1, on the reverse strand, counting down.
CAAAAAGGAGCGGGAAAGGGGACGCTTGTTCAGTATGGCAGTTCAATTTGAGGAACGCCCAAAACTGGATGAGCGGGAAAACCCCGTCATTGGCAAGGGAGGTAAGCCAGGAACAAGTTACCTACGAAATAGCGCGCGGCCTCGGGTCTTTAATGCCGTTAGTATTTACGGCGAGCAGATAGACGGCCTAAAGCCATGCCTCCACGCCAGAACGAGCTTACTGGCAGGTGCAAGAGCGAGCCGAAAAGCCTTCAAGCGTCTGGCGCGAACTTAGGAATGTTCACGGAGACCGGCTTTACAATCACGGTCCCTGACCAGATCCGCTTCCTGGGAAAAGAGCCAATTCTGATTGCGCCCGTACAAATATTACGTCGACTCGCGTTCATGAGCTGGGACACTGACAGGCCCGAGAGCGCCTGAACCGCGACCTTGCTAACCGTTTGGGTTCCGAAGCGTATGCAAAGGAGAATACGGGCTGAGTAGCGTCTCTGATGGTTGGCAATGAACTTGGTGTTGGTCACGCTCCGGGCCAACCTTGCCGCCTATGTCGGGGTTGGATCAAGGCTCTTAAGAAGATCCGTTAGAGAAATGTTCGAGCAGCATCTGACGCCCGAGGGAATAATTCATGGGGCTGAGTCATGTCCTATGATCGGGCCCGCAGGAGCGAAACGCAGGACAGGAGGGAACGAGCGGACCGCGCCAGATCGTAGTCAAACCATTCGGCAAACGGACGCACCCGAAACTACCACGCTCCAAAAAGCTGAACAGCAATTATGCGGCCGCTCAAACGG
>JAPNUC010000037.1:0-87779 GCA_028554685.1 Agrotis ipsilon | reverse complement strand
CAAAAAAGATAAATTCATGACCGGGCCTTATTTCTGATACTATGTTATCTAGCAAAAAAATATCCCTATGATGAAGCCTTTCGATCGGCATGATAAAACTACTGGGTAATATTTTTTTTCGTGAAGCGGGTTTGATTCCCGGTTGAACCATATACTCGTTACTATTTAAAATCTGTGAATGTAGTTTTTTTTTTTAATTAAAGTAATTACGTCTTTCAGTAAAATTTTCCATCTACATTATCTAAGGTACTTTGCCTCCATGTGGCATAGCCGTAGGACACCCTGTATGCTATAGTGTAGCTGGGCTCTTGGAGTTCCACATCAGGTGTTCCAGATCTTCAAATTTATTCTCTCAGCAGAAAATGCTTATCACGTGGAACAATTTTTGCTACCGCACCATTTTTGTATCACTTATAGTTCAGCTGGTCTGTTGCGGTTCTGCACCAGGTGTTCAAGTTTCCAAAATAAATTATAGCCTATGTGTTGTCCTGACTTAATACCTATAGAACAAAAAAACATTCAAATCCGGCCAGTACTACATGATTTTATCCTGGATATACATACAGACAAACAGATAAACAGACAAAAATTCTAAAAAGTATATTTTTGGCTTCGGTGTCGATTGTAGATCACACCCCAAATATTCTTTAAAAAAATATTCAATGTACAGTTTTGTTTTTCCTACTATATTTAATTATAAATTTATAGATAGATTAATTAATAATATTAATATACTGTGGTTAAAAAAAACAACATCTTTATAATAAGGCCTACCTTAATAAAAAGATGTTGTTTTTAGTGTTTAATATTTTAGTGTTAACCGCATTAAAATCCATTGCATATTGTAAAAGAATGAAACGAAAAAACTTAAGTGGACAAAAAATCATGTTGGATAGTTTAACAGCACTTCCCTAGATGGCGTTGTAGTCGAATTAGAAGTCGCTATGGTTTCGTTACATGCGATAGGCTAAGACCGGCGACCGAAATTATTACTAGAAAAAATTCCAAAGACCTAGTAGGTACTTAACTGATAGCGACTGACGAATTTTTTGCTCTGATTGATAGAATTTTATCAATTCCTCAGATCATAGTGTATCGTTGTGTTTCTTCATTATTGTTTCATTTATTGTTAATTTTGTTATTGATTTTCGTTAAATTTTTTGTTGTTGTTTCTTTGTTATTGATTTTCGTTATTGTTTCTTTGTATTTGTTATTGTTGTTGTTATTTCCCTAGTTATTTTATTTGTACAACATTGAATTTAGCAAATAAAATGACAGGCAAAAATCCATACAATAAATTTGCTTTACGGCAAATTTTATTGAATGGCAATTGCCGACCAGTTACTGAAAATGGGCGTTTATATCCACCTTCTCATAACGTTTATAAAGAAATATCCAAACTTATGTTGGATAATGGGTCGGTAATCACGGCTAAGCACATTTACACCATAATTAATGATAATCGTGGTGGGATTAAAGATGCCATATTAAAAGCTTTTGATATTCAAGAAATAGAATCAAGCTTCTCTGAAAGCGATCCTAATTATAGTTTAGAGAGGTATGATGCAGATCAAAGTAAGAACAATCAAGTAGGCAGTTTAATTTCCATTAAAGTAAACTTAGTCATTTCGCACGAGAAATGGCAGAAAATAAAGCCGCAAGAAAAAATATACGGCACACGAATTTACTGGAAATTGCGTCAAGGATGGACAGATGTAATAGCTGAAGCTTTGTGGGTACAACACAGCCTAGATTGCGTTATTGTATTTAAAAATCATAATGTGTATATGAATGCATCAGCCAAATTATTTTTAAAAATAGAGGGCTACTGCAATGAATGCAATGCAAAAATTTATTGCACACTTTTGAAGAGGCCTTTGGATAATGTAGACATCATTTTCCAATGCAACATCGAAGGCATTTTACTTTCAGCACATTCCGGAAGCAAGAGAAGGCAACTAAGAGGTACCCGTCGGCTTGAAGTTGCGGATTATCTCATAGATGGATGCAAAGACGCAGTCACGTGGCGTAGGAAGGAGGCTGCCCGTATAAAAAAGTTTGGTGGTAAAAACCCACCGATCCTGCCAAGCAACGAAGTTGTTCGGAAAGCCAAAGAACAGCGTCTATTAGGTAAGTTTGGTTTACAATTTGGAAACCCCGCACTGAACTTACATAATAGTGCTGAACAGGGCAAGTTAGTTGGATGTATACAATCCGTAGGATTGTATAAATTCAACTGCATTTACTGGCTTCCCGAACAAATTCAAATATATATATCTCGCTGTCGAAAAGATCCAAACGCCATTTTAGCGATCGATGCTACTGGTGGCATTGCAAAGCGCAGCAAGTCCCGAAACGCTCACATTTTTTTATACCAGTGTGTGCTTGTTACACAAGAGGGTAGCGTTCCTACATTCCAAATGGTATCTGAAGATCAGCGAGCTATAATTGTCTCTAGTTTCTTGAGCCACATCCTGGCGGCAAATGCCCCTATTCCACCGATTGTGGTGACTGACTTCGGGTGGTCTTTATTAATTGCAATCGCACAAATATTTGGACAATGCGCAAATTTAAATGATTATTTACAAAGATGTTATGACGCAATTGTAAATAAATCGCTGTCTTTGCCATCAACGTTCATGCGGTTAGACGTTTGTCACCTTATGTCAATGATAACACGTTGGCCTAGTTTGAAGGGCAAAGAGAAATATTTAATAAGGCGGTTTTATAAGCGACGAGCACTCCGCCCGCGACTTCGTCCGCGTGATTTTCGAACTTTGCTTTTGTGAATTTTTACTCCCAGCCACCCTCTATACTTTTCGAAAATCTAAATCAATATTCAACAAAATTTCTATCTACTCGCAGTATCCCGTCTTGGGTGGTACCTACGTTCTTAAAATAACCCTAATGAATATATTGGGATTCCTTGCTAACAACCCCAAAACAGTGGAATGCAATAAACGTATTGAGTATTGAGTACTCTTAAGGGGTTAAATTTCGCAAGATCCTTACCTAGTGAGAACCTATGTCTAAAGTAGAACCTCCTGTAAAATTTATATCAATACATCAATCCCGTTTTAACTATCACTTACGTCTTGAGACTCCTAGCACTTGTAGTAACAAAGTTTCATACAAACTATCAACCCTAAAAACAACCCCTTGGGGGTTGAATTTCGCAAAATCCCGTCTTTAGTATCACTTACGTCCAAAAAAGAACCCATATGTAAAAAATTAAGTCTCAAAACTATCAACTCCAAAAACAACCCCTTAGGGGTCAAATTTCACAAAATTTTTACCTTGTTGAGCATTTACGTCTTAAAATGAACCGGCATGCAAGATTTGAGATGCCTAGCACTTGCAGTAACAAAGTTTCATACAAACTATCGTCCCCAAAAACAAACCCCTTAGGGGTCGAATTTCGCAAAATCCCGTCATAGTTAGCATCTGCGTTCTAAAAAGACACCCTATGCAAAATTTGGAATTCCTAGCACCTGTAGTAGCGAAGTTTCATACAAACTATCAACCCCAAAAACAACCCCTTAGGGGCCGAATTTCGCAAAATCCGTTCTTAGTGCTCACCTACGTGGTATAAGGAAGGTTTATGCCAAATTTCAAGTTTCTAGGCCCAGCGGTTTGGGCTGTGCGTTGTCAGATCAGTCAGTCAGTTTAGAATTTTATATATATAGATGTGTTGGAAAGGCCCATCAAATGACAAATTTAGCAGATTTGTCTTTCTTTCTAGAATCTATTCTCGTAGTGGCTCATAGTAAATATATCGGATTTGGACCAACTGGCAAAAATTTGCCGTCAGATGATCGGTTGCAATTTATCAACAATAATATAAAAGGAATCCAACATGATAGGAATTATGGAAAAAAAGACGATGATGAAATGGAAGACGCCGAAGAAGATAATGACAAATTTGACGAGGAATCTGAAATAGGTGCGACGGAACCTAAATCTGAAAAAGAGGGATGGAAATCATGGTGTGACAACATTTACAAAGGAGCAATTGAATTAGCGGACACATGTTCCGAAGGCGACACAATCAACGCGTGTTACAACCCTGATTTTGCAAAAAGGTTAAAGAGATACCTTCTTCCTTACGTGCCGTTGTGGACTGCCATAATGGTACCTGTGTTTGGAAGAGGTTCAGTATCTGCTACTTCTGCCGCAGTCGAGGCCGAGTTTTCGGACCTTAAAAACCGAGATTTTAGGGGTGAAATTCCAATGCGCATTGATCGTTTCGTGATGCAGCATTTGGAACGTCTCGATGAAAAATTAAAGGAGCGCTGCAACGCAACAGATGGTAGTCTACAACAAAGCGCTGACGCCATCGAGCGTACAGAGTCGCCAAATACATCCTCAAGTCATCGAGAAAAACCAAAAACAAGTATTAATAGTACAGAGGGATCTGAGGACTATGAAGAAAAGTATATGAAGGAGCTAGTTGAAACTTTAAATACCTACTCAAGTCCTAATAAAAATGTTGAAAAAAGGATGACGGATAGTCCAGATAGTCCAATTGAAAACGATTGGAATATTAAAGAGGAATGGGGAGGTCTTAACAAAAACTCCAACATGTTAAGTCTTGAGCAACCACGTAAAAAACGGAAATATGCCACGTGCCTCGATGTTTGCCCCGAGTGGGATTTTATCAAAGAGTCGAAGTCTGCCCATACACCGATTTTGATGAACGGGAATATTTCTGGGCCTCTACGATTTACAGACCATACCTTGAACGTCACTTCAACATGTGCATTTGATGCAATATTTCAAGCTATTCTCTGTGGTGTAATAGCAAATAAAACTTATTTTAATGGATTAACATTGTCAAATTGCCCAATGATAAAACTGGCTCAGAGCGTTGTTCAGGACAAAAATATATTGAAAAAACACTATTTTCAACGGGCGAACATTTTGAAAACCACAAACATTTTTAAAGACTCTATAGTGACCTACACAAACAAATTGAAACGTTTAAATGCAGAGTGTAATGTTGCACATTTAGCACAGTATTTATTTGACGAAGAACCTAGTTACTCCTGGCAAGTCGACTGTATCTGTAGTTACAGCAATAGAAGAGAATTTCCATTAATAAATGTAAATGTAAACATTCTGTTATTCCAAGGTCTAGAACTGATGCAGGAGGCAATTGATGACGCTATGGCCGGTAAAAGGTCATGTATTGATTGCGGAAACGAACTGTCATGTATGACTGAAAGTGGACCTCATCTTCTCATTGATACGTCAGTTTTAAGCGATCCTTTATATCCTAACAGAAAAAAGATGGTTGCTCAAAGATTGGAGTCTGTGGCTAAAACTGTACAGTTCAATAAGAAAACTTATATACTCACTGCTGTCATAGATTATAATTCAGAGGCGAAACATTACGTTACCTACGGGTTAATGGGAGAGATCTGGCACAAATACGACGGCCTTATCAAAAAGCGAGAAACGTGCAACAAAAAGAAAGCTATTACTCCTCATCTAATCATTACACTATATTTGAAAAATAGTCTATACTAAATAACTCATTTATCTCTTTCTTTAAAACGGGAATGCGTTTAGGGCCTCTAGTAAAATTTCATATTATATACTTTTTTCTGATACGCTTTTAAGAGTTCTGTTCCAGGTTTTCCATTGAATTTAATAATGGCATTGTTATATTTGCTAACTAAATCTTTGAGTTCTCGCACAACAGCTTTCCTGAAGTATATTGCAGTAGTACTAAGTTGAAGTAATTGTAAAGCTGAAATAACTTCCAATTTCACTCTATGCCAAAATACAAACCTGCTCTACTTATACTTTGGCTAGTCTTTTAATAGTAGATTGTATAACGAGGGAGTAAAATAATATTTTTACGGCGAGGGCGCTATTTTGAATCCCGAACGTAGCAAGTAATACACTCTGCTTTTCATCACCCACTATGAGAAAATAAAAACTCCACTCCATTCGTACTTTCTTCAACTCACTCAAACTCGCTCCAACTCGCTCCAACTCGCTCCAACTCGCTCCAACTCACTCCAACTTGCTCCAACTCGCTCCAACTCGCTCCAACTCGCTCCAACTCGCTCCAACTTGCTCCAACTCGCTCCAACTCGCTCCAACTCGCTCCAACTCGCTCTAACTTGCTCCAACTCGCACCAACTCGCTTCAACTCGCTCCAACTCCATCTAACTCACTCCACCCACACACTCACTCATTTTACGTGATGCGCGGACATATAAACATACAAACAGACCAAAATTCTAAAATTCTGGAAATGGGTTCTATTTGTTGTCCTTTAATACACTGAACACTAAGATGTTCCAAATTCAAAAAGTGCGCCGCAAATAACTTTTCCGCGCACTTTTCAATAAGTGCGCGTAAAAGTAAATTGCGGCACACTTATAAAAAGGATTGAAAACTCATTACTGCTCGCTAAAGGTTTAATAGAGAAAACACCACTTTTGGGCGCACTTAAAGGCGAACCAAGTCGTCCTTTTCATAGGTGTGATGAAAAACTAATTGTAGCACAGTTATAGTTTTATCTAAAACCGCGAAGTTCCCGTCCCTCAGCCCGCTTTAGTAATTTTTAACGAGCACTAACTGAATCGCTTAATAAAACATTTTTTTTTCTCTATGTGAAGCTTCAACCCTGCTCTGCTGATACTTTGTTAAGAGTTCTGGGCTGGTCTGTTTTATTAAATTATAGAACAGTTATAGGTTTATCTAAAACCGAGGAGTTCCCGGTCCTGAGCCCTCCTGAATATTTTTAAACCATTAATTACTGAAACACTTAATAATGCTTTTTTTTTTCTCTATGTGGTGCTTCAACCCTGCTCTGCTGAAACTTTTTTAGGAGGTCCGGAATAGTCTTTTACATTTCTTTATAGCACACTTACATATTTATCTAAACACGAGGAGTTCCCGTCCCTCAGCCCTCTTTTGTAATTTTAAACGAGCACTAACTGTAACGCTTAATAAAACATATTTTTTTTCTCTTTGTTTTCTTTTAAGCCTGCTCTGCTGACACTTTCTTAGGAGTTCCGGGCTGTTCTGATATATTTTATTGTAGCACAGTTATAGTTCTATCTAAAACCGAGGAGTTCCCGGTCCTGAGCCCTCCTGAATATTTTTAAGGAGCACTAACTGAATCGCTTAATAAAACATTTTTTTTTCTCTATGTGAAGCTTCAACCCTGCTCTGCTGATACTTTGTTAAGAGTTCTGGGCGAGTCTGTTTTATAAAGTTATAGAACCGTTATAGGTTTATCTAAAACCGAGGAGTTCCCGGTCCTGAGCCCTCCTGAATATTTTTAAACTATTAATTACTGAAACACTTAATAATGCTATTTTTTTTTCTCTATGTGGAGCTTCAACCCTGCTCTGCTGGTACTTTCTTAGGAGTTCCGGGCTGTTCTGATATATTTTATTGTAACACAGTTATAGTTCTATCTAAAACCGAGGAGTTCTCGTGCCTCAGCCCTCTTTTGTAATTTTAAACGAGCACTAACTGAAACGCTTAATAAAACATTTTTTTTTCTCTTTGTTATGTTTCAAGCCTGCTCTGCTGATACTTTCTTAGGAGTTCTGGGCTGGTTTGTTTTATTTAATTGAAGTGCATTTATAGGTTTGTTTTAAACCGAGGAGTTCCCGTCCCTCAGCCCTCTTGAATAATTTTATACCAGCTCTGACTGAAGCGCTTAATAAAACATTTTTTTTTCTCTATGTGGAGCTTCAACCCTGCTCTGCTGGTACTTTCTTAGGAGTTCCGGGCTGTTTCGATATATTTTATTGTAGCACTGTTATATGTCTATCTTAAACCGAGGAGTTCCCGTTCCTCAGCCCTCTTTAGTAATTTTTAACGAGCACTAACTGAATCGCTTAATAAAACATTTTTTTTCTCTATGTGGAGCTTCAACCCTGCTCTGCTGGTACTTTCTTAGGAGTTCCGGGCTGTTCTGATATATTTTATTGTAACACAGTTATAGTTCTATCTAAAACCGAGGAGTTCTCGTGCCTCAGCCCACTTTTGTAATTTTAAACGAGCACTAACTGAAACGCTTAATAAAACATTTTTTTTTCTCTTTGTTATGTTTCAAGCCTGCTCTGCTGATACTTTCTTAGGAGTTCTGGGCTGGTTTGTTTTATTTAATTGAAGTGCATTTATAGGTTTATTTTAAACCGAGGAGTTCCCGTCCCTCAGCCCTCTTGAATAATTTTATACCAGCTCTGACTGAAGCGCTTAATAAAACATTTTTTTTTCTCATTGTGTAGTTTCAACCCTGCTCTGCTGATACATTAATAGGAGTTCTGGGCTGGTATTTTATAGTATGCTATAGCACAGTTATAGTTTCAACAAAAACCGAGGAGTTCCCGTTCCTGAGCCCTCCTGAATAATTTTAAACTATTACTTACTGAAACGCTTAATTAAGCTAGTTATTTTTCTCTATGTGGAGCTTCAACCCTGCTCTGCTGGTACTTTCTTAGGAGTTCCGGGCTGTTCTGATATATTTTATCGTAGCACATTTATAGATCTATCTAAAACCGAGGAGTTCCCGTTCCTGAGCCCTCCTGAATAATTTTGAACCATTACTTACTGAAACGCTTAATTAAGCTAGTAATTTTTCTCTAAGTGGAGCTTCAACCCTGCTCTGCTGATACTTTTTTAGGGGTTCTGGGCTGTTCTGATATATTTTATTGTAGCACAGTTATATGTCCATCTTAAACCGAGGAGTTTCCGTCCCTCAGCCCTCTTTAGTAATTTTTAACGAGCACTAACTGAATCGCTTAATAAAACATTTCTTTTTTCACTATGTGAAGCTTCAACCCTGCTCTGCTGATACTTTTTTAAGAGTTCTGGGCTAATCTTTAATATTTTGTGGTAGCATAGTAATAGTTCTACCTAAAACCAAGTAGTTCCCGTCCCTCAGCCTTCCTGAATAATTTAAAAACCAGCACTAACTGAATCGCTTAAAAAAACATTTTTTTTCTCTATGTGGAGCTTCAACCCTGCTCTGCTGTTACTTTCTTAGGAGTTCCGGGCTGTTCTGATATATTTTATTGTAACACAGTTATAGTTCTATCTAAAACCGAAGAGTTCTCGTGCCTCAGCCTTCTTTTGTAATTTTAAACGAGCACTAACTGAAACGCTTAATAAAACATTTTTTTTTCTCTTTGTTATGTTTCAAGCCTGCTCTGCTGATACTTTCTTAGGAGTTCTGGGCTGGTTTGTTTTATTTAATTGAAGTGCATTTATAGGTTTGTTTTAAACCGAGGAGTTCCCGTCCCTCAGCCCTCTTGAATAATTTTATACCAGCTCTGACTGAAGCGCTTAATAAAACATTTTTTTTTCTCTATGTGGAGCTTCAACCCTGCTCTGCTGGTACTTTCTTAGGAGTTCCGGGCTGTTTTGATATATTTTATTGTAGCACAGTTATATGTCTATCTTAAATTGAGGAGTTCCCGTTCCTCAGCCCTCTTTAGTAATTTTTAACGAGCACTAACTGAATCGCTTAATAAAACATTTTTTTTCTCTATGTGGAGCTTCAACCCTGCTCTGCTGGTACTTTCTTAGGAGTTCCGGGCTGTTCTGATATATTTTATTGTAACACAGTTATAGTTCTATCTAAAACCGATGAGTTCTCGTGCCTCAGCCCACTTTTGTAATTTTAAACGAGCACTAACTGAAACGCTTAATAAAACATTTTTTTTTCTCTTTGTTATGTTTCAAGCCTGCTCTGCTGATACTTTCTTAGGAGTTCTGGGCTGGTTTGTTTTATTTAATTGAAGTGCATTTATAGGTTTATTTTAAACCGAGGAGTTCCCGTCCCTCAGCCCTCTTGAATAATTTTATACCAGCTCTGACTGAAGCGCTTAATAAAACATTTTTTTTTTCTCATTGTGTAGTTTCAACCCTGCTCTGCTGATACATTAATAGGAGTTCTGGGCTGGTATTTTATAGTATGCTATAGCACAGTTATAGTTTCAACAAAAACCGAGGAGTTCCCGTTCCTGAGCCCTCCTGAATAATTTTAAACTATTACTTACTGAAACGCTTAATTAAGCTAGTTATTTTTCTCTATGTGGAGCTTCAACCCTGCTCTGCTGGTACTTTCTTAGGAGTTCCGGGCTGTTCTGATATATTTTATCGTAGCACATTTATAGATCTATCTAAAACCGAGGAGTTCCCGTTCCTGAGCCCTCCTGAATAATTTTGAACCATTACTTACTGAAACGCTTAATTAAGCTAGTAATTTTTCTCTAAGTGGAGCTTCAACCCTGCTCTGCTGATACTTTTTTAGGGGTTCTGGGCTGTTCTGATATATTTTATTGTAGCACAGTTATATGTCCATCTTAAACCGAGGAGTTTCCGTCCCTCAGCCCTCTTTAGTAATTTTTAACGAGCACTAACTGAATCGCTTAATAAAACATTTCTTTTTTCACTATGTGAAGCTTCAACCCTGCTCTGCTGATACTTTTTTAAGAGTTCTGGGCTAATCTTTAATATTTTGTGGTAGCATAGTAATAGTTCTACCTAAAACCAAGTAGTTCCCGTCCCTCAGCCTTCCTGAATAATTTAAAAACCAGCACTAACTGAATCGCTTAATAAAACATTTTTTTTCTCTATGTGGAGCTTCAACCCTGCTCTGCTGGTACTTTCTTAGGAGTTCCGGGCTGTTCTGATATATTTTATTGTAACACAGTTATAGTTCTATCTAAAACCGAGGAGTTCTCGTGCCTCAGCCCTCTTTTGTAATTTTAAACGAGCACTAACTGAAACGCTTAATGAAACATTTTTTTTTCTCTTTGTTATGTTTCAAGCCTGCTCTGCTGATACTTTCTTAGGAGTTCTGGGCTGGTTTGTTTTATTTAATTGAAGTGCATTTATAGGTTTGTTTTAAACCGAGGAGTTCCCGTCCCTCAGCCCTCTTGAATAATTTTATACCAGCTCTGACTGAAGCGCTTAATAAAACATTTTTTTTTCTCTATGTGGAGCTTCAACCCTGCTCTGCTGGTACTTTCTTAGGAGTTCCGGGCTGTTCTGATATATTTTATTGTAACACAGTTATAGTTCTATCTAAAACCGAGGAGTTCTCGTGCCTCAGCCCACTTTTGTAATTTTAAACGAGCACTAACTGAAACGCTTAATAAAACATTTTTTTTTCTCTTTGTTATGTTTCAAGCCTGCTCTGCTGATACTTTCTTAGGAGTTCTGGGCTGGTTTGTTTTATTTAATTGAAGTGCATTTATAGGTTTATTTTAAACCGAGGAGTTCCCGTCCCTCAGCCCTCTTGAATAATTTTATACCAGCTCTGACTGAAGCGCTTAATAAAACATTTTTTTTTCTCATTGTGTAGTTTCAACCCTGCTCTGCTGATACATTAATAGGAGTTCTGGGCTGGTATTTTATAGTATGCTATAGCACAGTTATAGTTTCAACAAAAACCGAGGAGTTCCCGTTCCTGAGCCCTCCTGAATAATTTTAAACTATTACTTACTGAAACGCTTAATTAAGCTAGTTATTTTTCTCTATGTGGAGCTTCAACCCTGCTCTGCTGGTACTTTCTTAGGAGTTCCGGGCTGTTCTGATATATTTTATCGTAGCACATTTATAGATCTATCTAAAACCGAGGAGTTCCCGTTCCTGAGCCCTCCTGAATAATTTTGAACCATTACTTACTGAAACGCTTAATTAAGCTAGTAATTTTTCTCTATGTGGAGCTTCAACCCTGCTCTGCTGGTACTTTCTTAGGAGTTCCGGGCTGTTCTGATATATTTTATTGTAACACAGTTATAGTTCTATCTAAAACCGAGGAGTTCTCGTGCCTCAGCCCACTTTTGTAATTTTAAACGAGCACTAACTGAAACGCTTAATAAAACATTTTTTTTTCTCTTTGTTATGTTTCAAGCCTGCTCTGCTGATACTTTCTTAGGAGTTCTGGGCTGGTTTGTTTTATTTAATTGAAGTGCATTTATAGGTTTATTTTAAACCGAGGAGTTCCCGTCCCTCAGCCCTCTTGAATAATTTTATACCAGCTCTGACTGAAGCGCTTAATAAAACATTTTTTTTTCTCATTGTGTAGTTTCAACCCTGCTCTGCTGATACATTGATAGGAGTTCTGGGCTGGTATTTTATAGTATGCTATAGCACAGTTATAGTTTCAACAAAAACCGAGGAGTTCCCGTTCCTGAGCTCTCCTGAATATTTTTAAACCATTACTCACTAAAACACTTAATAAAGCTATTTATTTTATCTATGTGAAGCTTCAACCCTGCTCTGCTGATACTTTGTTAGGAGTTCTGGTATAGTCTTTTATATTTCATTGTAGCACACTTACATATTTATCTAAACACGAGGAGTTCCCGTCCCTCAGCCCTCTTTTGTAATTTTAAACGAGCACTAACTGAAACGCTTAATAAAACATTTTTTTTTCTCTTTGTTATCTTTCAAGCCTGCTCTGCTGATACTTTCTTTGGAGTTCTGGGCTGTTCTGATATATTTTATTGTAGCACAGTTATAGTTCTATCTAAAACCGTAGAGTTCTCGTGCCTCAGCCCTCTTTTGTAACTTTCAACGAGCACTAACTGAATCGCTTAATAAAACATTTTTTTTCTCTATGTGAAGCTTCAACCCTGCTCTGCTGACACTTTGTTAGGAGTTGTGGGCTGTTCTGATATATTTTATTGTAGCACAGTTATAGATCTATCTTAAACCGAGGAGTTCCCGTCCCTCAGCCCTCTTTAGTAATTTTTAACGAGCACTAACTAAATCGATTAATAAAACATTTTTTTTTCTCTATGTGAAGCTTCAACCCTGCTCTGCTGATACTTTGTTAAGAGTTTTGGGCTGGTCTGTTTTATTACATTATAGAACAGTTATAGGTTTATCTAAAACCGAGGAGTTCCCGGTCCTGAGCCCTCCTGAATATTTTTAAACCATTAATTACTGAAACACTTAATAATGCTATTTTTTTTCTCTATGTGGAGCTTCAACCCTGCTCTGCTGATACTTTGTTAGGAGTTCTGGAATAGTATTTTACATTTCTTTATAGCACACTTACATATTTATCTAAACACGAGGAGTTCCCGTCCCTCAGCCCTCTTTTGTAATGTTAAACGATCACTAACTGTAACGCTTAATAAAACATTTTTTTTTCTCTTTGTTATCTTTTAAGCCTGCTCTGCTGATACTTTCTTTGGAGTTCTGGGCTGTTTTGATATATTTTATTGTAGCACAGTTATAGTTCTATCTAAAACCGAGGAGTTCCCGTTCCTGAGCCCTCCTGAATAATTTTGAACCATTACTTACTGAAACGCTTAATTAAGCTAGTTATTTTTCTCTATGTGGAGCTTCAACCCTGCTCTGCTGGTACTTTCTTAGGAGTTCCGGGCTGTTCTGATATATTTTATTGTAGCACAGTTATAGATCTATCTTAAACCGAGGAGTTCCCGTTCCTGAGCCCTCCTGAATATTTTTAAACCATTACTTACTAAAACACTTAATAAAGCTATTTATTTTATCTATGTGAAGCTTCAACCCTGCTCTGCTGATACTTTGTTAAGAGTTCTGGGCTGGTCTGTTTTATTAAATTATAAAACCGTTATAGGGTTATCTAAAACCGAGGAGTTCCCGGTCCTGAGCCCTCCTGAATATTTTTAAACCATTAATTACTGAAACACTTAATAATGATATTTTTATTTCTCTATGTGGAGCTTCAACCCTGCTCTGCTGATACTTTGTTAGGAGTTCTGGGCCGTTCTGATGTATTTTATTGTAGCACAGTTATATGTCTATCTTAAACCGAGGAGTTCCCGTCCCTCAGCCCTCTTTAGTATTTTTAACGAGCACTAACTGAGTCGCTTAATAAAAAAAATTTTTTTTCTTTATGTGAAGCTTCAACCCTGCTCTGCTGATACTTCTTTAAGAGTTCTGGGCTAATCTTTAATATTTTGTGGTAGCATAGTAATAGTTCTACCTAAAACCAAGTAGTTCCCGTCCCTCAGCCTTCTTGAATAATTTAAAAACCAGCACTGACTGAAACGCTTAATTAAGCTAGTTATTTTTCTCTATGTGGAGCTTCAACCCTGCTCTGCTGATACTTTGTTAGGAGTTCTGGAATAGTCTTTTATATTTAATTGTAGAACAGTTATAGTTCTATCTAAAACCGAGGAGTTCTCGTGCCTCAGCCCTCTTTTGTAATTTTAAACGACCACTAACTGAAACGCTTAATAAAACTTTTTTTTTTCTTTGTGTTGTTTAAGCCTGCTCTGCTGATACATTGATAGCAGTTCTGGGTTGGAGTTTTATATAATGCTATAGCACAGTTATAGTTTTGTCTAAAACCGAGGAGTTCCCGTTCCTGACCCCTCCTGAATAATTTTAAAACATTACTTACTGAAATACTTAATAATGCTATTTATTTTTCTCTTTGTGGAGCTTCAGCCCTGCCCTTCTGATACTTTCTTAGAAGTTATGGGCTAGTGTGTATTTAATTGTAGCACAGTTATATTTTTATCTAAAATCGAGGAGATCCCGTCCCTCAGCCCTCTTTAATCATTTAAAACGAGCACTAACTGAAACGCTTAATAAAACATTTTTTTTTCTCTTTATGAAGCTTCAACCCCCAGTCCTGCTCATTCCATCGAGATAGTTATGTCTCTATTTATATTTTTTTATATTTCTGTGTTATCTGCTCTAATAGTTATCGAACCTAGAATATTCTTAAATCCTTAAATTTTTATGTACGCACTTTTTAAATAATAAATTATTTTTTTTGTAACGTGTTTGGATCACATTTTTTTTTTTTTTTATTAATTTAGATCGACAGAACTCTTTCGAAAAAGTATGAGGAACTGTAGATATAATCGTAAGGAATCTAAATCAGTTTTTAAATTTCGATTTTGGAAAAAATGATCTGCCGACGGAAGTTAGCAGAGCATATTTTCATTTTCATTTTTTTCAGTCAAAACGCCGGAACTATGTCTTAAAAGTATGGGGAACTCTAGAACTCAGCCGCATGCCAATAGAAATCACATTTTTTCATGCTCTGCTGAGAAATGATCTGCCAGGTTCACGCACATCTGTATCGTGAGTGCGTTTACAAACATATAAACTCACATACAGAAACACTCACACCCTAATCTAACCTTGCCCCAAAGTATGTTGTCGGTTCCCAAACGAACCAAATCCAGCTGAATCTCTAGCCTAGTATATTATACATGAAGGAACTACCTCTTACCTCTAAAACCCAGTTACTAGGTTATACGACACCTCTTGGTAAGACCTGATAGTCAGGGTTTTGGGCTTCTAATAAAAAGTGCTACAAATGACAGCCTGAACCAACGGCTTAACGTTCTTTCCGGGGCACATAGAGCTCTGCGTGTTGTCTTAGTCATTCCTGACCCCGACTAAGGTCAAGAGCAAACCCATCTTACATAAAAAAGTGAAGGCCTGCTATGATAGATGGTCACTCATCGGTATAACAGCCTAGGAAAGCGTGACCTTAACCTTGAGCATCAAAATTGCCAGTAAAGTTTAGTCTAGTTCTATTTTTCCAGTAGATCTACAGGGTGGAATTTTGTAATGCCACCTGGAGGGAAAGTACTCTTAATACTGCAGATAGAAAATTTTACTCAAAGGAAACATTCCTTAATTTTTGAATAGAAAGCAAACTGCATTCAAATATTTTCGAAAATTCTCTTCTCCCACACCCAGAAATCGAACCGAAATTTATTTTATTATTATTTTCATATTTCCTGGTTTTCCTTTGACTTAATTTATCATGTTTGTTAGAGATATTTCATCCTTATAATTGACCCTAACGATCGATGCAATAATATAGTATAGGGTATATTTTTTTCAGATTTTAGCCGTTTCGGATGTGAGGAGACAATTTTCGAAAATCTTGCAGAATGCAGTTTGCTTTCTCTTCAAAAATAAAGGAATGTTTCTTTTGAGTAAAATTTTCTATATGCTGTATTAAGAATACTTTCCGTCCAGGTGGCATAACAAAATTCCATCCTATATATCCTCACAAAGTCATGACCCTCATCTCTAGACATATTTAACTAGAGCCATAACTTTTACAAAAGAAACGTTACAAATGAAGGTACTTATTCTATTGGAAGCCTGTTTAAATAATAAATTAACCTCACTAATTTAGTGTTCGCATTAAAACTCAGTAGATATATTTCGTGCTGCAGTAAAAATTACGTGTGGTAATAAAATTTACCGCTCTTTAGTCTTTTCTGCTGTCACAACATTATGGTGGTGAATTTCGGAAATAATTTAAACTTTCGAATGAAACAGTTGGAGAAAAAGTTACCTAGTTAATTTTAATTCCTAAAAATTTAAAGCCGGGCGCTGACTGGTGACTTTTTGTCGTAGTGACTTTTTGTCGTGGTGACTTTTATGTCGTAGTGACTTTTTGTCGCACCGTCGTCGGGTACTACGAAGATAATATATATTGCACTGATTATGGTGACAAATAGTTTCTAGCGGACAGTACATTTGACTGGGTGTCAAAAAGTCACCGTGATAAAAAGTCTACTAACTAACGTGAAAAGTAAACTGGAACTTTGACATTAATTTCAAGGAAAAAGTTAGATTCTTCTTCGCACACCAGAGGCGCTGTTCCATTTTCCATACAAGAAACGCTGTAAATACCGGAAAGACGCTGTAAAGTAAAATACTGAAAACTCGTGATAGGCTTGCAGTCGCTCTATACGAAATACTGGTATTCAGTTACACCTTAGACTGGAAGACTGACAGCAGACCCCAACACCAACATATTTGGACAAGGCTAGGCAGAACAGGAACTTTTGGGGATTAGTGCGTGATTTTAAGCATATTAAAACAAAAACTTTTTTGTATAAACATTGATTAAAGTTAATTAATACGAGTATGTCGGAAAACTGTTTACATGACCTAGTAAATTTGAACCACAGAGTTTAAATTTGATTTCGTGTTCCTGTAGAAGTATTTGGTAGATAAGTACTGAATTAAATTTTGTTTGAAATCGTTCGGGATTTTTATTCCTTTTATGTTTATATTTGTAGAACGGGATTGTTATGTTATATCCTAAAGAGGCCATACTACCTCAAATGGCTTAGCAGAATTCTTTGATACGCCGAAAATACTGCAGCATCAATTTTGAAATAAATATATGGTAAAGTTGAGGATTAATGTTAGGTCTTCTTATCTTTGGCGAAAACACGATTCCATAAAATTTTCTCGATAGAAAAACATCCCAAAGTTACCTCTAAATTGAACAATAAACCGCTGGCAATCATAAAATACTTAAAATTAGATTATGAAACTTTTTATACTAACTAAACTAACTATAAAGCAGGTCTTATGTTATTTAGTTTTTCGAATTCCCTTTTTTTCGCCTTAAAATAAACAGTTTTTTGCGTAGACAACTAAAAGAAAGAGCAAGTAATAGTGCGTGGTACGTGCAAGTGCGAGCAATATTATACTGAAGTAGTATACCGCCTTATGTATTACACTATCTGTGTGTATTCATCCAAATACTTTACGTAAAAAATGTGGCTTTTCATTATATAATGTAACATTTAACATCTCGCTTTTACCTTAAACAAACAGTCGAGGAGTAAGAGAAACAGAAAAATCGCAGACATACCTAGAGTTTCCTAATTTAGATTGATAAGCAGTGCCTTTGTTCTTTTTTTACCTTAAAATATTTTGCTTTTTGTACATAAATAGATAAATAAATAAATTGAGCGTTATCTACTATAAAGAAACTTCAAAATTTTAATCACAAACTCTACCAAGTCGTTTATTCATAAATTCAAGTACTAATCTAATTTTCGTTCCACTCGACTAACAATTTCCCAAAGACATAATTTCCTTCAAGAAACAGTAATTTTTGCTCTCAATAACTAGACAACACCTAGGCAATACGCTGTTGGATTTTCAACTCATAACTTACTGTTTAGAGTTCAAAATTCAAAGCCGCGATTTCATTTTACGGTGATAAGTTGATAACGAACAGAACTCTTGAAGGTACTAAATTTTATTTAAAACATGAAAATACATTATTTTCCTACTTTGTTTATGTAATAAGGTGATTTAATTTGTTCAGTCTTGTCTAAGCATCTGTAAGATCTACTTAGGAAAATAAATTACAAATGGCGCTGATATAATGAGTTGGGACGAGTATTTACGTAGTACGGTCGAAATTTTATGAAGAAAGTTAAATGTTACAAATATTTGAATATTATACAATTCAGGCATTTGTTGTTTTGTTTGTTTTGAGCCGATTTTAATGAGTTTTCTTCGTTTGTTGCTCTTCTTTTTTAATAAGATGATTGATTGATGTTTTTTATCTAAAAATTTAATCTATAATAATAAAAAATGGATCGCAAAATGTGTTGCTAAGCTCATAACTCGAAACGGCTGGAGCATTCCGGATAATGCTTTTTTTGTTGTGTTTCTAACCATTGAGATCGGGTTTTAGAAGACTTCCACCCGTGCGAAGCCGGGACGGGCCGCTAGTAGGTATATTATAGTTTCTGTTCGAGGCAATTTAGAAGAAAGGTTTATTAACCAAATGTCATCATCATCTGCCTAGCCTTTTCCCAACCATATTGGCGTCGGGTTCCAGTCGAACCAGATGCAGCTGAATATCAGTATATTACATGAAGCGACTGCATATCGGACCACCTGTAACTGGGTAATACGATATCCCATGGTAAGACTGATTGTCATACATATTTTTTAGCTTTTAACTAATAGCAACGACCAATCAATCTACAAATGACAGCCGGGACCCACGGCTTTACGTACTTACACGGTCACGAATCAACAGGCCAACTTCGACAAGTTCGGCTTAACCCAGATCATTGGCCTGTGCGGCTGTAATTATAATAACCACGAACTCCCCCACTATAACTTAATTGAACAAAGATATTTTTTCAGACGTGTTGGTTGGTAAGTAGTTTGAAACTTTTTGTTTGTCAGTTGTTTTACACTATCTGTGTGCCTTCATCCAAATTCTTTGTGTCTTTTCAGAATACAAGGAACATTTAACGTCTCGCTTAACTTAACACAACTTCTCGACTGTTTAAGGTCAAATCTTAAACATTCAAGAAGTGAGAGAAGCAGAGAAAAATCGCAAGCATACCTAGAGTTTCTTCATTTAGATTAAGCGTTTATCTACTAGACAGAAACTTCAAAAATTTAATCACAATCTCTACCAAGTCGTTTATTCATAAATTCAAGTACTAATCCAATTTTCGTTCCACTCGACTAACAATTTCCCAAAGACATAATTTCCTTCAAGAAACAGTAATTTTTGCTCTCAATAACTAGGCAACACCTAGGCAATACGCTGTTGGATTTTCAACTCATAACTTACTGTTTAAAGTTCAAAATTCAACGCCGCGATTTTATTTTACGGTGTTAAGTTGATAACGAACAGAACTGTTGAAGGTACTTAATTTTATTTAAAACATGAAAATACATTATTTTCCTACTTTGTTTATGTAATAAGGTGATTTAATTTGTTCAGTCTTGTCTAAGCATCTGTAAGATCTACTTAAGAAAATAAATTACAAATGGCGCTGATATAATGAGTTGGGACGAGTATTTACGTAGTACAGTCGAAATTTTGTGAAGAGATGTAAATGTTACAAGTTTGAATAATATACAATTCGAGCATTTGTTGTCTTGTTTGTTTTGAGCCGATTTTAATGAGTTTTCCTCGTTTGTTGCTCTTCTTTTTTAATAAGATGATTGATTGATGTTTTTTTTTATTATCTTGGAGCAATCCCATCACATTTTTGATGTCGATTGTTCTTTTTTTCCGAACTCCCAAAAATATAATCTATAATAAAAAATGGATCGCAAAATGTGTTGCTAAGCTCATAACTCGAAACGGCTGGAGCATTCCGGATAATGCTTTTTTTGTTGTGTTTCTAACCATTGAGATCGGGTTTTAGAAGACTTCCACCCGTGCGAAGCCGGGACGGGCCGCTAGTATATTATAGTTTCTGTTCGAAGAAATTTAGAAGAAAGGTTTATTAACCAAATGTCATCATCATCTGCTTAGCCTTTTCCCAACTGTATTGGGGTCTGGTTCCAATCGAACTAGATGCAGCTGAATATCAGTATTTTACATGAAGCGACTGCATATCGGACCACCAGAACCCTGTAACTGGGTAATACGATATCCCATGGTAAGACTGATTGTCATACATATTTTTTAGCTTTTAACTAATAGCAACGACCAATCAATCTACAAATGACAGCCGGGACCCACGGCTTTACGTACTTACACGGTCACGAATCAACAGGCCAACTTCGACAAGTTCGGCTTAACCCAGATCATTGGCCTGTGCGGCTGTAATTATAATAACCACGAACTCCCCCACTATAACTTAATTGAACAAAGATATTTTTTAGACGTGTTGGTTGGTAAGTAGTTTGAAACATTACCAATAGATGGCGCAACGTGTAAACAGTTCATAGAAACAAGCGAACGAGAAATTCAGCTTCAAGTATAGTGGTGGCGATGGCCTAATTGGTGAAGGCGTCTAGTGTCCAGAACACGCAGGTTCGAACCCTGCTCGCAGCTCAATTTTTCGTATTTTGAAAAAATATGTTTACGAAGACGCAAAGCAGGCGTTATTGCGTATAAAATATAACTTTGTTTTTGGGCATTCGTTTTCAATGTTATACCGCATAAATTATAAATCCTCTCGAATCGACTTTTCATTCCGTAGTTTGCATCAAATATTTATTTAAAACGTATGCACTAGGGGTTAGGGAAACTGCTGAACAGTACTAAAAAAAGATAGAGTTGTTAACTTTAACGCTGCAGACATAACTGCCACGTTAAACCGCAGTTAAAGTTGAACTCGAGTTAACGTAGAGGTGAGCAGTTTAGAATTATTATTATGATGTTGGTGTGAATGTCTGGATGTCGCAGTACCTACGGGAGGTTTATAAATACCACTTTAGCAAAATCATACAAATTGCGATAAAATTCGTCATCATCATCATCAGCTTGTATTCGTCCACTGCTGGACATAGGCCTCTCCCAATGTGCGCCATGAGCCCTGTCTTGAGCTTTTCTCATCCAGTCTCTGTCGGCCGCCTTTCGTAGGTCGTCTTGTACTCCACTTGTCCGGCGGGCGTCTCACACTACGTTTGCCGAACGATAAAATTTGTAATGATGGAAAATTGTATTTTATTTAAAATGACTCCGGAAGGTAAAGGGTTATAGAAGGACATCGTGGATTTTAGTTAGTACGAGTCTGACAGTCCCTCCCGCTCTGTTCTGAGTGGGAGGACTCACTTGATGATTTAACGACGGTAAAAAAAAAGCCTGGATAATAAAATACCTACATATTTACATAACATAATGTCTGAAATCTCTCAGGAAAAGATAGAAATCTATCTGCCTAAAAGAATACCTACATTTTGCATATGTTTAAGTCTCACTCGATTCGGGCGTAGAATCAATACCATCCCATTCCTTTTAATTTTCGACGTTTAAAGAGTCTCTTTGATGGCCTATTTAAAATAAAAGATTTATCTTTGACTGTGATATTCCTATGCAATGAAGCCACCCACCGGTCGCAAATCCAGATTTCGTAGCTGCTGAGAAATTCTTATAGAAATTGACCTAGATTCCTGTCTGCCCGACCTGGGTATCAGACCCGGGACCTCATGTTCAGCAGTTGCGTTAACGACCACTAAGCCATTATTCGAATATAGTGGACAAAGTCGTCTTCAGTATATAATTTAAATTAATCATCGTTTAAGCCTTTGCCAAACAGACAGGCGAGGCGAATGCTATCCGAAGCGTTTTTATTTGTAACTAGCGATCCGTCCCGGCTTTTCACGGGTGGAGGACCCGGTCCCGATGATTGCAAACACAACAAAAAAATGATTATCCGAATCGGTCAAGCCGTTTTCATGTTATGTCGTGACAACGGAAAACGGGTTTCATTTTTATATATACCTAATGGAATTGCACGAATCCAGTCACATTGAAAAACAAAAGCGATCCGATAGTCTATATGACTGGCTTTGAACAATTCCATACATTGCAAACAAAAACGCTTGAGCATGCTTTCGTTTCGCTTGTCAGTTTGACAAAGGCTTTATATTTCCGGCAAAACAACAACAAATACATTTTCACATAGAAAACTTCATAAATCTTCCTTGCAATCAGTTCCAATCTTATAATTGTCTGCACTACCCTCTTTAGTAGACCATTTACTCGCACCATTAACCAAATAAAGGATTTCTATAGCCAACCCACGGACGCGGGATATAATTTCTAAGTTGCCGCAAAAAGATTACCCATTTGAGTTACCCCCTATTTGCTGACAGTACTAACGGAGGTATTTGCGCACAAAAATTTTATAAGGCATTTACACCATAGAGTTAGGAGTCGAGCGTTGCTAGACGCGGCATTGCCAAAGCACGGTAATATAATCATACAGTACTCCAACTTCATAGAAACGGACGAAAAGCGAGCTATACCTACGCGCCTTGATGTCGGGGCGCGCTCGGGGTGCAGACAGTCACGGCTGTACCGGAGTGTCGAGCGGACGGTGTGTTGGTTTTTTAACAATAACCGCGTGTTTTTATCTCTAAAAATCAGTTCGAGTACATATCTAATAAGACGAGTAGTTTAATTAAGCTTTATATTAGAATGCGGATTTATTATACTTTAAAATTTAACAATAAAGCATTTCGTACGACTCAGTCGTGGCACAAATATTTTTCGGTTTCAAATACTTCTATAATATATCGGACTTTTTTAAGCCCGATTTGTTTTTCAAACAAAAACATGATTTTTTAAATGAAGTCTACCAATCAAAAAACAACACGCATTTTTATTGAACACTTCCTATTCATTATACAAAGTATTTCATTTATTTATATAAAAAAGTATATTTACAATCACAAAACTAAAATAGAAACAGAAAGTACGCAAAGGCAAATGTTATTAAAATGTTGTAGACGGGTAGCCCTAACGCATGTTTACGTACCGCGCGGCTGTAGGTATTTAAATCTGTCTGGCGGCCGAGTTACGCTACTGTATGATTATTATACTGTGGCCAAAGTTTTGAATTTAAAAGCAAGCGTGTCAACGATTCATCTTAACTAAGTTACAGAGGCCTTTATCATGAATTTCCAGTTATTGTGACGTAAAGTAAACTGGAACTTTAATAATAATTTCAAAGAAAAAAATAATTAGTAGTTCTTTTTTCGCACACTAGAGGCGCTGTTCAATTGTTCCATAGAATAAACGCAGTAAATACTTTAAGTACGCTGTAAACAAAATACTGAAATCTCATGATCAAGCTACAGGTCATAAAATAGTCACATTACGAGACAAAGACTTAAAAAAATCATAAAAAAAATTGTTTCAGTGGTTGTTCGGTAGACCACTTTGTGATATTTGTCTTTTTTCCTTCGACTAATATTTGTGTGTTTAAATTAAAATAATAATAATATATTTTTATCATATTTAACGTGTAAATTGGAACAGTTACGATAAAATTTCAATTAAATATAGAAGCCGAAAAACCTATTCCATTTCAGCATAAAAGTATCCGAATATGACTAAATTTGCAATATGTATGTAAAAATGTCTACGGATTATTATGAAAAGAGATTCAGCAACGATATGCTAACGTGTAAGTAAGTACATACCGAAAGAAATGTATTTTTTATTCAGGACAGGCCAACATAGATTTGTACTGATATGTACGCCGCCTTTTTATGCTCTGTTTTCATTTCATTTGAATAAAAAGACACGTGAAAGGGAATACTTTCTAGAAAGGCCTAAAATAGAAATGTAGTCTGGATAAATATATTTATACTAGGCACATAGCATGGTCATTATTTGGTTCTAACTACTGGGACGCAGTTTCCTCTCTGAGACAGGTTTTTTTTTTATTAGCCTGCTCTGTCCCACTCCTGGGCAAAGGCCTCCATCTACTCCTTCCACTTCTCGCGAACCCGTGCGTCCTCCTTCCAATTTGGACAGAACTTGTCCAACTGGACAGGTTCTGTCCAAATTATTTTCAATCAGTTTCTATTAATTATAAAGTCGAACCAACGAAGTCAACTGACTTCGTTGGTTCGACTTTAACTTCATTCGTTGGCTGAGAGAGGTACTGAGCTGTAATCTATCAAGCAATGCGGGTTGGTAGTAGACAGTATTGCGACACCGGCAGGTTTTAATGGGGGCCCGTCAGACTTGTACATTCGTGGAATCATTTTTTAAGAATATGAAAAGAATTGCTCATGACCTTACTAGAAATTCACAAAGTGGATCACTGTTAGAAGAATTGTAAAGAGTGGCCATCTTACGAGGCAGTCTGATTGCAAAGACTAGAAATAAACAGCTTATAAACTCTTAACTAGGTCTTCAAGGGACTCTACGACTTTATCCCCTAGACCACTTATAAATCATGCCTTTTAATTATAATCTGATATCGATCAGAAACTTGAGTCGGGCATTAAATGGCGTCTCTGAAGAGTGCTTTGACGTAGTTGGGTAGTTAAAAATGACTTATAATAGATTAAATTTATGCTCTTTTTTATTTAAAATGGCTTTGCTCTTGGCCTCAATGTAAAGCTGCACGCGTAGCATGAATAATTTCATTTATATTGTACTAATAGACAAAGTAATCTAATCGTTAAATATTTCTATTGATTTCGACTTTTTTTTGTATGAATAAAGCACGATCCCTAACCATTTAAGCACCATGATCGAAACGGTAAAACTTCTTCTTTCTACTTTCTTTTACTTTGTCTTTGCTCCTATAGACAAAACTCGTTTAAAGCCGGGAACCCACTAGGTAACCCTTGACGCGCAACACGTTGTTCAAGTCAGCGTGGAACTTTTGTTGAAGAACGTTGTCTGTCTACGCATCTACTACTTAACGAACAACAAGTCAAACGTCATGTTGCCCGCGTCAGGTGGCAATACGACGCGTTGTTGTGCAATGTTGAGCGTCAAATGTCGCGCGTCAAATGTTGCCTACTGGAAATTCGGCTTAAACGTTCCCATACTAAGCGTACAGAAGCAAAGATGAAATAAAACGAGGTCACCCAATAGGAACTAGAACTTTTCCCCTAGAAACCCAGTAAGAACTAGGTATTCTATCAAGCGGAAATCAAAACTATGATATGCAGCGTAGCAGTATATCGTTCAGCCACTGCCACCACTAATCTGTCAATGAGCTTATAAATGGAGTCGATGAGGGCGCCCAGTTTATTTTGGAATACGGCTTATAAAATAACTATTAATAAAATATGTTCCTGTCGGCGTAAATATCTTCCATTAAGTAGTATAAATGGTATATTTATGTAGTCTACTTAGATATTTTCTTTCTATTTTTTCAATAGAACATATTTCTAGGGATAAATGTGTTTTTTTAAAAGACATATGTGTCTTTCCACTCCGGTTGGAGCGAAAGGAACGTGAATCGATAAAAAAACAGCCTGTTCTTTAACTTGCTTTGCATTTCAGGGTAATGGTGCTCTCCTAAGGCACCAGTATGTCTAGGCGTCAGTATGTCTTAAGACGAATCTGGAGTAACGAGTATCACATAATAATATGTTGATGCCACGTGATACTTCAGAAATCTGTTTAATAGTAAACAAATTTATTCATTTTTTTACGTAGTAAAATATACGTGTTTATTATTTTTTAGTTCTTATACATAACACAACTGCTTCGGTTAAATAAATATCCTGTATAGGACATAATTATGGTGATAACAGACAAACAGGAAAATCGGGATGAATGAACACAGATGTCTTCTCCACTGGGACAAGGATGTGGCTACATTTTGTGATATTATGGCTCATAGACCAAGTAATTTTGGACGATTCCCTGATGAAACTTTCGTAGACCGAGGCAAAACACTTTATTTATAACTGTTCTGATTCCCTCAGGCGAAGATAGAAACAAGGGCAGACCAATCAAAATAATATAGAAATAATAAATAACCAAGTTGATGATCTTTTGAAGAAAAAACAACGTAATATAACTGTACAAAGTCCATTTTTCTATGTGGCCTTAGTACACAGAACGGATATTTATTTTATACGGTGTTTATTATTTAACTAGTCTATGCCTATGACAGACATGTTTTTTTTAGTAGCCTATCTTGTGACCCACTGCTGGGCAAGGGCCTCCCGTTTCTCCTCCCAAACATCTCTATTTTGGGCAATTCCTGGCCATCCCTGCCCCGCGAACATATTCAGACATGAATTAAATGAAGAAAATGGAATAAAAAGCGTTAATAAATCCAATTTTATTTGATATTATACATATTTTTTATTTTTGTTAAAATATTTAAAATGTTAGGGATAAGTGAAAAAAATAAATAAAAGAAAATATAAAATTATGTCTTATGTAAATCCAGGTCGCTAATGCCTCGATCAAAATGAATAACTGTTAACCCCGAACGTAAAGTAAGAGGAAAATGTGACGTTAATTTGATCAAAAAATTAGTTCCTCGTGCGTACATAAGAGCTGTTTTTTTTATTTCCATACTAAAAATAAACGCCGTAAATACTTCAAGTATGCAGTAAATAAAATCTTGTAACTAGGGCGCTGATTGGAAGGCAGTACAGTAAACTTTCGTAAATGTTTTGTTTAAATAAACAATGCAAGTATATCGACATAATTTCGTATTTCAACCGGAGAGTTTCAGACATTTTTCTACTTGTTTCTACTTGTCCAGTTCACTGTAGTCACTGAATTTGGCATAATGACCAAAATTGCCTTTAACTACCTGAATAAGAAATAATATAGAACTAGTGTTCCCTGTAGTATAATCCCCCCCTGCTGCTAGGCTCCTTTTGGGCGTAGCGTAATGTTTTATAGCCTATAACCTTCTTCAATAAACAGACAATCTATACATATAATAAAACTGTAGAAAAGTTATTTTTGTACATTAAAAAAACTCAAAAAATATAGCCAGGGTATTAAAGGACAACCAATAGAACCCATTTCTAGCATTTTTAGAATTTTTGTCTGTTTGTCTGTTTGTCTGTTTGTATGTTTATTTGTCCAGGTATCACGTAAAATGTACGAAATTAATGTAGATAACTTTTACACACAACGATTAAGCGTAACTTGGAGAGGAATTTAGTTTTTGTTTCATTGGAATCGGTTCAGTCTATCAAAAGATATTTGAATTTAAAGTGTTTTATAAGTGAAATTTCGGGTGCACTCGGGTCTCACAATTTGATTTCGTACGTCAGTCGCGCGATCTAACTTCGAATTCGAATAGCAAAACTACAACGCACGACAGATGGCGTTAAAAGAAAACCTGGAATAGACGTGTTTAAATTGAAGTAACATTATGTATTTTGTTTCATCGTCATCGGTTCACATAATATAAAAAATATAAATTAATTAAAGCAATATTTAAAGGAATCATAGAGTAGAACAGAATGGAATGGAATGGAACGGTGTGGTGTTGTGTGGTGTGGTGTGGTGTGGTGTGGTGTGGTGTAGTGTGGTGTGGTGTGGTGTGGTGTGTAGTGGAGTGGAGTGGTGTGGTGTGGTGTGGTGAGAGCGGGCATTAGGAAAATAGTCCTACATAAACCTGGAATACAAGTGTCAAATATTTTTCATTAATCTAAGAAAATTCTAAATACACGGTTTATATGAAAAACGTGGCCTGAATTAAGCGCTTGCAATTAAAAAATACATTGTTAAATTTCGACATCCACGCGAACGAAGTTGCGGGCACAGCTAGTCTAACATATAAATATTTTTTCAATTCCAACTAGACGTTCCTGAGATTAGCGTGTTCAAATAAAGAAACAAACACTTCAGTTTTAGAATATTAGTATGGATAGAATGCACGTGGAAAACTTCAAAACAATTTGATGTCAAAAAATGCTCTACCAAAAAGGTTTTTTATAAACCTTTAACGTCAAATAAAACGTTCCAACGTTATAAAAACTGGTTTGGTGCACTATAAAGTTCATTCCGTAACAGCCACTCAATCAAGCCTAACAACTGAAAATCACGAAAAACCTAGCAACCTCAGTCACACCGATTTAGTACAGTTGTTTAAAACGAAAATAAACGGTAACTGTAAACGTACAAAACGTTACAATATACCTAAAATAACGTCTTTTATCCCTTACCAACCCGATTAAGAAGTAACGCAAGTTAAAAAAGCTCGTTAATGTTGCTTTAACTTTTTCGTGCCCTACACTAGGTCACATTAGGTGAATCACGGGTAGCGCATGTCTATAAAGAGTAATTAAAGGTCAAAATAGTTTTTTTTAATGTCTAAACCATCGCACCAAAAGCGAGACACTGTTTTTCAAATAGTTTGAGAACCTGATATTTTTTAAATCAATACAAAATTGTTTCACATATTTTGCAACCTATAGACGCAGAGATGGCAGATGGAGCAAGGTTTCGACCGAATGGTGGCCAAGGTTCGGCCAAAGAAACCAAGGCCGCCCGAAAGCCGTGGGGTTGACGATATCGTCAGGATCGCGGGGATTAAATGGCAGATCCATTTAATCCCCGCGATCGAACGGAACCGAGAAATATGCCAAAAAAGGGGGAGGCCTATACCCAGTAGTGGGTGATCCCAGGCTGATATGATAATGATGATCTTATACTCATTTCACGCCTATCTCCTACTATTGTATTTCATAACAACATTCAAAGTTACAGTCTCCATAAACATAAGCTCGACCCCTAATCTATGTGACCATATCCACCAGCGGGTGCAATTTACACCCCTCTCTAAATCCGTTGAGAATCGCAGGCCTCACCGCTATAAAATAGCTACAAATCTATTTTACGAGCAAAACATCTACAACTAATAAATTCAAAGTTCCGAATGTTACTTAACGTTACGTTACGGTGTGATATGCGGATTTATGTGGCGGTGCAGTCGTGAATACGGGTTTTTTATGTGTGTTGTATTTTTATACTTTGTTGGCGTGTGATGGGTGGTTTACGAAAAAATATTCTTGTATTTTTTCGTGTAGAAATAATCGCTGAATAGCGTGGTTGTACCTACTGACTTTGCTAATAAAAAGTTAGTTCCGTGTATCTACAATTTTACATACCGTAACAATTTTTATTTCTTGTGCAGGACTGCAGGTATGTCACAATGCTTCTCCTGTTTTTAGATTTCCTAATTCCTGGGTAATTGGCGTTTTGACAGTACAGTATGGAAGCGTCATATCTCCGTCACTTAAGGCCTTATTACAAAAACTAAATAAACCTTTTTTAAACCTGTACTAACAAGTTCAGGCTTATCTTCAGAACCATGGTTTAATTTTTTTCGTATTACATAACTTAGATAAAACGTAGACTTTAGTACCGTCATTTGAACCATTGTCTTAACATTTAAATACGCCATGTTTGTGAAAATAACACAAAAACAACAACACAGTTAAAAAGTAGCTTTGAGCAACTTTGACACACCTTTGACAGCTACGACTGTTAGACCATGGTTTATCGCAAAACCAAGATTTGTAATAACGTTTGTGTAAACCGTAGTTTTTGGTGATATAAACCTTGGTTTTTAGTTAAACCCCATAATGTAATAAAGCGGTTTAGGCTTACATGCCAAAAGAAAAACACAGGTCAAATATTTTTTTCTTATCAAACAGACAAACTAATTTAAAAAAAAAATAGTCAATTAGCCTAATTAAAAAAGAAAGAATTTAATTACTATGAATTTAAATAAGTTTCTCGTGAAGAAAAACTCCAGTTTGTGTATGCTATTTTCAGTCATATTATAATACAAAAAGAAGCCATAAAAATATAAATTGCGTTGAATCTCAGTTTTCTTTCTTCCGTGGAATTGTTATTTTTAGATATCCTGGTATAAACCAAATAATATTATTTTCGGTTTGAAAAGAACGCATTTAAATTCTACAATAAATTATGATGAAGAATATCATTACTAACATTACCTTGATTAATAATTTAAAACCAGGCTTATTCCGGCGAGTGAAAGTGACAGAGCTATATAAGTCGTCTAGCGCCATCTCGTTCACTGACTGGAACAAGCCTGGTTCTTAGACATTGTAATACCCAACCAGATGCGTAGTACTCGCAATCGGCGTACTTGTATGACCAGTAATGTAAGAATGCGGATCAGGCGACAGAGTATGTTAGGGTCGTAATAGGTGGCGCTCTTAAATTTCTGCCTACACCCATGACAAGAAGGCGTGAGTTTATTTATGTGTCATAACTATGGTTAGTTTGGTTAATTTCATCATCATCATTATCATCATATCAGCCGTAAGACGACTGAACATCGGCCTCCATTTTAGACTTCCAGTAGAACCGGTTCTAAGCGGCCTGAATCGAGCGTGATCCTGTGGCCTTCTTAAGATCGTCTTCCCACCTAGTGGGTGGACGTCCTACGCTGCGCTTGCTGGTGTGTGGTCTCCATTCGAGAACCTTATGACCCCATCGGCTATCAGTTCTGCTTGCTATATGGCCTGCCCACTGCCATTTCAACTTGCTAATTCGTTGGGCTATGTCGGTAACTTTGGTTCGTCTACGAATCTCCTCATTTCTGGGTCGATCACGCAGAGAGACTCAGAGCATAGCATAGCATATACAATTTACTAACATTAGTAATAAGTTATAATATTGTTTACTAACACTATTTATTTATTTATTATTTATTTATTTATAGTACACCAACAGCCAAACATACATAGTAGTAAAAGAAAACAAAAATATAAGCTAAGTGCTGGTATGCAGACCTATGATAGGTATACACAACATTTACGAAAATGATTTTTGAAAATGTTAAATTATAATAATTATTTTTAATAAATTAAATGAAAACTGAATATACTAATTTGAAAACAAAAAAATAATAAGAAGAAAGCTTCAATTTCTTTGTCAATTTCCTTCAAAGAAAGAAATTGACAAAGAACTATGGATCATTGTTGTCCGAAATAAATAATATTATTATTATTATAGCCCTCTCCATAGCTCTTTGGACTATACTGAGCCTACTAATTTGCCTACTAAAAATATCAAAACCAAAATCTTTGTAGTTTTGATATAATACTACCGGTTCTCGTCTTTAAGACACTATCTCATATTCCTGTTTACAGAAGCTTCGAAATTCAGCATCTGGTCATAGTCACGAGACTTTGACCAAAAAATCATAATATTTTGATACACAACAGATGGTGGATGTTTTACTAAAACATGTCTTAATTTATAATTAATTGCTGTTATTATTAAAACAGTATACTGTGGATAAGCCAAGTGTTGAGAGACTGACATCATATTTTTTAGCATAATATTTATTTTTTCGTTTTGATGGGATGGATGGATCCACCAACCATTAGAAAAAATAACTTCTCATTCGGATTTAATATAATTACGGTCGGATAATAATGATGTACTTAATTAGTCAATGTTTATTTTTGATTTATTTTTAGGCATTCATGTAGGTACACGGCTGGCCAAATATCTTATTGTTTTCAAGTGATAAATAGTTTGAAATGTTTTTGGCTCAATATTTAACATTCACAATTTTCACCAAATTAGTTAGTCGAAAAGTCAGATTTTTGTGATTTTTCTTTTTAGATGTCAAATCCATAATTGTGGGGTTGCAACCCTTGTACCGTGACCGTTATCTTGACAAAAGGGATGCAGATCGTATTTTTCAGGCAAGTTATTTTTGGTTTAGTATTGAAATACGGGCACGTGACGCCATCTATTTTTGTTATGTGTAACTAACGTGAAAATAAGTCTGTTAAAGCTACTCATCGTGTATTAATAGCACTGACAATGATTATTTAAGATAATGTTTTGTTGCAAACTAAATTCACTACAACTTTGGTGTATAGCCTTAAGGCTCATTACGCACTGTCGACTGGTCGCCGGTGTCTTGGTCGACAGCTACTGTCGCACTTGGTCGCTCGCTTATGGTTCGGTCGCCGAGGAACTGAGTCGCTAGCCACCAAACACCGACGAGACGAGACTCGAAATCTAATTTTATTTACTACACGAAAAAATACTGCTAATACCGCTTATGTCCCACTGCTGAGCAAAGGCCTCGCCCATGTCCTTCCAAGTGCTCTTTTCGAGTGCCACTTCGGACAAGCCCTCAAGGTACGCATCAAGATCGCCTTGCCACCTCTTTTTGGGCCGGCCTCGGCGGCGTCGTCCATTCTCAGGCACCCATTGCGTGCATATTTTTCCATTTTCCCCTCCCCCCCTCCCCCTCCAATAGAAAAAATATAAAACGAAAATTTCTAGATCCAATGTTATAAAGCAAAACAACATACAAAATCATTGTGAAACTATTTCCATCCACACGACATACCCAAAACGCCGTTGATCCCGGATTCTCGGGCGGATCTCGATTAAAACCGTTATCTCCCATCGGTTAAGGGACGAATAGTCGGGATTACTCGAATGCGCGGGACCCGTGTTTGGACAAATAACATCACACTTTGCGATTGAAGTTAAAGCCTTTGTGACATTAAATTTTGTGATTGTATATGTGTGTGTGTGTGTGTTTATTCGGCAGATAAGAGATTGGTGGTGCGAAGGGTTTTATTGTATTTCAAGTAAACAATAGCGAGAATAAACGTAGGAGGAGATCGTAGCTAAATAATTACAGCCGCACAGACCGATCTTCCGGGTTAACCCGCGCTTGCCGAGGTCTGTGGATGAGTGACCATCAGTCTGTCATAGCGAGTTTCCTCCGTGCCTTGGCAGGCACGTAATGCCGTGGGTCCCACCTGTCACTTGTAGATCTATGACAGTCGTTACTGTTAGTCAGAAGCTCTAGTCTGACAACCAGTAAATACCATGGGCTATGGTATTACCCAGTTACTGAGTTATGGAGATCCGACAAGCAGTCGCTCCATGTAAAATACTGATAACCAGCTGCTGCATCTGGTTTGACTGGAAGCTGACCCCATTATAATTGGGAAAAGGCAGAAGAAGTAGCGAGAGAATAAAATAAAGAATACAGTTGAACAAATTGTTTTTTATAAAAATAGTTGTACTACACTGGGCATTTCTCCTGTATCATGGGTGCGTTTACATACGTACACGACGTTTGGGTACCAGTCTAGAATATAAAAAAATATACATGTGGCACTCGAGGACTGCCGCGGTAAAGCTATTGCATAGCAATTTATAAACAAACAAGAAAAAGTTATTCCCTACGTCGCGGTAGGTGATACTCGCATATTTAGCTAGAATATCATTTATTTCACGGTTGGCTCAGCTAAGTTGAGCGATCGACTGCTGAGCAGTGTCGCGGGTTCGATCCTCACACGGAACAAATATTTGTATGATATAGAAGTAGTTGTTTCGGGTTGTTTGTGTATGTGAGTTTCTATGTTTGTAAACGCACCCACGATACAAGACGAACTTACTAGTGTAGGGCAACGTTTTTTTTTCAATAAACAAGTTTAAGTTTAAATGTTTGTGGTGTCCTTAAGAAAAATAAGTATTTTAATAGTACCCGTTCCATGTTACTTACGTGGATGTTCTGCAGGATCTTACACAAAGCAAGATCTCCCAGTTGTGAACACGAGGCATAACAGTAACTTCATTATGTCTGTAATCCTTAAAGGGATACGAGTACCATTAGTTATGCAAAAAGGGTTTTTCTTAAGAAGTCTCAAGTGTGTTTTCTTTTGCCTACATCTTTCTTTTTTTTTCTTAAGAAAACATTATATTATTAAGTTGAAATTGACTATACTTGCAAAAAGGGTTAAAGGGACATCGTAGTCTGGAATATAAATGGATTTATGAAGAACTACGCTTTTTAAACGTTTATTTAGGACAAGCTAACGGTCAATAAGTTGTCAAATTGCTTGGACGCAAATGTATTTTTTTCTACATTACAGTGACGAATTCTCGTCACGTATTGTAATGTAAACGGATTTCCAATATCATTCAATACGTTTTGTGAATTGAAACTATTTTCAATGAATTATTTTTTGAGAAAAACTTTTACACGATAAAATAAACAGTTAGGCAAGCACTTTTTTTTCCGAGATAAAAATATCATCAAATAAGTTCTCCCACCCAGAGCAGGGCGGGAGGGACTGTCATACTGGGACTGATTTAAATCCACGGTGTCCTTCAATGGGGTCACGGTAATTCGATAAGTCCCGCGACCAGTAGGCAAAAGGTAGGCACTTAAGTAATTATTAAGAGGGTCAAAGTTTTCATTGAATAGCAATCCAACCCGACTTCGCTCGGGAAATGTTGAATTTCCAACTTAACCGGTTAAATCTGAAAAAGTTTTTGTTTCTAACTTTCATTTACCTATAAAATGATTTTTAATCTAAGTCTTGTGTCAGACAGATGGATATTTCTAACCTAAAGTGTCTTGGTACAAATTATCATAGATCGTCGATACCAACCTTTATTTATTGTATGGCATTTGTAGACTGACGCAAAACGGAAACTTATCGTTATGTAGGTCGCATTAATGATCAATTTCCTCTGGCTGACAGCTCAGGGTAACTTTTGAACATATAGGTTAGACAAAGTATAACTTTATAAAGGGTAGGTTTTCATCCCTATCTGCTTTGTTTGTGATGTCACTTAAAATCAATTTGGGTTAACTGTGGAAAGGGTGAAGAAATATTTGGGGCCGGGAAGTTAGAACCTCACAAGTTTTTGAGTGATTCTCTTTGTTGTTGGAATGAAACGTAATGACTTTAAGCCGATTCAGAGCAGCGAATACTTTTACTAGTCTTTTTGGACAAACAGTTGATTTTTGTTTCTGTTGATTTGTTGGTCACCAACGTCTCAGCAGCATAAAGAGGATTTTATTTTGCTTGATTTAATGCATTGACTAGCCCTCCAAATAACGGGCAGTTCGCCGTCCGACCAAGGATCAAGCCCGGTCGGTGGCGCGTCGTGTTTCGCGCCAAATGCCTGCCGGGGTCGCGGGTTTTTCTTAACCCAGGATACCGCGGTCCCGGAACGTAAAGGGCATCCGAAGGAACACGGGCGGATTTTAGTCAGTAAGAGTCTGACAGACCCTTGCGCCCCACCCAGGGCGGGAGTACTCATTTGATGATTTTACCACCTAAAAAAAAAACAAGCCCTCCAAAGGCTACGGGTAGTATCTACCTTTTTTGAGGTAAAATCATCAAATGAGTTCTCCCACCCTCGGCAAAGCGGGAGGGACTGTTAGACTCGTACTGACTAAAATCCACAGTGTCCTTCAATAGCCCTTTATGTACCGGAGTCGCGGTTTACGTGTGTCCCGCGAACCCGGCAGGCTTAGGCCCTCTAAGGGCCGCGTCATTATGCTGACACTCTTTGAGGGGCGCGTGGAACACAACGCGCCGGTCGACCCGGGCATGGCCCATGGTCGGGCGGCGAGTCGCCTAATACTCGCCACTCGCATGCCCCGGGCAGTATCTACTTTAGGAACATGAATGCCGAAGACTTTTTTTATTTTACAGCGCGGTAAAATCATCAAATGAGTTCTCCCACGCTCTGCAAAGCGGGAGGGACTGTCAGTCTTGTATTGACTAAAATCCACAGTGTCCTTCAATAGCCCTTTATGTACCGGAGTCGCGGTATACGTGTGTCCCGCGACCCCGGCAGACTTGGCCCTCCTCTACACAACGCGCTGGTCGACCCGGGCATGCTTCATGGCCGGGTGGCGAGTCGCCCATTACTCGCCGCTCGCATGCCCCGGGTAGTTTCTACTTCAGGAACATGAATGCCTTCAATGAATGACTTCGTCAACTATTAGGCATACTTCTACTGGTCCATTTTTTTTAGCGTGGTAAAACCATCAAAGGATTCCTCCCACCCCGGGCAGGGCGGGAGGAACTGTCAGACTTGTACTGACTAAAATCCACGGTGTCCTTCAATAGCCCTTTATGTACCGGGGTCACGGTGATGGAAATAAGTCCCACGACCTTCTACTAGTCCTTGAATAATAATAGTCGTAATAGTGCGTCAAACAAATTTTCTGACACCAATATTTTATCGTCAATACGTAATATGTTTCGACTTGTAAATTATTCGGTATCGATATTGTTGAATGATAAGATAGGAACGATTTGAGTGACACTTCCATTGAAGAATTGATAACAATCTGCTATTAACACCAATACTTGGCATATTTGGAAAGGACTAAGTAAACAAGACTTAGCTCTTGACGCGATGCAATGCATTTCAACTAATTTGCATACTTACTACTACGACATAAGGGCGATGCTAATGTAAAACGTTATGTCGTAGTATTACATCAAGCTATACAAAACCAGTATTAGCTGACCGTTTATTGTGTGTAAAAATCGTACGAAGCGAGACCAAGACAAACTGGTTTTGTATAGCTTGATGTGTAGCCGTGTGTTCATAAACCTAACGTAATGTAACATACGTAAACGGTTGCCCGTAGGAAGATAGTAAAAAACTACCTTACTACGACGACGTAGATCGGCCAAATTTCATCATTATGTCGTAGCAGTAAGGATGATTTTCCCTTCTAGTTCGACGGCGACGCTATCATAGTGCGACTGATTTATTACGTCGACTATCACGAGTAAGGGCGCAAACTTAACATCACGCGTGGTTTTTTGTTTGTGAAGAATCAACGACGATATATTACTAGACTCCTCATGCACGATCTAAGGAACAAAAACTATTCTGTCAACTCGCTGAGGTACAACGTAAGTGACGGGAACAGGGTACTACGTTGTGATTGGCTAACTCAAGGTCTGTTCTGTCTCAAGGTATGTTTACTGCTCACAGGGGTGGTCGAAATAAGACGGATATAAGACTTTTTTGCCTAATGTGTTGACAGACATCGGTCGCCTGATTTTAGGAGTCTAGTAATATATCGTCGTGGTGAAGAATAATGTTCTCTCATTCTCCTAACACACGTACACACGCCTACATATCAAGGTATGCAAAACCAGTATTAGCTGACCGTTCATTGTAAGTAAAAAAATCTTAAGAAGCGAGACCAAGACAAACTGGTTTTGTATAGCTTGATGTGTAGCCGTGTGTACCTACGTTTTACATTGACGTCGCCTTTATGTCGTAGTAGTAAGTATGAAAATTAGTTGCGTGTGTACATTCAACAATCAATTCCTGAAAATTTAGTGTAAAGTGTACCATAGTAACAGTAAATCTACATTTCGCCGGGATTTTCAGTCCTACGTTAAAAAGTCCCCCCTTTTTGTCATCATCCGCATAAATCCTACGTAGTTACGCGTAGTACGCTATTGAGAAATTCTGTCTACAGATAGCGCGCGAGTTGAATGCATTCGGGGTCTGAGGTGAAGAGCCCCCCGCTACCCGCACGCCCCACCTCACGCGCCTGCAGTGTAGTACTTTGCCATCCTTGTCAACAGCGCTACCGCATTCCTAAGCTCTGCATTCAACTCGCGCGCTTAGTGTACATAAACCCAATAATACTGACCTCAAGCTTAGCAATCGCGCTTATGCCCACAAGACCGATGACTTATTTTTATCTACGCTAATATTATAAGGAGAAAAGATAATGTATTTGTGTGTGTGTCTGCGTCTGTGACAGGCCTGTGTTTGACAGGCCTGTTGGTTATTTTTACTCCTGAAAATTTTGTCGAATGTGTGCCATAGTCAGGGTTGGGCAAAATACATGCTCTGCTTTAATTGAAATACAAATTACAAAATACAGTATCGCAAGTAATTAAAATATAAAATACAAAATACCTTTTAGTAAAGTATTTAAAATATAAAATACAAAATACTGTATTTTAACTTTTTTTAATTGGAATACAAAATACTAATTACAAATTACATTTTACTAAATATGTAATCTAGACCAGCATGGGCTGAATGGCCTGGAATGTTCTTAATTCGACGTTCATTTTTTTTGCGTTTTTTTCGCCATTTTATTTATTTATTTATTTTAATTTTTTATTGTTTTTATTTATTTACAGTCATAGCGTACAGTGTAAAGACGCCAGCAGGTCCTCCTGCCCGAATCTGTCATTTTTTACCAATCAAAAAATAACCTTCCGATTTTGTAATAAGGTTCAAATCTATTAATGAAATTTGATAGATTGTGGTAGGTAGCTTGATGTGCTGACGTCGGTACATAACAGGTGCAGTATTGCCAACTCTTATTAGCTGCTTTGCCAACATTGCAGAGAGTGCAATGACAGTATAAATTAAGTTTAAATGTATTTTGTTAAAATGTATTTTGGAGCCTCATGTATTTGAAATACTAATTACAAAATACTTCGTCGTCAGGTATTTGAAATACGAATTACAAATTACATTTTAAGTAAGTAATTGAAATACAAATACAAAATATGTATTTGTATTTTAATTACGTATTTTAAATACAAGTAATTCAAATACTGCCCAACCCTGGCCATAGTTAACAATAAATCTACATTTCGTCGGGATTTTTAGTTCTACGTTAAAAAGTCCCCCCTTTTTGTCATCATCCGCATAAATCCTACGTAGTTACGCGTAGTACGCTATTGAGAAATTCTGTCTACAGATAGCGCGCGAGTTGAATGCAGTCGGGGTCTGAGGTGAAGAGCCCCCCGCTACCCGCACGCCCCACCTCACGCGCCTGCAGTGTAGTACTTTGCCATCCTTGTCAACAGCGCTACCGCATTCCTAAGCTCTGCATTCAACTCGCGCGCTTAGTGTACATAAACCCAATAATACTGACCTCAAGCTTAGCAATCGCGCTTAAGCCGACAAAACCGATGACCTATTTTTATCTACGCTAATATTATAAGGAGGAAAGATAATGTATTTGTGTGTGTGTGTATGTTTGTAATGAATGAACCCAAAAATTGCTGTGCCAATTTCAAATTTTATATAGGTATGTCCACCCGTGCGAAGCCGGGACGGGCCGCTAGTGTTTAATCATCATCTTCCTGCCCTTATCCCATTTTACTTGGGGTCAGCGCAACACGTTTCTTTCTTCCATTCTAGTATCACAAGACATAGTATCATTTACTCCTTTTTCTTTCATATCATTACTTATACAATCCATCCATCTTTTTTTTGGCCTTCTTCCTCTTCATCCATCAATATTCATACTCATCACTCTCTTAGTCACATGAGTGTCATCCCTCCCCATCACATGTCCATACCAAGATAGACGATTCCCTTTCACTTTTTCTTTAACCCCTTCAGACCCAGCGTCCATTTCAATGGACACGATTTATTATTGCGTGAAATATGAGGTGTGGTAATAAAATCGTTAGTGTAAAAATTTGATTGTACCGACCACTTACCTAGAAACGTTACGATAAACAAAACACCAAAGGATTAATTGTAGTTACGATGAAATAATTAGTCAAGTGTTGACGTTCGCCATGGAAACGCGCAATGCGAGTACGCATTTAGTTTTATTTTATTTACTCCAAAACAACTTGATCGATTATTTAGATATTTTTTATTTTGCATAGTGATCATATTTGCTATGATATACATTTACAAAAAATACTAAATATGCGGTTGTTTTCATAATTTTGAAGATAAAGTGGATGTCCATTTCAGTGGACATGGGGTCACAATCGTTATACACCAAACGTATATTCAGTATCACTTTTTTTTTTGTTACTTCGTTATATCTGCAAATGAGTCCTCCCACCCCGGGCAGGGCGGAAGGGACTGTCAGATTTGTACTGACTAAAATCCACGGTGTCCTTCAATAGCCCTTTATGTTCCGGAGTCATCACGGTAATGAAATAAGTCCCGCGACCCCGGCAGGCTTTGGCCCTCTAGAGGGGGATGCCCCCCCCCCCCCATCATCATGCTGACGCTCTTTGAGGCGCGCGTGGAACACAACGCGCCGTCGACCCGGGCATGGCCCATGGTCGGACAGCGAGTTGCCCTTTACTCGCCGCCCGCATATCCGCACCTACGGTGGCCGAAGAAGTAGTGGCCGGAGAAGATCGTCTTGTCCGACGCAGTGGGCGTCCACTACTGCGGCTGAGGAGAATGTAGGACGCTGTCCTCTCCCTCACGTGGCCGGCCTCTTCCTTCACGAGCCTGACTGCTTTGCAGAAGGAACGTGTAGTTATTTCTTTTAGACCCGGATCAAGTAAAGAGCCTACAAATGAAATAATTTGACACTCTTTGGGGCACGCGTGAATCACAACGCGCCGTCAACCTGGGCATGATCCATGGTCGGACAGCGAGTCGCCTATTACTCGCCACCTGGTCGCCCCTGCTTGTGTTGACAGGAGATCGTCTAGCGATACCCGTCGCCGGGGGTGACTACCACTGCGGCTAGGTTGAAAGGAGGACGCTGTCCTCTCCCTTACGTGGCCCGCCTCCTCCTTCACGAGCCTGAATGCTTCGCAGAAAGTGTAGTAATTGCTTCTTTTGTTGGAATAGGATATCAAGATGAAATTGTATGACCTAGCACTAACCAATAGCTGGCTGTAATACCAAGAAGATTACAAAACCTGTAATATGCCAAGCACAGACGTTTTGGATTTGTTGCACTTTGGGTAACGCGTTGCAAAAGCATGGAACATTTCAACAAACATTTCCACGAACATGGGGCATCCAATTCCTAGCAAAAAAAGAGGACGGCCCGCATCTGGTGGTAGCAGTCCAGCAATTTACACCAAAACAACACCGTTTCAGAACTAAGACAAGCAAGCGAAATCCAGTATGATTGTCGATGATTTGCTATAATATATTTCATCAAAAACAAGAATAATCATAACAGTGTAAAAAGTCAAATAAAAAATAAACTATTAGAATAATAATTTATAGATTTACTTACTAACTTCAAAATATAACTACAAAACAATTATTCATTCAAACATGTATTAATACAACACTCTAAACCTGATGTCCACTTGAGTGGACATCAAAATTTCCAAAAATCTAAAAACTATAAAACTTATTTTTTTACAAAAATTCCTTAATTGCACTTCTAACTCACAGAAAAACCTTAAAAATATTTTTTTTGATGCTTCATATTAATTCAGGTCCGAAGGGGTTAATCGGCGCGACTTTCAAACTGCCCCTTATAAACTGTACTGTTTCATAAAAGCAAAAAATCAATGCAACAACAAAACACTTTTCCCAAACACTTTTTACAGTCTTCTAATATTCTCCCTTTACACTTCAAAAAATATTCAGTACACACAAAATTTCTTGAATGAAGTGGTCTGAATAGGACTCGTAACGGGTAGGCTCTCATTTCGAGGGTCCACTGACCCAGTTCAGAAATACTGGCTGTAAGTAACGGGGGTACTTATGTTCTGTTGTAGTTACACTTTTGGACATAAGGGGTGGAGGGAATGGTGTTTGGTTACGCATTTGTGGGCGGTGTTTGGTAAAGGAAAGATGGTTGTCAATGTTCGAGAAGTTGTAAGTTCTTTTTTTGAAATTTAATTTAGGTGCTACATATTTTGTAGTCTTTGAAATTTGAAGGTTATTCCACAAAAAATAAGTAATCTATTTCATAAAGTTTACTTTGCAACAGCGTTTCCTTGTTAGATTTTTCAGAATGTATTGAAAAGCATGAAGCAATTTCAATTCAGCATTTTCGTAATTAGTGATTTAGGACATACAACAGTCAAAGCAAAATGGGAATCGTGGAAATTCATAATATTTAAAACTGTACCGCAAGATATTAGAGTTTCAGCGCATTATAGTTAGAAAAGGCATCAAAATTAAATTAGGTGCAGACCAGCACATCAATCTCCCTCAATCTGTCAATTTTTTTTAATGGATTTTCAACTATATCACAATACTGGAAGGTTTAATGCTCGATTAGTAAAATTTCAAAGATTCGGATAGGTTGACCAGCTGGTTTAAGTATCTGTTTTTTTTTTTTAATTATTAATTTAGTCTTCACAGAAAATGGACTCGTGGAATTGTTTGGCTATCAACATCCTTATGATAAGCATAATTATGAAACATATTTCTAGGTTTGAATGATGCTATTTTTTCTGGTTGTAACAAATTGAAAGTACAACCGGTTGGCACTTAGTCGTGGCGCTTACAACATGTTCATGTCAGTACCATTTATGTTCCTGTCCTGAGTAAATTTCATCAACTTATGGTTAGTTTACACGCTACAATTCACGGAAGAACTTTTTACCCTTTGCAATGTGCTTTTGTTGGATCAAAGGGCCCAAACTATATGGCATTTGAACAACAATAATGTAGAAAGGTCGAATAACAATATGTTACAATCTAATAACCATACATATAGCATAAAGAGATTGTAGTGAAGTGTATGAAGAACTGTATTTTGCTAATGGTGATAAAAATTTTGATATCCGCTCAGTAGCTTTTGAGTTTATAAACATACACCTTTCCTTTTTATAATAATACTATAAATGACTGCTCAATTGACTTCCTGGGTCTGATTTCCTACCCTACAAGAATTATTTCCAGTTATCCAAGCCTACTTGAAAAAGAAATTGACAAGCATTCAATGAATTCATTAACCTCGTCATCGTTGACGCTAAACGTCTTCAATTTGTGCAGGTACCTTACACCCATTTACTGTCTACCAACGTTATTTCTTAAAACCTATTAACAACCACAATGTTATGCAGAATAAGGTTTTATTTCATTCTGTTTTTCCATTCCGAAGCGTTGACCGCTAACTCTTGAAGCGAGGGCCGATTGACCTATTTTCCAAGTAT
Organism: Agrotis ipsilon; assembly: GCA_028554685.1. Lineage (NCBI taxonomy): Eukaryota > Metazoa > Arthropoda > Insecta > Lepidoptera > Noctuidae > Agrotis > Agrotis ipsilon. Next base: position 45,134 of record JAPNUC010000037.1, on the reverse strand, counting down.
CTGGGTCTTAAGACTGATGTCGGACGTCTGCTTAAGCGGTTTTATTACGAAATAAAGGCTCGTGTAGAAGGACGATGAATATTTTGTTTTTTTTTATAGTTAATCTGTGTTTCTGATGTGTGTGGGTCATGTGTGTAGGATGCATAGGGATCGCTGGGCTAGAGTCGTTACGCAGTGGGTGCCGGATGGGCGTCGTTGCCGAGGGAGGCCTAGAAAACGCTGGCGTGACGATCTAGACGCATTTAAGAGTGATTGGCCGGAGAAAGCTTCACAAAGGGAAGAGTGGAAGGTTATGAGGGAGGACCTTTGCCCAGCAGTGGGACAATATAGGTTTAAAAAAAAACTGTGTTTTGGTAACAATTTACTTAGGCTTTATCCACGGAAGACACACGACACACTTTTGACTGGCCTGTTGGTCTAGTGGTTAGAGACCCTGACTGCTATGCCGGAGGTGGTGGGTTCGATTCCCACCAAGGACAAATGTTCGTGTGATAAGCATCTTCATTTGTTCTGTGTCTGGGTGTAATTTATCTATAAATATATAATTATGTTTATTAGTTGTCATGCCATAACACAAGCTCTGCATAGCTTGGGACTAGATGGCGTTGTGTGATAGTAATTGTGGAATATTATTATTATACAAAAGATGATGATTCTTAGGCGCGGACAAAGGTTTAAAAATAATAATTAAACACCTGTACATAGGTCGTAGGTGGAGCAGTGATGGCCCAGTGGTATCGGCCCCGACTTACGAGTTGTAGGTCGTGGGTTCGAACCCAGCCTTGCGCATTACTTTGTGTAATTTATTTCATCACCACTGCTCTCAAAACGGTGTAGGAAAACATCGTGAGGAAACCGGCATGTCCTAAAACCATCAAATTCGAAGACATGGTGACATCTGCCAACCCGCACTGGACCCGCGTGGTGGATTATGGCCTACTCCCACTCACAAAAGAGGAGGCCTGTGTCCCAGCAGTAGGAACGTTATAGGCTGATGAAGATGATGACATAGGTCGAAATACTTTACAACGAACTCAAATTGAGTTTCAAACTGTCACTAAACAAGCGAATCTAAAACTCACCAAAAATGTTGAGTGCCATCTAACAAAAAACGAGATATTTCGGAACAAAACCAGTCCAACTTTGTTTTTCCGACGGCGCGGCAGCCATGCTTGAATTCTCACATCCTGAAAACTCAATTTTAAACTCTGTACCTACGTATAAAAAGTTGAAAGTCTTAAATACACGGTCGACTGAAAGAGTTGAAATGTTATAACCAGTTTAGTCGCTTGTACAAAAGTTTTAACAAAATCGTTTGATAGGCTCTCTCGGAAGGATTATAAAATGGTAATGTTAGACCTCATGTCGGTTGGAGCACTTGACCTTAGAGGCTTGCTTGTACTGGATTGGTGAAAACTCAATTTAAAAGTACCGACTTATAAAACTTGCCTAATAATAGTAACATTTTCGAATACACCCGAAGTTTTGAGATGTTGAATCAAAGTTTTTTTTTTATTATATCAATGATTTTTCGCTTTCGGAGATTTTTGATAAGGTCTAGCGGACCGCACATCTGTAGTAACACTTTGAGCTTAAGCTGATTTAGAGTTAGGATAGACTACTAGGCCCACTTAAACCAGTTTTGTGGTGTCTAACGTACCCATTAACTTGGTTATCACAAGAAACTTGAGTCTTTAATAAATGCGGTTAACTAACAGACTTTTACATAAAGTCCAGTATCCTTAGCACGAGTTTTCATTATTAGAGACGTAAAGTAAACTGGAACTTTGACAATTTCAAATTGACAATTTTCAAGGAAAATATTAGTTCCTTCTTTGCACACAAGAGGCGCACTTGCATTTTTTCATACAAAAAATGCTGTAAATACTGGATAGTAAAAAAGTGAAAACTCGAACAGAGGCTAGTACAGAGGCTCTATCAAAAATTTACAGTTTGTGTAACGTAAAGTAAAATGGAACTTTGACATTAGTTTCAAGGAAAAAAATAGTTCCTTCATCGCACACTGGAGGCGCTGTGGCTGTTCCATTTTTCCATTCAATAAACGCAGTAAATACTTCAAGTACGCTGTAAATAAAATACTGAAACCTTCTGATAAGGCCTCAGTGCAAAATAGGTAATAACAACACTGTAACAACATAAATTGTAAATAAGGGTGCTTAAACACGGTGCATGAAACTGGAGCAAGTAACGGTGCGGGTTACCCGCGCGAGTAACATGCGCAAGCTACTTGATCAAGTTACTCGTTTGAACTTGTACATGTTTCAAATGACTGGAGCAAGTAAAGCTGTCTTGACTGGCTCAAGTTAGTTGCACGGGTGGCTCCCTTGGTACATGCTCAAATCGCTGGACCCGCACGTTTTTAATGGGTTGTACACGGTGCATGTAGCTTGAGCATGTTGAGGCACTTGCGCGGGTTACATGCACTGTGTACAAGCACCATTAATTCCATAACGAAAAAAAATGATGACAGCTCTGCAAACTTTTGCGGTAATGACACACAAACGAGCAACATTGTGGAACATATTTCTAGCAAAACTTTTTGGTAAGAACTTCTTAAATGAGCATTAAGGAATGGTTGGTAACTTCGTCACAAGTTGACCGAATTTTTGGTAGCCCCCGGTGGGAACATTTTTGGTACCTTGTTAGGGGTTGCTTATTTGTCGAAAATTATTTATGATACTCACGTTAGAAATTGATTTTATTCGAACTTCCAATGTGTGTATGAATTTTGAATGATGAATCAGATTTCTGTGTACTTTGTTTATGAAGGCAATTTTCAGATCATCTTAAGCATGAAACTGGTTCATCCTTATGATAAGATATTTTTCATATTATTGTTTGTTTTGTTTAAAACTAAAGCATTGAAAAAATATATTTAAATTCATTAAAAAAGAAAGAATTATAACTGTCTCATCTATTTTGACGACCATTACTATCATTCAATTTAAATAGATGTTTTTGACTGTTTTATATATAAACTACTGCAGGTATTTGGATTTAATATTGCACAGAGATACTTAGTCAATAACCTAAATTAACACACAGGATACTTTTTATCCCGGTACGACCTTCCCGTTGGATAATTGCCCGTAAAATTGGGCGTGCCGTAGACATAAACTAGTTCTAGATAAATTGGAAGTTTAATAAGGTCTAAATTACATTATTTTACTTTGTCTAAGACATCTTAACACCATTTTATGACTTGCCAGAGGATATTCAACCGTAGGGTAGTAAATCATTTATGAGGTCGTCTAAATCTGCAGGATAGGCATTTTAGGGTACCTTATTATGTCATTAAGAGCAGATTTTTGAATATTTTTTATCGGAGGCATAAAAATTTCGATTTGATATTATTTTTTATCTGACGTTTGAAAAATCAGCCCTTAGACGATAATTTATTAGTCTAACTTGAATAAATTAGCTTTGGTTTTTTTTACGTGGTAAAATCATCAGACTAAAATCCACGGTGTCCTTCAATAGCTCTTTATACACCGGGTTCACGGTGATGGTATAAGACCCGCGACCCCGGCAGGAAATTAGTTTTGGTTCAGATTTTTAAAAAGTATTTTCTTTTGACTTTAGTCCAGGGCAAGGAGACAAAGATAAAGCCTACGATGCAATGGAGCGAGACCTACATTAAGCCTGTTTACATTTGAAGTTATTCGGGTTGTATCTCGGGTTGTATCCCTTCCTTCGGGAACATCATTATCATTTACAGCCCGTCTTCACCCACTGCTGGGTATAGGCCTCTCTTTGTTTGTACCAAGCTCCACGGTCTTGAGCCAGTCTCATCCAGAACACTCCGGCAAAGGCAACAATGTCGTCTGCCCATCTCGCCGCCGGACGACCAACAGTTCTTTTTTCATTCCTTGGACGCCACTCTGTCACAGATTTACTCCACCTGCCGTCGCCTTACCTTGCCAGGTATCCTGCCTTTTTTTTATCGTGCTGAAATCATCAAATGAGGCCTCCCACCCCGGGCAGTGCGGGAAGGACTGTCAGACTTGTACTGACTAAAATTCACGGTGTTCTTCAATAGCCCTTTATCTTCCGGGGTCACGGTGATGGAATAAGACCCGCGACCCCGGCAGGCAGGTATCCTGCCTAGCTCCATTTGAGTAACATAGATCCAAGTATTGAGTTCCCACCATTTGGTGTGCGCGTTATGTTAGAAGAAGGTTGGAAACGCTTAAGTGTTCGGCAAATAGATGTTGCGTTTTTATCTTTAATGTGTGAAATTGTTTGAATCCAGTCACATTGAAAAAATAAAACGGTCCGATAGTCGATGTAACTGGCTTCAAACAATTTTGGCACGCATTCATTTCGCCTGTCAGTTTGACAAAGGCTTTAGTGTGAATTGGTGGAAAGGCAACAAGACAAATATTTATGATAATTAGCCAAAGTCTACGTCTTAGAGTACGATGATAGAAGAGAGCTGGTGGGATGAGTTCGTAGAGTTCGTACAATCAGTCTTCGAAGTACAGTTTATACAAGACCACTAGCAAATAAAACGTATCTGTAGTTGTAGGCCTTTAGGTGTAATGAGGTGAGACCCAATAAGTAAACTTTTAATTGACAGGCCTATTGGTCTAGCTAGTGGTTAGTGACCCTGACTGCCATGCCGGGGGTCGTGGGTTCAATTCCCACCCAGGACAAAAGTTTGTGTGATGAGCATAATCATTTTTGTGTATTTAGAAATATGTAAGTATGTTTATCAGTTGCCTAGAACCCATAACACAAGCTCTGCTTAGCTTGAGACTAGATGGCGTTGTGTGACAGTTGTGGAATATTATTATTATTATGTTATTTATAATTTATTCATTTTTTAACATAATTATTTGTTATATTTCTAAATATTATTAAAAAAAACGTTTAAATATAATAAAAAATAGTGGCCCATCAGCATCGGGAAGAGGGTTCAAGTTGCCGGTGGTTTATTATTATTATAAGTTAAAGGTTGACTGTTAGAGAATACCCCGTGGCATTAAGTCTGCCTATGTACCACTGACATGTACATGAAGTATAAATAAATATGTAATTTCAAAACTTACACTATAATTAAAAACTTTTGATGTCTTACCGCAGTCACTACATCAGAACCCATGTTACCTACTTTGTGATTAAACTTTAACGTATTCGGGTCTCTTAGGCTTATTAATTATAAATTCTGTTTCGACTACTAATTGTTAACTAGAACCCATTCGCTGAAGAAGTACACTCAGAAGTAACGAATTAATAGGCGACCACAAAAAGGGTACAGGAGGGAGTTGTAATTGTGCCCTATTTAGGGTTCCGTAGCCAAATGGCAAAAAACGGAACCCGTATTGATTCGTCATATCTGCCGTCCGTCCGTATGTCACAGCCACTTTTTTTCTAAATATTTTTTTTTTCTAAACTGAACAGCGATTGCGCCAGTGACACTTCTAAAGTGGTAAAATGTGCCCCCCCCCCCCTGTAAGTTTTAAAATAAGAGAATTATCAAACTAAAAAATATATAATGATATACCTACTACATTGCAAACTTCCAGCGAAAATGGGTTTGAACGAGATCCAGTAATTAGTTTTTTTTTTAATCAAATCAAATCAAATCAAATCAAATCAAAGCATTTATTTCAAGTAGGCCAGTTATAGCACTTTTGAAATGTCAAAAGACAAAAATAGTTCAAAAATAGTTATGTTGCTACAGTCCCAGTCACACGACATAAAAACTGTGAAAGTACCGTAGATGCCCGTTCCAAGAAGTAGATCTCTATGGAGAAGAACGGGCAAGAAACTCCATGGACACTCTTTTTAGATCGCCAAAATTATTACAAGACCTTTGTTACATCATTCCTTTAAGATGGTACATTATGTGAGAACGATGTAGCAAGTTAAAAAGTGTCCAAAAGAAATCAGAAATAAAATTATTGCTTAAAATAAATCGAGGCAGCTAAGAGATGACCAGTCCCAACTGACAGCGCCCGTTCACGAACATGACGCATGCTATCAGCACCATTCAGCTCAACCATTTTGAAGGGAACTAAATGATCCGACACACGCGCCACCATCAGCGAGACATTTGAGTGAGCATGACACACTCTCAACCGCCAGGGTCATTCAAGTCAACAAGAGACGTAGGTGCCCAGTGAATCACAGCTCTGAAGTACATAGTACTCACACAATGCCGGGTATGAAGCTATATAATACAAGGAAGGTTGAATTTATACAATGCAAAAACAGTTGTACAATCTTCAGCAGCTCCGACAATGACATTAAATATAATTTTACTATCAATTTATTTATACACTAACTGTCTCATGGAGCAGGACCAGCATGGAGCCAAGCATTATTATCGGCGATATAGTCGCTCAGTTTGTAACATGCCTGCTTACACAGTGTGCGTTTAATGCATGTTTTAAATTTCGTTTCATTCAGTTCAAGAACGTTTTGTGGTAGCTTATTATAGCATTTTAAACAATACCCCATGAAAGAAGAGTCTACTTTGGCGAGTCTGAACCCCGGCTGAACTAATTGGTCCCTATTTCTAGTATGATAATTGTGTCTGTCACCTCTTTTAGAGAAAAGATGCAGATTTTTCCTAACGTACATTATATTTTCATAGATATATTGACAAGGTACCGTCAAGATGTTAATTTCTTTAAACAGTTCTCTTAGAGAATCGCGCCTACGGAGATTATATATGGCTCGAATCGCTCTCTTTTGGAGAATAAAGATGGACTCGATGTCAGCCGCCCGTCCCCACAACAAAATGCCATATGACATAATACTGTGGAAGTAGCTAAAATAGACAATTCTCGCGGTATCGACGTCGGTGAATTGACGAATCTTCCAAACAGCATATGCTGCTGAACTTAATCGCCCCGCAAGAGTTGTTATATGAGGGCCCCATTGTAGCCTTGAATCGAGTGTTATCCCCAGGAAAACTGTTTTATCGACGAATTCTAGTATCTCTTCATCCAACACTATGTCATAATTACTATTTTTAACATTTGGTAACGCAAATCTAATGCATTTAGTCTTGTCTCCATTTAATACTAAATTGTTTGCTGTGAACCAACTATGGATCTGACGCAGGGCAATATTGACGTCATCTAGATTTTGGGCTCGCCTATTTATTTTAAAAATTAGGGAAGTGTCATCAGCAAATAACACCATATTGTGTAGTTGATTCTTAAGTAGATATGGTAGATCATTTATATATACAAGAAAGAGGAAAGGACCTAATATTGATCCTTGTGGAACTCCCATTTTAACTGGTAAACCCTGTGAATTTACACCATTTATTTGAACTTGTTGTTGCCTATCACACAAATAAGATTTTATTAAACTAATCGCAAGTTTACCTAGTCCGTAATGTTCAAGTTTCAAAAGTAATGTATCGTGATTAACGCAATCAAATGCTTTGGAGAGGTCATAAATAATAATACGTCATAAATCGAAAACCGCAATTTACCTTTCAAAGTTACAACCAACTACAATAACTTTTATATTATGTTACTTGCTGCTAACTTTTATGTGCGTATCAGACTCGCACTTGTTTATCGCTTCATCATCATCAGCCTATAATGTTCCCACTGCTGGGACACAGGCCTTCTCTCTGTGAGAGGGTGTGGGCCTAATCCACCACACGGGCCCAGTGCGGATTGGTAGATGTCACATATCTTCGAATTTTTGGTTCTAGGACATGCCGGTTTCCTCACGATGTTTTCCTTCACCGTTTTGAGAACAGTGGTGACACAAAGTAATGCGCCTGGCAGGGTTCGAACCCACGACCTATAACTCGTAAGTCGGGACCGATACTACTGGGCCACCACTGCTTTCATACCACTGGGCCACCACTGCTTTCAATTGTTTATCGCTTGCACGCTCTTAAACAACCAATAGTCTTTTAATTATTATTGAAAATTATTTTGCACAAAGTATGACAATGAATCTCGTCTACATGCCTTCGAACTTCGGCATCCAACTGCTGATCTGTATAAGCTTTGGGATGTTTTAACTGTCAGGCAGATCTTCATTTTAAATATAGTAATCAAAAAACATACACAATTACAATATGACCCTAATCTTAACAAAGAAAAACGCTTGAAAGGTAGTGTATGTCCTACAGGTTTCTTCCGCACTGTTTCTTCTCAAAGATTTTATTGTTTTCTTGGAGGATACTTATATAACAAGATCAATACAACACTTTCTATATATCCCATGCGAAAATCAGTCTGTAAACTAAGTGTAAGTAAATGGCTAAAAACTCTCAATTATCAAGAAACAGAAAATCTTCTCACTCCAATCAGGTGAACGATTTTTAAAATTTATAAAAACTATCAAAACAAATCAGTCGATTTCATATACTAATAAAACGTCATGTATGTCCAAAATTCAGTATGTTAGCCCTAATAAATTATTATAATTATTGTTTCTTCTTTTTCAATATGTTACTAATTATTAGATACTTTAATTTAATTGCTCTACTCTGTATTTATGTTGCTTTCATCACACATTAATAATTGATCATAATAATCTAATATTAAATCTATACAAATAGTTGTAAGGGGGCCTGGTGACCTGTAACACAGGCATGTTATGCCTTTATCGGGCACCAGTCTCACGCAAATGTATAAACTTATTTATTGGATAAAGCACTTCATGTACCCATAACATTTGTGATGAAAAATAAATCAAATTCTTAAATTCTTATTCTTATTCTTATTTCCATACAAACGAACTTTGTAGCTTCGCTGCTGTAGTACGATACTGCCTTTCTGATTTTATCAAATAGACGTTTTTAATATCATTACATTACGGAGTAATGTCATTACGTTCCTATCTCGTATACGTCCCGTTTTAAATAGGGACGGAGGTGCATACGTAAGTGTGATATGATAAAATACTTTGTTAAAGTGCATTTCTTTCTTTTTGTATGACTAAAATGTTTCTTGTGTTTGTTTTAGGTTAATAATATGATATTTTCTGGATCTCTACACCAATATTGTAAAGACAAAAGATTATAAAATCCTTTAAACTGGCATTTTCTTAACCAAAATTGGAAGATTTTTTTTTTTTTTTTTTTTCATCAAATGAGACCTCCCACCCCGGGCAGGGCGAGAGGTACTGTCAGACTTGTACTGACTAAAATCCACGGTGTCCTTCAATAGCCCTTTATGTTCCGGGGTCACGGTGATGGTATAAGACCCGCGACCAAAATTGGAAGACTTGTGAGATTTACCAATCCGCGTGGTAGACTATGTAACATTAATAGCGCACAACCTCTCGTGGGGTAACTCAGCCCATGTTACTGAACAATGTTTGTTCTAAGACATTTGGAAATTTCCAAAAAAAAAAAGATTTTTTATACTGATAGGCCCGATCAATTCCGTATTTTTTCTGAAATAGATTTTTTTTTTTGCTTTTTCCTAAAAGTCTTAGAACAAACATTGTTCAGTAACATGGGCTGAGTTACTCCATGAGAAGTTGTGCGCTATTAATGTTACACATTGTATAATAGATCACAAGGTTATGAAAAAATAGATTGCCTGAACTGATGAGCCTTTTTTATTTTATTTTATGAGCTTATTTGTGAGCAGTGGTAGCCCAGTCAGTCATGGTTTTGAACCCAGCTAGACAATGTGTGACATCTTCAAATCCGCACCGGTCAGGTCCAGTTGAAAATCAGCGTCAGGCACTTTAGTTGCCACACGAGATTGTCCATTAAAAATCCCAGGAAGATCCATAATAATCAACATTTCGATGCAAGTACTAAAATAACTTTACCTAATTGCGATCTCTGGTCATAACACCATCTGGGATTTTACCTGTAAACAATTGTCTAGATTTATTGTTAGACTGCATTACGCCAGACAAGACAGATTACCGCATAATACATTTATTTTAGTCTAAACATTGTTTCATAAAGAGTGAAAGCTATGTGTAATGTTTAAGCCACATAAATCAGATTTGAAAAAGAAAAATAGCCTGATTTTTACATTATCTACTGTAAGCTAGAAATATTTGTTCACTCATGGGAAAAATTATGGAAGAGTGTTATTATTGGGTAACACGAAAACATGATTCTTTTCTTTGCTTTCGCATTGGTGCGAATTTTGTGAATCAAATTTGCATGTTGTGGAAAGAATACTTTACGGGTCTGTTATGTTTTGTAGCAAGAGATTTTGGACCTTAGTTCCATGTGAAATAAGATTTCATGTAGCGCCGCCGCCGTATCGTAACTTTATGAACGCTTTTCTAATACTTACACATTCTTAAATGTACTATTATTTGAAAACACTATACCCATTTAGCGCCCCATAGAGAATTAAAGCCTGCCGGGGTCACGAGACTATCTCATGAGGTAACCGTGACCCTGAAACATACAAGGCTATTGAAGGATCACCGTTGATTTTAGTCAGTACAAATCTGACAGTAGGAGGACTCATTTCATGTATTTACCACGATAAACAAAAGCGTCGCTGTACTCGTTCAGGTATAGCTACTTAACAATACAAAATGTGATTTAAAATTAATTTACTGTGAGCTGAAAATACATTTTACTGAATCTATTGTCATTTTAACTGCCGAAACAGCGTCATTTCTTGCTATCTTGTCACTCTTGAAATTGGCAGTAGTTCCATTGTTCTTGCATATTTTTGGCAATGCTCCGCCAATACCATACGGCGCACCATGTACTTCTTAAACAATTTGCTGGTATAAAAAACAATGTAAAACATTTTATGTATCATTGTATTCAATTCGGTACCATATTACAATTCAAACCTCAACATAATAATATTAAGTCTTCCTCGAATAAATTAACTGAAAATGTACCCTTCAATTTTACACAATACTCCTCCTAACGTGTCCTAACCCTCAACAATGCAGGGGTACCAAACCTTTTTGCCATCACAAATGAGATTTCTTACATCTCACCGAACACGTTCACAACACACATTTACGTACGAAGCTCTGTAATTTCTCATGCCCTTTGTAGTAAGACCTTGGTGCTATTACGCTCTTTTGAAGGAACGCGAACTAAATTATAACAAACATGCTTGGAGGCCATGCGGGTTATGCCACAAATGTTGGCGGCCCATTGTTGGGGTATGTGGTATAATTATGTCATGATCTTGCGTCATTACTGTGGATCTTGTGAATGAATAATAAGCAGCTGCATGGATTTTTAAGGTTCAGCCACGCTTGCCAAGATTGTTTCATTGATGGGTGATCCATTGCATAGTAATTTAAGAAAAAGGACTATGCTAGGAGCTATAAAGAGCTTTAATCCGTCAGATAAAAGTTGGTGTACAACCATGCCAAATGTAGCATTCTAATGGTACATTATCAGAGAGAACTAAAATCATGTTTACGTGCCTTTAGAACTTGCGGTTCATAATTATGTGCCTCAGAAAACACGTATTTTTTAAATTTTCTAAAGGAACTTCGAATTTCATTTTTTTAAGGTTTTTGAAAGTCGCACATTCAAATTTTGCCAAATTTTTCCTTTTTTCTACGAAACTGCTTTACGTTTTTTTTTTTATTAAGAAATATATTTACATTTATCCAGGCACGGAAATCGAGTACTAGATTAACAGCTTAACAGTTCCCATTGTAATCAATAGACCGCTACACTGTTTTCATACATTCAGAAGAAGAATAAAATCAATTCAATAGTTACTTAGATCGTTAATATCGATATTATTATGTAAGTAATTACAACTCCTAACTCTAAAAGGTCCATTTGGAAAAAAGCCACTAACGAAAATATCAATTTACTTGAAAGGTTCTTTTTCCTGCCAAATAGATTTCTGCCTTAAGTGGCACTCAATAAAAATGGATTGATTACAATAAAAAAACATTTAATTTCCGTTGCCTTCGGGGAGAATGATTTCTAAAGTACTAATAGACTTGAGCTTCACTTGTTTCACATCGAGTATTCGTAGTTTTTAATTTTGTCGAACTGCACCATTAGCACGAATTTCCACTATTTTAATTTACAGCATCTTTCCAGTATTTACAGCGTTTCTTGTATGAAAAAATGGAACAGCGCCTCTGGTGTGCGAAGAAGGAACTATTTTTTTCCTTTAAAATTGACAATTTGAAATTGTCAAAGTTCCAGTTTACTCCACGTCTAAAATACTGAAAACTCGTGCTGAGGGTACAGAACTCTCGTTACAATGCTCGCTAAAACGCTCTAGTTTGTATTTCTGTAAATTAACATTCATAAGCTCATTAAATACTCATCAGCACATTAAGAATACACCCGAAATATTTTATGGATTAATAGCATTAATTTAACAAAGATTAACCAAAGCTTATTGTAGCTGAAACAATGAATCTTCAAATCATGGTCATTAGGTATCACTTTATTTTGAATAATAAAATGAATTGCTTTACAGAAATACGTTTTATCCTATTCTTTCTTTGGATGGATTCATCATGAATTTTATTTATTTATTTATTTATTGCACAATGTACACATCGTTACAAGCGAAGCTTAAAACTAATGATACATTACCCTGTTAGGGCGCAGCAAATAACTTAAAACTAAAAAAAATAACCAATAATAAACTTAAAACAATCAACAAAATAAAATAATCAATGTTTATCTGCCATGAAGTCTTGGATGCTGTAATAACTTTTTTCTACAAGTAAACACTTTAACTTAAATTTAAAGGAACAAAGTGATTTGGTGGATCTTATGCTTTCAGGCAATTTGTTGTATATTTGAATGCTTCGGTACTCTGGGCTATTTTTATACATTTGTATTCTAGGTGCTGGTAGGAGTAATTTTGTTTTGCGGCGTTCGTTCTTGTCAAAATTAAATAGATTTATGTTTTTTTTAACGAAAGTGGCTATTTCTAATATATAAATGGAGGGTAAGGTTAGTAATTTTTCACTTATAAAATGGGGTTTGCAACTATCTCGAGGTTTAATATTAAAAATCATTCGAAGACATTTCTTTTGGGCTTTTAGTCAATACTAGTCTGACAATCCCTTCCGCCCTGCCTTGGGTGGGAGGACTCATTAATTTAATGATTTTACCACGTTTAAAAAAATCAAAAAAATACAGCATTTTATCTTTGTGTAGAAGAATATAAGATTTCTCAATTTTCTTTGTTTTTTTTTTATAGCTATAATTCTAGTTTTATTTACCGTAAGTGTCCTAGCTGCCATAGGACTCAGGCGTAGCTAGCAAAATGCCCTAGATCTTTGTTTTTATTTTATAATTGATGTTCCCTTGACTTAAGTCTATGATGAAAACAAAAGTATCGAGAAGAAGCCCGTATACTTTAACTTTGAAGAGGTTAGGGTTGTATGCGTTCGGAAACACACACACACAGACAGAGAATGTTCTACACCTTCACTGGGCGCATTCTCTTTATCCATCTCTCTTTTAGGATAATAAGCTTGTTATATGTGTGCAAGAGCTAAAGTGTACATACATATTAGTCTTGGACGTGACTCAAAGTGAATCCTTAGCACTTAGTACTGATGTCACTTAGACCTCTCTTAAGCGTTGTAGGGTACTTAGTGAAAGAGGGATTTTGGTGTCCCTTTTAAAACTTGATGCGCACTTTTGTGACAGCTTCGAGTTGAATTGGGTACACCTTTTATACTTGCAAATAAAACGTTTTAACGATTATGTTTTGAACTCTGAACTTCCAAACCAGTCAGGTAATCCCGGGTAGGTTGAACGGCAGGCTGCCCATTGTAGTTAACGTCTCGTCTTGGTAGCAAAAAAAACATACGTATTAAAAATAAAGCCACCAACACTTTCGAAAGAAAAGTTATTTTGTAGATTGTGGTTGTTTTTGAAGGCGGTCAATTTTTTTTTTTGAAAAACGTTTTTATTTGACTCTTCTTAGTATTAAATTTTTAAGCGAAATTCTTGTCAAATACATCACTTTCTTACATGTGCACTAGATTTTTTGTAATCCGTACCGGTATTAATAGCTTATGCTATCAACGGTGATCAACAGCTGGACAAACTACTTAAATGTCATTCTTAGATTATAGAAAAGCTGCTTCTCAATTTCATTACACCACAAAAGCATTTTAAATTGACAATACAGTGACAGTAGTAGTTAACTGTGAAGAACTAAAGGTAATTAGATCCCACATTAAAAGGTGGGTGATATCGCCCGATAGAGGTAACGCAAAAGCGATGACCTAATTACGGATAGGCACTTGAAAAGCGATAGTTTTACTTACACCTTACGGTCTCTATTAGACTGGCCGCACACTATAGGTTTTCTCATCGGGTAGCTTAACTCGGTTCCCCGAGAGCATCTGGATAAAAATTCTGTGCAATATAAACGTACTTACGAGTGTACTCGTGCGGCTTGGCAACCTTTTACACGTGTACAATGTCCGATTTGATTGCAACGAGTGAAAACAACTGTGTATGTGGAGCTCAAATGATCTGGAAACGTACTTAGGAACCGTATAAAATACCGTTATCTTGGATAAAATATTTGAGCAAAACAATGGGACAAACAAAAATTTCATGAGCAATTTCGCACCTAACTTAGGTTTTTTTGCCATTGCATAGCTCTATCGCGCGCTCTGTGCGCGGCGCGGCGTGGCGACTGAATCAAGATTTTTTCCAAGAACCTAACAACAAAACCTGACACCATGCATCGGCTAACGTCGTTTCAGTTCGGGAGACTTCGGCAATCATAAAAATATCCGGCAAGCGTCTACGCCGTCAAGACAATTTACATTTTCTTACTGATCTTATTCATTACATTTAAATGACAAGTTGTTTCCCATTTGTAAAATCTTACCAATAGATAAAAAAATTGAATATTTAGTAGGTCTGCATTACTATTTTAATGATGAATTTAAAATAAATGTTAAAAATAAGTTCAACACACGTAGGGTCAGAGAGAATAAACTAGTTCAACATAGAAGTATCTGGTACCCACAGTGTTTAATAAAATAGATTTGTTGCGAGAGAAAGTAAAAATTAGTAAATGGTCACTTAAAGCAAAATAAACCTACAGGATAGTTATAAGTACATATTTATAATACTAAATGATTCTTTACATTGTTAAAATTCTAATACTTAGTTTATAATTTACGGTGTAGTATTGTACAACCCGTTAATTTTTAGTTGGTCCGTTGTAATATGAAAGACCGCCTCTCGCCATCAAACGTAACTGTTTGGCGAGTTTGTTATGTAATACCAAAATTTGTATTGATTTTCGTTCATAAATAAATTAAAAAAAAAAAAACTGTATGATTGTACAAACATCCAGGCATGGATGCAACTAAACCTATAATCGTTCTATTTGAGGCTCCAATGCTAAATTCTGAAAATTAAACAGACTGTTTTTTTTTTGAAGTCGTTGCCCTAGTCTAGGAAATTCTCCTGTGTTGTGGGTGCGTTTACAAACATAATAAACTCACATACACAAACGCCGCGCCCCGAAGCAACTACTGGTGGATCTCACAAATATTTGTTCCTTGCTGGAATCGAAGAAACGACACGCAGCCACTGCGCTAACCGTGCCGTTTTATTATTCCTAAATTTTATTAGGTAGGTAGAAATATTGTCGTGTTGTCCTCAGCAAACTGTAGCTGTAAATTAAACATTTCTTGAAATATAACCTTAAAAACTAAACCCAATTTACACAACCCAGGAAACTAATAAAGTTCCTTCAATAAGTCTTCTAAAGACAGGGCAGGGATTGAGCGAGCCAGCGGTTAATAAAGCATTTTGTAAGCAAGAACCTTCAACGAATTCAATGGCTGCTGTTTACATAAACTTGCGCGAATTTTTCATTATCCCCTTTCCGTTTGTTTTTCGTGTTTTTCATTCGCAGTTTACGGTTCTATTTTTATACTTAGTGGCCCTAATTGCCATTGTAGATTGCCCCTGTTTGTTTATTTAGTTGTAGAGATATATTGCTTTTTTCTAAGTCCTGCTTATATGTGTGTATGTATCTCGGGAGTGTCAGAATCTAACATGTGCTATTCCATCCACTTCTGAGCCAAACATCAAGTATTTTCTGACGTGATTGAGTTACAAAGTTCTGTCCATCTATCCAAACTTTTACATTTATAAATTCGTCCTGTTTACTGCACCATAATTATGTTTCTTAAGCTTTGGTTTCCTAGGATAGTGGTGCCGTCATCATATAGCGGCCGTAATACAGCAGTAAATGACGTCACTAGAACGTTGTCTATGTAAACAAAATGGCGCGGTTTCCTAGAGTAACTGATAACATAACGTCGAAAAACTGCCGGATTTTTTTTGACAGGAACAAGAACAATTTCTTCCGCCATACGACTATTTTCTTCTATGCAAATCCTCCAAGTAAATTACTAAAGTTAAATCAAGAACGTCTATTTTATATCTTGGTTACGTTTGTCGTTTGTTTTTAAAAATAAATCTGGCGGCGTGTGACCTTAAAGACGGTCGCCTTTTTGCGTCCGTAATATTACGGTCGCTATATGACGGCACCGCTTTCCAAGGAAACCAAGTCAGTATCTACCTATTGGTCATAGTGTCAAGGACGGTACTTTGAGCATGGAGATCTCGATTTTAAGGTGAGAAAGAATTGGTATTTATTATTCTCTGCCAGTTATAAATAAATACTGTATACAGAACCCTGTACAGTGTGCCTGCCTCGTTGTTTTGCCTAGTTGCTTCGACATTATTTTTTTGTTTTTATATGCATACCACAAAAATTTATTCCCGCAGCTGAATACATAGAAGGTTATGAAATGAAAACAAAAACCGGTTTCGAATCATAGTTTGTGAACCTGAATGAAAGGAAAACAATTTTGTAGCTAGGGGTGTTTCACGGTCGCGGGACTTATTTCCATCACCGTGACCCCGGAACATAAAGGGCTATTGAAGGACACCGTGGATTTTAGTCAGTTCAAGTCTGATAGTCCCTCTCGCCCTGCACAGGGTGGGAGGACTCATTTGATGATTTTACCAAGTAAAAAAAAGGGGTGATTCACACGTTTTTCAAATGATTTGGCTGAGTCAAAACCGAAATTTACCGAAATTGATTGATATTAACCCTAGAGCAACTATCTGCAGTTGGGTTCGGAATCATTGCTGCAGTGACGCTGCGACGTGTCGGTGCGACATGTTGTGACGACACGTCGACTTATGCTTCTGTTGTCATCGGCTACCAAATCGTAGTTATGGAATTATGGAGACAAGAGACTCATCATTAAACAGTGACTCTGGAACGTAAAGGGCTATCGAAGGATCACCGAGGATTTTAATCAGTACAAGTGTGACAGTCCCTCCCATACTTCGATTAGTTTATTGATCAAAGCTCCCATCCATTCCAGGACTCATTTTATGCATAATATGTAGTTGTACTACTGTACTTAATTTCTACCAACAAATTACATACTTGGGAAGACAGATAATAATAATAAAATAAAATATCCTGAAATTAATTACATATTTTTGTTTTAATCAGGTCATAAATAAAAAACAATTTGTATTCAATTCCAAGTACTTTTCTTTAAAGATATTTGTTTCTTTTTATGGAAACACACGAAAATTGCTTTGTAAACTTGAAATCCTTTCCAGAATTTACAAACGGATGACGCTCGTTCTTCTAAACTCGTAAATTCAGGAACTTTCTTCTGGATTCTTTTGTTTTTTTTTCTTTTCTTAGATTGTTATTTTTAACAAGTTTTTTAATATAAAAAGTTACTTCGGTGCTTATTAGATCTTAGAAATATTTCATGTAACTTTTTTTTAATTAAAAGGAAGCGTCATTTAAGAAACTTTTGTAATAAGTAATTTTCGTTGCAACTATAATTATAAAGGCGCGCTCCCTTACCACGAATATTTACCTCTAATGTAACATTACAGTATAAATAATTTAAAAATCGTATAGATGCTCGATTATCTTCCGTTACTGATGAAATACTCGAATACCCTTAGCACGAGTTTTCAGTATTTGAGACGTAACGTAAACTCGAACTTTGACAATTTTCAAGGAAAAAATTAGTTCCTTCTTCGCATACCAGAGACGCTGTTTCATTTTTTCATACAAGAAACGCTGTACATACTGGAAAGTAAAAGAGTGAAAACTCGTGGTAAGGGTATTCGAACATTTCATCAGTAACGGAAGACAATCGAACATCTACACGATTTTTAACTTAACAAATTAATTAAGGCAGTTTAACAATGTGCTCATATCAGCAAAATTAAAAATCGTTATATTTTTTAATTCATAAAATAATGGACACCTTTTTCTTTTCACAAAATTCCTTGGCTTGACCTTTGATACTATAAATATGGAATATCAATATAAAAATGTTAATGTCAAATATGCAAACATTGTAAAAAGGGACAGAAGCAATAAAAAGTTTATTTATACACCCCATTTTTATAAATCTGAAGGCTGGCAAATCCCGATAAAAAATATACTGCGTTAAAAATGTGTATGTAAGGGAATACACGTCCCGATTTTAAAATAACTGGCAATATAGAATGAGGGAAAGGTCAGTCTAAAAAGAAAAGTTATTTTTTTTTAATATGAACATGGTATGATATTAAGACTCTAATTTTATTGTGGTAAAATCATCAAATGAGTCCTCCCACCCTGGGCAGGGCGGGAGGCCGGGAGGGACTGTCAGACTTGTACTGACTAAAATCCACGGTGTCCTTTAATAGCCCTTTATGTTCCGGGGTCACGGTGATTCGTTAGTCCGTCGACCCCGGCAGGCTTAGGCCCTCTACAGGGGGGCCCCGTCATCATGCTGACGCTCTTTGAGGCGCTCGAGGAACACAACGCGCCGTCAACCCAATTTTATCGCCTACATTATTTATGAACAGAAAAATTTTATTCACCTCGAAGTGTGTATTAATTTCTTTTTATTTTAACTTTTATGTATTGACCTTTTTTACTTAGTATAACCACGTATAACCATCAAATGAGTCTACCATCACTGTGTGGAGCAAAAATGACTGTTAGTGTCGTACTTACAAAAATCCCGAAAAATAAAGGCCAAGGGACTTGCAAGCGTTGGTGCGTAACTTCGGAAAGAAGGTTATTAATTACTGGGTTCATATTAATAGGTTTCCGACTTCCGGACAAAGGTCATTTCTTCCATTGGTGTTACTATTTGTCTTTCCATTCGGCCTTGAGCTTTGTCTACCCGTTTCGAATGGAAGACACAAGTCATGCTATCATTTTTGTTGTGGTTATGTTAAAGGAAATGTATGTAATCCGTCATTGTATATAATTTGTTGGAAATGTATGTAATTTCTGAAATAACCCGGATAATGTATGATAACTAAACAAACCGAAACCTTGATATCTACTTTCAAAAGCACCAACAACTGTTTATCACCCCGAGGTCAAATGTCGGTTCCTTTTTTCTTCAAAAAGTTTTTTTTATTTTACCCTTTTTAGTTTAGATATTCAACAAAAATCTTCAAGTAATTGGCGTCTTTGTAAAACTACAATCCTAGTCAGAAACAAAAGCGGATTAATGCGGACAATTTCTCGGGGTATCTATTGGTGTTTAATACAAAACCCTTCTCCAGAATGTAATTAACACTTTCATGAAACCGCATCAAAATCGGTTCAGCCAAACGGGAGATAATTGCGGACAAACATACATACATACAGGTCGTTTTAAGTCGGTAAAAACACTGAAAACGGCCAGATGCATTGTTATTTAATCACGTTAGCATTGCATTTGCATCACTGGAAAAATAAACGAAGGCCGCCGGAACGCAGACCACTAAAAAACATAGAAACGCAATCTAAAAATGTTCCGAGTTTCTACACAGAAAAAATAAGCTGATTACTTTTGAAAAGTAATAGGGTCTTAGAATTTATTTCTGTTTATATAATGAACAAAACAATGTACCTACTTTGTACCTGGTACCTTAGTAACCATTCAATTTATGGTATCATAGCGACCTGCCCTGGTTTGCATTATGGCAGGTGCTGTTTAAAAATAAAATGTAGCCTATGTTTATTGCTGATAATGAAAATAAACTTAGAATGCGGCCTAAGTAGGTTTTGTGTTTATTCAAAACAAGAAAAAATACAAACTTTTCTCTTTAAAATTAAGTATAGACGTGTATAGAGTAATCAGGTTTATAGAGTAGGCTGTTTTTTTTAGAAGATCAAAAAGTAAGAAAAAAAAAATAGGGTCAAAGCTTGCTATATTTGTCCATACTAAATATTAATTCCGATTAAAAAATTAGATATGATCCAGATCTTTAGTTTAAAGTTTGGAAACGCAGTCACGTTACAGGAATAATAACCTCCAAGTCAAGTGTAGAGGTCGCGGGAATTATACCATCACCGTGACCCCGGAACATAAAGGGCTATTGAAGGACACCGTGGATTTTAGTCAGTACAAGTCTGATAGTCCCTCCCGCCCTGCCCTGGGTGGGAGGACTCATCTGATGATTTTACCACGTAAAAAAAAAGTCAAGTGTAGAACAAAATTCAAAAAATCTCTAGTTTGTATACCTACTGCCTATATCTTACAGAAAATTCTAAAGTTTTTAAGCTAGCAATTCAGCTCGTCCTTCACGTAAAACTTTTCAAAGATAAACTACGAAGTAAACACGGTAACAAAGACATTATCCCTTCAACTTTTAGCAGTTAACAGTTGCTTAACTGCCTGGACTCGCTCGTTTCCACTTAGAACTCGAACAATTATGGCGTTTGCACTTGAATTTAAACTTTATTCTTAGATCTTGAATGTTGTTTTTTCTTCGACAAACTGGCCAGTCTCAAAAACTAAGTAAAACGTGGGCGTGCGTAGGACGAGTTTTGGGAGACTCGCTGTCCGATTATGGACCATGCCTTGGTTGACGGCGCGTTGTGTTCCACGCCCGGCGCCTCATAGGATCCAGTAAGTTTGCTGACAAAACCGACGGGGGTAACCGCCTGCCGGGGTCGTGGAATCATCTAAGCTTATAACAGTGACCCCGGAACATAAGGAGCAATTGAAGGAACACGGTGGACTTCAATCAGTAGGAGTCTGTCAGTAAGACAGACTCGTAGTCCACTTCACCTTGGCTGACTCATTGACTCATTAATTTAATGATTTTATGGAGTACAAAAAGAAAGAAAAAATTAAACATGTTTCTAACCATATCTATCAGTTCTATATAGTATTAGGTATGCTTAAAATTACATTTCAATATCGTGTATGACTCGTTAGTCTGAATGTATGAATCTGATATTCTTCTGGAATACGACGACACGCTTTACCACGACACATAAGCCTTGTACTATGTTTCCGCTTTAATGCGGTCCAATGGGTTTAATCCGTTTTTTCGGACATAAAATGTTTTGCTTCATTAAATACTCGAACTGTCGGACAGTCATGAAGCTCTTTTAAAGATGTCATAAAAGAGCTAAACATTATAACTCGTATTATTATTCCATAAGTCATAAACCTTCCTTTAAAAAGTCATCATAATAGTTCTAACATAGATACTTATTAGAAAAGACTTTTAAAGTCATAATATAATCCCTTCTTTCAACAAATTTTATCTACTAAGATACTTCCGCAAATCTATAGAGACTAGAGATGTGCTTACTCGTCGGTAAAGTAGCTTAGTCGTCCATATTTGCAGTCGGTCAAGTTGGTGTCTAGGTTAGGATAGATGGATATGAAATTAAAACTTTCATTGCTTTTATTTTGAACGTATAATCAGCGTTTCTTTTTATTATACCTATGAATTGGGTTCTTCCTTTTTTTGACTCAATAATACGATAATTATTTTTAGAAAAAGATAATTTTCAAATACGTATATTGTTAGAGCGCGCTCCCTCACCAGGAGCATTCGCATGTAATGTAATATTATACAACGTGTAATGTTAAAAGCGCAAAACCTCTCGTGGGGTAACTCAGCACATGTTACTGAACAATGTTTGTTATAAAACTTTTGGAAATTCGCAAAAAAAAAAATCATACAAAATGAGAAATTGATTGAGCCCATCAGTATGAAAAACTATTTTTTTTTTCGCGAATTTCCTAAAGTTTTACATTTTTACATTGTTCAGTAGCATTGGCTGAGTTACCTCACGAGAGGTTTTGCGCTTTTAACGTTACACGTTGTAGATCCAACTTTGAGCATAACATTACAGTACTATAGCTCCCTGACTGACGAGCATTCCTATACATTTAGTATAGATTTGATACAAAGTGCGCATTGTGATGCTCGATTGTCTTCCGTCACTGATGAAATGTTCGAATCTGCAACGTTACATTACAGGTGAATGTTCGCGGTGAGGGAGAGCCTTTACAAAATGTGAATGCAGTTTATGGTGTACCCTACTCAATTGTCGATGTTCCCAAAAGTCAACCAATAAATACGTCTTAAATAATAATCTATCTTGATATTGTCTATAACCAGTCTTTATGTCAGTATTATCGACAAATCATAGATGTCCCATCCCTGCTTCCGACACGAACACGTGCTGACCCTATTCGTTAGCAACCCGTCAATTCTATGTCCGCATAGCACGTGCAAATTGGAATAGCTCCCAGTGAGAACATAGTTCTTTGTAATATTATATTATCTGGCTTTCATTCGTGAGGTGTTGGGATGTAGGTTATCGTTAGTGAAGATGCTTGGTCATGAATCTTGATTTAAAATCTTATTCGAAATCTTTTAAGACGACATTGGTCTTACAAACATACTATACTTACTGGGCCTTATTGACATTTATATCGTGGTTAAATCATCAAATGAGTCCTCCCACCCAGGGCAAAGCAGGAGGAACTGTCAGACTCGTACTACGTTCCGGGTCACGGTAATTGGTAAGACCCGCGACCTTATTGACTTCACCTAAAAACTTTTATAAGAGTACAATGTGTTTGAATAATCACCGAACCGATACTATAGTATACCAGCCGTATATAATGCACATTGCATATTTGGAAAGATATGCTTCTGCCCACGACTTCTTAGAGCGTTATCTCTGTCACAAATTTGATATTTTATATATTATCGCGTGCTTCAAAGCTTTTCTTTGGGAAGAAAAATTCGAACTGCGAGCAGGATTTGAACCTTGAATTATCTTTCTAAAGAAAAGCTTACCTGTATGTTTGTCGTTTGTTGTGGTTACAAAGCTAAAACTAGCTTATCACCTTAGCTTAACCTGTCATCCGTCCGGGGAGCGACCGGGGGAGGTTTTCTTTGTAGTCCGGGTTTTTAAAGTTAAATGTTGGGCCTCTCGCGACACACGCACACTTCACCGTTCTCCCACCCGCTGTGTACAGTTCGGACTCATGTCTGGGCACACTTCACCGTCCTCCACGTGCGCACTTTGACTTTTGTTTAACCCTATATCTCCTTAATCCGCATTATTAAAAAATGTTCACTGCTTTTCATAAACTATAGCTTTTGACATGCTATAAACTTGCTACGTATAAAAATCTATCTTTCAAATTAAATACTTTTCCCAGGAAAAATTATAAGCACTACTAAGCACTACCTAGCTTTGCTACAACAATAACTTATGAAGCAGATATTTAATAAATAAATTGCACTAGTAGTAGAGGCGGGTATAATCCAGACTTGATGAATATGCATGATGTATAATAACTGGGGGATATTGGCAAAGTTTTATATACTAAGCTGTCGCCATATTGAAATATGCCCGCCATTTTGTTTTTTAAGTTGTCTACGGTTTATAGGCGGAACCACATTATTAAAACGCGATGCGTGTTGACTCGAATCAAATGTCGTCACATCGGATGTTCATAGTGTGACTCTGGTCTAAAGAAAACAATACATTTGATTCGGCTCAACACGCATCGTGTTTCATCGGGTCGCGTTGCGTTTTAATTATGTATTTCCGCCTTAAGGCTATTGAAGGATCACGTGGATTTCAGTCACTACGAGTCTGACAATCCCTTCCGACCCGCCCTGGGCTTAGGACTCATTTGATGATTTAACCACGATAAAAAAGCTTACGGTATAGCAACAAAAACCCTTTTTTGTTAAACATTAAAAATTCGAAGAAATAGAAACTTTTTATTACAAATTCACGTTTTAATAAGTATTTAAGTGTGTTTTCCCGAGTCTATTTCACAAAAATGCACCGTACTGTTAATATTATTTTGAACTATTCTCCTATAACGAATAAAGTATGAATTTAAAAGAGCTTTTATAACAGTGACGCAATATCAACCTTAGACAATATTAAATGCAGCACAATTTCATTTTTACTGCATTATTCTACCGCTTCTACATTCTGTTTACTTTTCCTTAGGGACCTAAGATGATGTCATATTCTCGCAAACACGCTTTATGCATGGTTTCATTACTATTATTTGTTCTGTACATACAATATAAATACCAGTTAACTTATACTTGCAAATTTTATATGCAAAAGTAAGTTTGTTATCCTTTGAAATCTCATATCATCATTTTTCATCAATTTAGGCACATCATGTACCATCCAGTACAGTATGTATTCAGGAGCAGTGGTGGCCCAGTCCCGACTTACGAGTTGTAGGTCGTGGGTTCGAACCCCGCCAGGCGTATTACTTTGCGTAATTTATTTCATCACCACTGCTCTCAAAACGGTGAAGGAAAACATCGTGAGGAAACCGGCATGTCCTAGAACCAAAAATTCGAGGATATGTGACATCTAACAATCCGCACTGGGCCCGCGTGGTGGATTATGGGGTCATAATCATAGAGGGAGTGGGTACTGGATCTCTCAGAGAGGAGGCCTGTGTCCCAGCAGTGGGAACATTATAGGCTGATGATGATGTACCATCCCAAGTTAAATGGTGTAACAGAGGTTTTCTCTTATAGTTTTGGTGATTGAAAAAGAGTGTCCATGGAGTTTCTTGTCCGTTTTCGTCCATAGAGATCAACACTTTAGAATTAATAAAAACAGTACTTTCATAGTTTTTATGTCTTGTGGATGGGAATGGTAACACCATAACTATTTTATTTTTTTAAATCCAAAAGTGTCTGTAATTGGCCTACTTTAAATAAATGATTTGATTTTGAGTCCCTGCACAGATGTAGCCACTATTAATTTTATGTCGTCTTGGCATATACGGATTCAAATAAAGAAATATATTTTATTTATGATATGCTCGCATTTAACCACTATCTCGACTCATGGTAATCATTTATGTACCCATCGTCGACGATGAAGTACAGCTGCCTAAAAGTATTATTCCTACTCACTCTTGACTTTGTGAGTTTAGTGCAAAGCCTACATATAACTCATTATTGTAACAACGAGTACTCAGAAAAAAAACTAATGAAGTCGCATGGCATATTAAAAAAAAATCTACGAAGTATTAGAAGAAAGAAACTTAGTTGCTGGTCGTCGCATGTCCTGAGTCCGTGTGCACACTAAATGAAAATAAACAAACGCTTTGTGTGAACACAGCTTAAACAAGACTGAAACTAACCTAACTTTTTGTCCCACTACAGCTGCCGGATCGTCAGTGGCGAGATAGTTGGGTCAGTATAACGCCTTTTACACCTAACTATACATGCATTAGTCTAATAGACTCTTACCTAGCTGAGAGCTCCCTCATAGATGCATGAACCAACTATCTAGATTAAAGACTTCGATCTGTAGAAGGACAGTTTATTTCCTATCAAACAGCATGATAACATCCAAAAATAGTAAGAAGGTACAGTACTCCCAAATTAATAATGCGCATGCAAATCCTCGCCAATTGTCATATTCCCGGAAACACCCGAATCATTGAATCGGAGCCCTAAACAATGCACTTGCATTTTGCACCTTGTAACGAAAGAAACAGGAGTCAATGTCATATGTCAAATCATGTGGTTGGCGGCTGTCGCCGGTCAGTCAAAAGTCCGTCAGTCGTCTTTATATATTGGTGGTGACTGCACGTGTTCTCTCTGTGTTGAATTATATAGAGCTGCTATTACATAACACATAATTCTACTAAATTATGCATGAAGAAAATGCACTTAACCACTCGATATACATATCATCTTCCGACGCTCGGGAAATACGACTGTTGCCGAACAGTGACGAAGATTTCTATGTGCATTATTAATTTGGGAGTACTGTAAGTAGGTATTCTATATCTCAGACAAGTGACAATCGTTTGCGTTTATCGCTTGCCACTTATTAAGAGGCTCTAATCAGTTCTTTGACTAATGTTTGTGATTAGACCTTTTTTAGACTGGGATAGGCAAATTTTGTTTGTTGAATCGAGATAGATTATTAATTTGCATTTATTCACAAAGACACAGCTGTCATTTAAAATAGACCTAAAATCAGATCATCAGATCATATCAAGCAACACATATCTACTTTACACATTTACTAAATTAAGGAGATCAAACGTTTCTCTGTTGCTTTTATGTATAATGTATTAGAATTCATTTGCATGTGTTTATAATAAGGCGCTCCGTCAACTGGAAGCATTCACGTACATTTAGTACAGATTGATACAAGGTGCGGATTATGATGCTTGATTGTCTTCCGTCACTGATGAAATGTTCGAATCTGTAACGTTACATTACAGGTGAATGCTCGGTAAGGTGAGAGAGCATCTTAGAAGCCGTCTCCGACTTAAGAACTCCGACTTAAGAAATGCTTTGTACATCACCTCTAGCAAGTAGTTCTTATGTCACAATAGTTTGTTTAAAAACCGTGAATGCTTTTCATAGTAATCCGCAAGACCGCGCGATTGTGCGTTTCTCACCACCTCTTTACGCACTCGCTGTGTTTTAAGTTGTTATAACTTTGATTAGTATTATTTAGTTTAGCCTATGAACACAATGTTCTTTCTTTCTTTCGGTGTCCGCTCGACCGCGCGGATAAGCGGTATCATGTAACTAACATCACAATAAAGTCATGGAATGAGTAGAGGGTCTTAGTCGGAAAGCATAGGATCAAGTTAAAATGATACTTAACTAAATAACTATTAAGTACAATCTTGTAGCTAAAATAAACTTCGTATTAAACCTACAGCTTAGATAGACCAATATAACGGCTTGTACAACCTTCTTTTAACTTTGAACTTTCAAACCGCAAAACACATTGGTTTTCCCAAAGAGAAGTTATATCGAAGAAATTGTAGCGCTAAGAGATTTTGATCTTGTTACATGCGTAAATTGTTTTTGATGAGGTTGGGTAAATGAAAATGACATTTTTTATCGTGATAAAATCATCAAATGAGTCCTCCCGACCAGGGCAGGGCAGGGTGGGAACTGTCTGACTCGCACCTGACTAAAATCCACTTTCCACACCAGCCCTTTACGTTCCGGGATCACAGTAATATGATAAGTCCCGGACATTAATTTGATGATTTCACCAAGCTTAAAAAAAACGGCGCTACTTTTTGTTACTTACTCTTATAACAATAAGAAAATTCTTTACCTACCGGTACCACAGAAAGGATCATCGTACTGCTCATAAGTTACGAACAAGTTTTACCATGGGACCAATCCAAATGAAAAAAGTCAGAGACATTTTTCTCTTGTTAATTTAAAATGTAAGGCACAGCTGATTCTTTTCCTTTCCAGCTTTCTAGAGAATAAAAACTAAGCTTTGACATAAAATATGTGTCTATTAAAAACAAGACAACAACTATAAATTCTTATTTAAAACTTTTTAGAGCGAGAGCCGGCTGCAGAAGTACCTACCTTATCAGATACCCCAATGGGCTATATTTAGATCGTCAACCGACACTTAAACACGTAAAAAAAATCAGGTCTGCCAGAGCCGATCCTGCCGGGTCATAGAAATAATCGATATTTTCTGACATAATTTTTTAATAAAAATTACGTCATAAGATACCCGAATGAGAGTGCTGGCAGCAGTTAACCATTGATTAGTTATGTAAAAAAAAGTTGGTCTGCCATTGCGCAGTCTGCCGGAAGTACTTGGCAGACCCCTAAATATATGCCCTTCTGACTCACTAAATCTACCTCATCGAGTACCCGGATGGAACCAACGCTAAATAATAGCCAAGATGCCCCTGATAGTGGATCAAAAGGTCTGCCAGGTCTAAGCCTGCCGGAACTTAGTGTTCAAAGCATTTGAAGTTGATAGGGAGCGTTTTTTTACTTGAAGTCAAAATAACATTTAACATTTATAATAACATTTTTTATCATTGGTTTGTTTCTAAAGTTATACAAATTCATGAATATTAAATATTTTTTATCGAAACATTAAATAAAAAAACACATGGAGGGATAAAATATGTAAATTCAAAATTTAGCAATAATCACTACGAGTTCAATAAAATGCTTACAATTTATATACATACTATATATGTACATACAACTGTCAAAACTTAGTTTAAGTTGGCATTAGCCCCTTCGTACACTAGGCGACGCAAGTCTCCGATACTTTACGATATTGGTATACATTGACGCGTGCCTGTGTCCGAACCTCTATGGTTTGTATCCGATAGTCGCTTGGATACCGAAGTCGCAAGGTATCGGATACTGGAGTCGCCTTGTGTACGAAGGGCCTTAGAATTACCTGAATTCTGTATACATATTTGTAAGTTTAGGGAACTAAGTAGGCTTTCGAGTGGAGAACCTGTTATTGAGTAAATCAAGTCAACGCCTAATTAACTTGACCACCACCAGGATCTCTCCCATCATCTGAGCCGTAGGACGTCCACTGCTGAACATAGGTCTCCCCTTTAGATTTCCACATATACTGGTTGGAAGCGACCTGCATCCAGCGTTCTTCTGCGAACTTTATTAGGTCGTCTATCTATCTTGTTGGTGGACGTCCTACGCTGCGCTTGCTAGTCCGTGGTCTCCACTCTAGTGCTTTTCGACCCAATCGCCATCTATCGACCATCTTCTCTGCGAGAATTATGGCCTGCTCATAGCCACTTCAGCTTGCTAATCCGGAGGGCTATATTATATGTTGTTGTGGGCTATATTTGAGCGACGTTGAGCTTTGAGATGAGGCCGATAGTGAAAGGCCACGTTTCGGTGCCATAAGTCATCACTAAAACACATTGGTTCAAGACTTCTGTCTTCAGGCACTGTGGTATGTGTGTTATCTGCTTTTTTGAAGAACAGCACTACCTCACCAATGCTCCGTGCTTCAGCCGTTTGCCATCGAACAGCACGCGTAGCATGGCGATTCTATCTCTATTCTACCAAGAAAACCCAAAATTATTTCATCGTTATTTCTATATAAATCGACTGTTTTTTTGCACAAGTATGACACGATTCGTACTCTATTAAAGAATACAAACATTTTCTTTATATATTTTAAACATTGCTATGCCTAAATCGATAAAACTCTTTTACGTTCTGTCATTTTGTCTATTCTCCCGTCGACAAAACCCGTTTCTTCGGCGCCATGCTACGCGTGCTAGACGGTGTTAAACAGTTCTGGAGGATTTTAGGTACCGGTTTTCCACCGGCTCTCAGAAGCTCTGAAGTGATATACGGTGACGGAATCACTTCAGAGCTCCTGAGAGCGGGTGCAGCTGAAGTGGCAATGAACAGGCCATATTTCTCGTAGAGAAGATGGTCAATGGATGGCGATTGGGTCGAAAAGCACTAGAGTGGAGACCACGGACTAGCAAGCGCAGCGTAGGACGTCCCCCAAGTAACACACAAGCAATAGGTATAACAGTACACATTTGTAAAACTATACGGTTTAATCATGGATATTCTGTGATTAAGAGCCTTAGAAATAGCTAAATGTTGTATTAAGTTGAGTTTGGACTCGTGAAATTCTTAATGCATAATAGGTTCTGTATATTTGTACTCTATTCCTGTAAACTTAATAACTAAGATATGTTAGACAATTATACAAACATTATTAAGTATTACGCTTTCTATGTATTATTAAGCTAAAAATAAGTCCCTATGGAAGCATTTATCTGAATAATCATAATCAGTTTTGCTATTATTCAATAATTATTAAGCTAGTAGCGTTTCATTAAACTGATTGCTGCATAATGTACAACAATCTGAATAAAGGTATTAGATAATGCTATTTTGCAGCTTGATACTGAATAATTGTAAAGTGAACTTTATTAGTCCCTATGGAAGCATTTATCTGAATAATCATATTCAGTTTTGCTATTATTCAATAATTACTAAGCTAGTAGCGTTTGATTAAGCTGATTGCTGCATAATGTACAACAATCTGAATAAAGGTATTAGATAATGCTGTCTTACATCTTGATACTGAATAATTGTAAGGTGTGTGATTATGTTATGCTTAAAACTGGGTAAGTATTTTCATGTTTCACCAGTTATTCAGCTGCTGAATAGAAAAGATCATTTCGGCTTTTATTAAGTTTTCACTTGCTTATCAGTGTGTTTTAAACTAACTTATTCAATTTAACGCACCACAATTATGTATAATAGCGCAAATAACTTAATATTAGCTCATTCAAGGGAAATCTTAGTAACTAGAATCTTGTGGAGTTTTATTCAGGAATGGAAGCAAAACAAGCGATCGCCATTTTTGTTTTGTTAATAATTATAATTACAAGGAATTCATCAATATTATTTGAATGATTAACCTTACAACTACCACATTTTCAACTCTGTTTATCGTAATTGTTCCATTGCAATTGCTAAAATTAGAAATTTCGCCACAAGTATTTTAATCAGACCAAGCATGCATTTACGAAAATAATATTTACAATCGCATATCTTGACTATTCAAGCGGCGCGTTAAAAATAATCGGAAAAATCATATACTATTTGCGACAAAATAATTTGCGCACTAAGAATTAACATGTAGCAAACCATATAACAAATAAACTTATTATTTGCTTTAATAAATTCTCCATATAATGTCAAGCAACGACTCAATCACCGACATTCAAAAATTCTGGTGGTCCTATTTCACAATTTGTATGAATAAAATCTGCATTATTGTTAACATGAAAGTAATGCTGAATTAATTCTGAATCCATGTACCAAATCGACATAAATTGAATATTGTATGAGTAAGAGCTTAATAAAAAGAATATCAGCTGTTATCCTGAAGTTACTAAGATGATTTCACCATTGTAAAGCTCCTGCTCTGATGTTACTCAGAAGTTATTAAGCTTTATGCATTTAATTTTGGCGCTTTTTTTTTCTTGAATAAAGTCTGAATAGGTGTTTACTCAGACGTTACGTAGTATGGTATTCAGATTATAATCTTGATGACTGACACATTCAATACATTCAACGTACATTTATTAAGCATTTAAATTATAAAACTAAAACTGACATCCCAAATTACTTGGACTCCTGTCGACACCATAAAATAAATACTCTGGAGGAGAGACGACAGATAAATGATTTAATGCTATTGTATGACATATTGAATAATAGGTTTGACTGTCCACCGTTGCTCAGCAAAATCCACTTTAACGTACCGCCCAGACGTACTAGACACACCTTTTCTAGCTGTTCCTTCGGCTTCCACGAATTATCTGAAGATGTCACCTTTCTTGCGTCTTCCCGCATTATATAACGACAAGTTCCCAACAATAAATCTCTTCAATATTAGTAAGAACCGTCTCAAAAAAGAAATCATCTCTATTTTAGGTCAGACGTGAGTCGCTCTGTTACGCCTGTAGTGCCAGTGAGTTCCTCATTTACACACACACACACATCATCACACTCGTTCACAGTCACCCACATCGTACAGATACACACAAGCTCACACTATACACATTATAAAATGTCACTCTCTGCTATGTTTGTTTTTAATTATTTTATCTGTGTACTTCGTAATTGGCGTATTGTTTGGAACTACTAAAAATTTTTACGACCTGTCAGCTGTGAAGCTACCTCTTATAAAATAAATAAATAAATACTCAGCTCTTATTCAGAAGTTTGTGTTACTTGGGCCACCAACAAGATAGATAGACGACCTAAAAAAGTTCGCCGGAGAACGCTGGATGCAGGTCGCTTCCAGCCAGTATACGTGGAAATTTAAAGGGGAGACCTATGTTCAGCAGTGGACGTCCTACGGCTCAGATGATGGGAGAGATCCTGGTGGTGGTCAAGTTAATTAGGCGTTGACTTGATTTACTCAATAACAGGTTCTCCACTCGAAAGCCTACTTAGTTCCCTAAACTTACAAATATGTATACAGAATTCAGGTAATTCTAAGGCCCTTCGTACACAAGGCGACTCCAGTATCCGATACCTTGCGACTTCGGTATCCAAGCGACTATCGGATACAAACCATAGAGGTTCGGACACAGGCACGCGTCAATGTATACCAATATCGTAAAGTATCGGAGACTTGCGTCGCCTAGTGTACGAAGGGGCTAATGCCAACTTAAACTAAGTTTTGACAGTTGTATGTACATATATAGTACGAGCACTCCGCCCGCGACTTCGTCCGCGTGATTTTCGAACTTTACTTTTGTGAATTTGTACTCCTAGCCATCTTCTTTAAGGGATACTTTTGTAAAATCAAAATTCAACAAAAAAATCTATCAAACCGCAATATCCCGTCTTGGGTAGCACCTACCATCCTAAAAATAACCCCAATGCATAAATTGGGATTCCTTACTAACAAAGAAAACTTCCTGGGTAGAATTTCGCAACATCCTCTCTTGTCACCTATGTTCTAAATAAAACCCCCAGCAAAATTTGAGACCTCTAACTGTCAACCTCAAAACCAATTCCCATAGGGGTCGAATTTCGCAAAATCCCATCATGATGAGCAAACTACGTCCACTACACACTGAAACTACGTCTACGTCTTAAAAAGGAACCCGGTGTAAAATTTAAAGCTCCTAGCACTTGTAGTAACAAAGTTTCATACAAACTATCAACCCCAATAACAACCCCTTGGGGGTCGAATTTCGCAAAATCCCGTCTTTAGTATCACTTACGACCAAAAAAGAATCCATATGTAAAAAATGAAGTCTCAAGACTATCAACTCCAAAAACAACCCCTTAGAGGTCGAGTTTCACAAATTTTTTACCTTGTTGAGCACTTACGTCTTAAAATGAACCGGCATTCAAGATTTGAGATGCCTAGCACTTGTAGTAACAAAGTTTCATACAAACTATCGACCCCAAAAACAAACCCCTCAGGGGTCGGATTTCGCAAAATCCCGTCATAATAAGCATCTACGTTCTAAAAAGACACCCCATGCAAAATTTGGAATTCCTAGCACCTGTAGTAGCGAAGTTTCATACAAACTATCAACCCCAAAAACAACCCCTTAGGGGCCGAATTTCGCAAAATCCGTTCTTAGTGCTCACCTACGGGGTATAAGGAAGACTTATACCAAATTTCAAGTTTCTAGGCCCAGCGGTTTGGGCTGTGCGTTGTCAGATCAGTCAGTCAGTTTTGAATTTTATATATATAGATGTATATAAATTGTAAGCATTTTATTGAACTCGTAGTGATTATTGCTAAATTTTGAATTTACATATTTTATCCCTCCATGTGTTTTTTTATTTAATGTTTCGATAAAAAATATTTAATATTCATGAATTTGTATAACTTTAGAAACAAACCAATGATAAAAAATGTTATTATAAATGTTAAATGTTATTTTGACTTCAAGTAAAAAAACGCTCCCTATCAACTTCAAATGCTTTGAACACTAAGTTCCGGCAGGCTTAGACCTGGCAGACCTTTTGATCCACTATCAGGGGCATCTTGGCTATTATTTAGCGTTGGTTCCATCCGGGTACTCGATGAGGTAGGTTTAGTGAGTCAGAAGGGCATATATTTAGGGGTCTGCCAAGTACTTCCGGCAGGCTGCGCAATGGCAGACCAACTTTTTTTTACATAACTAATCAATGGTTAACTGCTGCCAGCACTCTCATTCGGGTATCTTATGACGTAATTTTTATTAAAAAATTATGTCAGAAAATATCGATTATTTCTATGACCCGGCAGGATCGGCTCTGGCAGACCTGATTTTTTTTACGTGTTTAAGTGTCGGTTAACGATCTAAATATAGCCCATTGGGGTATCTGATAAGGTAGGTACTTCTGCAGCCGGCTCTCGCACCATTTATACCACTAAGTATCACAATTTAAACTCTTTAAAGTACTTAAGGCGAGACCATTTGACCTACTTATCGCATCGGATCACAAACTGATGGCGCGGCAGAATATCGAGTCGCGAGGGTTTTACACTTTTTGTGGAGGGTAACAGATAATGTGACCTATTGAGAATTTTTTCATAGAAAAAAATCGATTACACTTTTAATGACTTGGAAATCTAATCTTATCTTTTTAACTGCCTCATTAACGTGAAATACTATGATGCGTTTCATATATTTTACAAATATAGGTACAGTGATTACATAAAAAATACGTATGGCACTCGGGGACTGCTGCGGTAAACAAATTACATAGCAACTTAAGAAAAAACAAGTGAAAATTATCGCCTACCGTGAGTATTTAACAAGGATAACATTTGCAAGACGTCTAGAATAACCGGTCCGTAAAAAAAAATGTGTAACAGTGTAACAATATTTTACATTGTATAAAACTAGTGATTTCCTTATTAACTTCTCAAACTCAGCACTGTTTCCAATCAATTCATCGATGCCTTTTTTTTCATCCTCTCTTAATAATTAAATTAAAAGCTCTCAGAGGCCTTATACCCCAACAAGTACTTTCCCACAATTTTATTATTCTGGACCTCGTTCCCGGCAAAATAATTGCGTTTTCAGTGTAATTACTCAGGGCAAAGTTATAAGGAAACATTGTTAATCTCCATTAGATGCCGTAGTTCTCAATTAGTTCCATTTCACAGTAGCTTGTCACTATCTTTTTGTTGTTCTTCCCTGAGTCGCGTGCATAGCCATTTCTTAGACATTCTTAATATTTATTTTGTTTATCTATGTTCCGACCGTCTGCCACAAGGTATTTCATTTGGGTTGTTGTAAGTTCGCCACAAAAATAATTCCCCACGAAAATAAGTTTTCATTCTGTTCTCCTAGTACGTTCTGTTCAGATTCCACATTTTGTCCTCGTTTTTGGTAGCTTTGTGCTGGATTTTATCATTTAATTGTTCTGCTATCCGTACAGAAAAAAGGAATGGGGCGAATTTACGATAATTAAAAATAAAAATAAAACTTTGGGTAGACTATACATACGGTGTACATACAGTTTTGTGGCGAATATACAACAACCCTTTTATTCTATTCTATATTTTTTTTTATTATCTCTAGTTGAATGTTTTGTTTTTGTAAAAAAAAATAATAAAAAAAAAATAATGTTGTGTTAAATGAGGAGTAGAATAGGTTTTTGAGGGGTGTGGCCATGAAGAAAATCGGATGGCACAGTGGATGCAGTGGCTGAGCAGTTAATGGCCAGCGTGTCGTGAATTTGATACCCGCACGGAACAAAATTCTAACAAGCAATTGTTCCAGGTCTGGGTTTTTGTTGATATGAGTTCCTATAATTGTAAACGATCCAACGAAATAGGAGTATGTAGGGTGGGGATAACATTAAAGAAAACAACTGTAAAAGTCAAAGATCACCTCTGAAAACATAAACATAATAATTACACGAGTGAGCTAAAAATAAAATTGAGTAATTCACGCCCTATTAAATACTCGTACCAGCTCATTTCACCAATAATTCAGCTGTCAAAAATATAACCGTCAATAAGTCCCAACGCAGGACATTATGATTGAATTACATTCGAAGCCTTCATTACAACCTTTTAATATGAAATGAATGACGTTCCCTCTCCACCAATAATCCGATTTTCAAATACAATAAAGACTGATTTGTTCCGTTGAATTTTCGGAACGTTACATTTTTCATGCTTAAATTCAAAATTATTGAAGTATTATTTGTTTTGAATGCGGATTCTTGTGTGGATGGATGTTTGTTACTCTTTAACACGATATATAGAAAGAGATAAAAGATTTAATTAGTGCAAAAGAGACAAAAAAAAACCAAATAGTTATACATATAAAAGAAGACACAATAACAAGAAAATTAAATAATTAAAACAGTGACAGACAACACAAAAAAAAAGGTTACCTAACATCACAATAATTTAAAAAAAAGTTTCTTCCTGTATCGTGGATGCGTTTATAAGTATATAAAAACTCACATACACAAACACCTAGACCCGAAACAACTACTTGCAGATCATATCGTGACAGAAGTCATTAAATAGGCTATTATCTATTTAGAATCACCACTGTACCATTGTGCGTCAAAAGGGTCTATAATTTTCAATTTTTCAAATTGTCTTTGTTGTAACGCAATTTCAGCACTGCTTAGACTAAAATTGTAAACAAGTTTAACACAAAATAGTAGTAGGTAATATTTTTTTTACAAAAGCCACAAAGTTCCTTCAACAGCTTACCTTAGAGCCCCTTGGAGCTTATCTTAAAGGGAAAAGTATGACTGAATAAACAAATAGGGAAGGATGGAGATCTTAAATAAACCGAAATCGTAAGAAATAATAACACACTGGGGATCAAACCCTGTGGCGTTGGAATGTGCTTAAAAACCCTTTTTTGTGTCGTCACGAATCATATCTTTTTCTAGTAGGTCACATTTTTTTTTTTTTGGATTTATAATTTGGCGTTCGCACATACTTGAACATGCGCCTTGGTGCATTTGCACCTAAAAACTAGCAGACTTATACAGTGTCTTTTACAATGAAATCATGAAAATTTTGATATTACAGACCCTAAGGCTGCTTTTCCACCAGAGATGCGCTATGCTACGTTGCTGCATATAAATAAATAAATGATTATTTAGATAATACAGCACTAGTGGAAACGGATTCAACTAAGATGTGTTAATTGTATATGGAAGGATGTGTGCTATGGCTGTGTGCTATAGATACGTGTTATGGCTGCGTGCTAATATGTATGCGTGTTATGGGTCGTCTTCTCTACTACCGATACATTGCCTAACTCAAACTGCGCACATTCGTATTCGCAGCTACGCATATTCTTAGCACTGATACGCATTTCCTTAGCGCAGCTACGCATTTCCGTAGCTCAGCTACGCATTTCCGTAGCGCAGCTACGCATTTCCGTAGCGCAGCTACGCATTTCCGTAGCACAGCAATGAATTTTCGTAGCGCGGCTACGCATCTTCATAGCACATCTTACTCGCACAGCTACATAGCGTAGCATCGATGGAAACGGTCACACAGTTTCGTAGCTCAGCTTTCACATCCTCGCAGCACAGTGGAAAGGCACCTTAAAGCTCTTATTTATCACGCGCTTCAATAAAAATTAAATAGCGTCGCCCTAAAAAGAACAATGCTGAGTTTGTAGGCAGTCGTATCATTCTTTTTACTACGCCCCTAATGGAACCATCAAAACTTGTATCTGCTTAAAGTCAAACACGTAAACAGAAACAGGAACCTAATAAAAAGTACATAAAATAGTATATTGTAAGTTCAAACTTTATTTTCTAGAAAAATAACAGGTATCCGGGAGAGGTACAGTCGCATCCAATCGGAAACAGCATAAAATAGCTATAAACAATAAATATAAAACATTTTATGGAAGTGGCAATACGGAGTAATGTTTTTATATTGTACTAGAATATTTACTAGTCTAGAATTCATGCATTTTTTATTTTTCTAGAAATATACATATAGCCAATCTCATAAATATTTTACCGTTTTGATAACCATTTCCATTAAATCAACTCGTATTTCATCAACCTACCAAATTCTGTTTTTCGTTTATAGATTTTCAACTTTATCGCTAATGAAAAAGGTTTATATTACTCTTTTTTTTTTAAAAAAAAAACGGGTATTTTGTGCTGATCTGCACTTATATCAATTCCTATTTATATTACAAAATGCAAGCTATATTTATTCAAATTTAGGTCCACTAGCCGACCGCTATTGCGGCTACGTTCAAAACAGTTACCGCGGCCCTAGAACAAGAAAACAGGGTATTTGCAGTTCTACAAAATTTTCTAATAATGTGAAAATACCATAGAATAATTTTCTGCGGTAAGGATACAGATGGTATTTTTTTATCGTGGTAAAATCATCAAATGAGTCCTCCCACCTAGGGCAGGGTGGGGACTGTCAGGCTTGTACTGACTAAAATCCAAGGTGTCCTTCAATAGCCCTTAACGTTCCAGAGTCACAGTAATGAGAAAAGTCCCGCGACCCCGGCAGGCTTTGGCCCTTCAAAGGGGGACCCCGTCATATTGCACATTATTTGAGGCGCGTGAAACATAACGTGCCGTAGACACGGGCATGGTCCATGGTCGGGCAGCAAGTTGCTCTGGTACTAGATCATTTTTTATGGGTACATGTTTTATAACAAAATATATTTGCTAGTGTAAAGTCCGGTAAAGAAGCTCACAACGTCCTTTACCTGCGAGATGCCATCCATAGAGAAAAAAATAAATATTATTGAAATAGTATATTACGCAACAAGGGAGTAAAGCATTGCCTTACGTCACGGGCGTATTGAATCCAGAGGTGACACTAAACGGATGTTTGAGAAATTGAGTTAAGAATCCTTAGTGTAGCGAGGGATTCAAGTTAGCCCAAGACAAGGCAGCTTTACTCCCAAGAAGCGTACTCTGCTTTTCACAACTACTGCGAGGAAATTTTAATGAATTCGAATTTTGAAATTTGTTGTGATACGACAACCTTCGAAAGTGAAGTTGGCACCACTGCAAGCGATCAGCTGTTGCGGCCGGCGACCGCCATTACAGATACAACTCCTTGGTGACAGTTTTCATACGGTTTTATTTGAGGTTCCAAATTCAAATCACATTATTCCTACGGGAATAATGAAATTCAGTACAATATTATTGCCCGGCTCGAGCGAGGGAAACAATGACTTGTTTTACAGTAGGTTTGCTTGATATATTATTTGACATTTACGAGCAAATCGTGTGAAAAAATTTACAACATATATTTCCATATTTATTTGTTTTGTATTTTGTTTCCTTTTCCCTTCAAACAGGAATACAAATGCATCAAGGGATTAAATTAAAAACCACAACACGTATCGGTAGACTTCCTCAAATCCTCATAAGGAATCTCTTTAGGGATAGTAAAATACCCTAAACTTCTGCACCCATGGGACGCTCTGTGACAGCTGTGAGGGACGTGACCATTACAAAGAGTTTATTAGGGAAAACTAGCTTTTATCTACGGCTTTATTCGTGTTTAGATGAGAGACTTTTTTTTTGAGTGGTAATATCATCAAATGTGGCCTGCAACCCCGGGCAGGGTGGGAGGGACTGTCAGACTTCTACTGATTAAAATCCACAGTGTTCTTCAATAGTCCTTTATGTTCCGGGGTCACGGCATGCTTTGGCCCTCTGAGAGCCCCGTCATTAGATGAGAGGACTTTCAGGCAGTTACAGTTACTACAACCTTTGTATAAATGGTTGAGATTTTTAAAATACGAATCGATAGAATTTGACTATTCTCCTTTATATTTTACTTAATTTAGCATAGTGAGAGCAATGGAAAGAGCTAGGCTCGGAGTTTCTTTGCGGGATAAAATCCGGAGTACGGATATTCGACGAAGAACCAGAGTCACCGACATAGCTCGTAAAATTTGCAAGTTGAAGTGGCAACGGGCAGGCCACATCGCTCGTAGAACTGACAACCGATGGGGAAGAAAGGTTTTCGAGTGGCGACCACGGACCGGAAGACGCAGCATAGGTAGGCCTCCCACTAGGTAGACCGACGACATCGTGAGGTCCAGGCAACCGATGGATGCATGTGGTGAATTGTGGTTCGGCGTGGCGGTCTAAGGGGGAGGCCTATGTTCAGCAGTGGATGTTCCGGTTGACGATGATGATGAATGATGATGAGCATAGTGAAGTCAGCTCAATGCTGTTGCTAAGTAATTTAATGAAGTCGTATAAAGGTAACAATCACACTATGTTAAGGTATTTTTTTTTAATGATTTTTGTACATTTTACTTGCTGTATTATCGCTGAAAGAATTACATTGCCATTTTTGGAACACATTTTTTTTTCTGCTTAACGGTTTTTTATTCATTCTTTCTCATTACAATAATGATACCTTTTTCAACCCCTGTCATTATATTTTTCGCATATTTATGAGTTTCATTTTAATTATACGCTACAATTATCTTCTTTGCATGAATACGTATGAATATAATTGTTTTTTTCTTTTTGTAAAAACCCACTGATTTGATTTCATGCGAAAAACAATGTTTTTGTTTTCGTGTTCGATATAATGAGTTTAACATGTAATGTTTTGCATATTATGTTTTTTAATTAGATGCCTTTTTGGTATTGTTCTTTTTGTTCACTTCCTTTGTTAACAATCTTTCTACAGTTATTTTAGTTTTTATTTAGTTTTCATCATACAAAATATTTATGTATGTAGGTATATATTTATTTATTTTATTATTCAGGCTTTTTTACATCTGTACGCTCACCACGTAGGCTCAGTTGAAAACCAGCGTCGGGCACCCGTTGTCCGGCGGCATTTGCTGAACTGGGTCTATTTGACGCAGCCGTGAGTCACACAGTATTTAAGGTTTAGTTATAAGTTTCTTGTAAATATTTGTTCCCTTTTGTTTTTTTGTTGTCACACAATAGTTTAGAGTTGTTACTTTTTCTTTTTTATATATTTTCTTATGTATATGTTGTCTGTGTTCTTATGGCACGTGTTAATAAACGTTTTTTCTTTCTTTCTTTCTACAAGACTAACCAAAAAATGAGTGTTTTGTTGTTAGAATTTTAAGATAAATTTCAAATTCGACAGAGGTCATTGACGTTTTTCTTCTTATCGTCGTCGCACATAAACATAACAAGCCTACAAGTCTTTACCAGTCAGTATGAACCAATAACCGTCGATACTATAAAACGACAAAGTTCCACACACACATAGTACACGTAAAGTGGGCCTTTATCATAAAAGTTATGGCGCCGAACAACACGTCAAATATTGCACAATAAACTTTATGTGGCAGCCATTTTAATTAATTAATGTATCTGGCTGTTAGAGTTAACACAATGGCTGAACGGCGCATGGCTAAATGGCT
Organism: Agrotis ipsilon; assembly: GCA_028554685.1. Lineage (NCBI taxonomy): Eukaryota > Metazoa > Arthropoda > Insecta > Lepidoptera > Noctuidae > Agrotis > Agrotis ipsilon. The sequence goes on along the minus strand of JAPNUC010000037.1, from coordinate 4,181 downwards.
TTTTGTGATGGATGCTCTCGTGGTGGTGGAAACGAGCACTGTGGCTCTGCTTGGAGCATTATGGAGAGCGATGGCTGATATGTGCGTTCGTGACGCGTATTAAATAATGGTCTAGGCTTGCTACGCTCGCGTACAATGAAACGGTTGTGTCCACTACGCGGCACACATCGCGGAAAACGAAACGTTTTTTTTGACGGTGCGTTTTTCATTTCCTGCATTACTGATACAGTTTTGTCGTTGGTGTGCGCTCTCGCATACATTTGAAAAAGGAAGCCGACAGTCGGTATTGAGACTTTTTCGCTCAAGTTCTTGTAGGCATAACCTCCTTCGTACACTACGCGACCCAAGTCCCCGTTACCATACGACTTCGGTATCGGACTATCGCAATGCAAATCCAAAGTTCGTACACAGGCACGCGTCCATGGATACCAAAGTCGTAAGGTATCGGAAACTTGCGTCGCCTTGTGTACGAAAGAGCTTGGACAACTTTGTCTATGATGCATTTTGTTTCAAGTGTGGACGTCTTCATAATTTTAGTAAAGCAGTAGTCTTAAAACTGTGTCAACAACAGCGTGCGCTGAGCCCAAGGGCACCAAGGGCGAGTAGTTTGGCGATTAGTTGAGCTAACTGTTAGTTTATCCACTAATAATAATAATAATAATTTCCTTTATTTCAATCAAATTCAGATCATACACGACACACAATATCAATATTCAATTCAAACAAACATAAAATAGTACTAAACAATAATTTAAAACCAAATGTCCAATTAAAATTACTTATACAAATAAATACAAAAATTAAATTTAAAACAAAACAAAAATTCAAATTAAAATCATACAATAATAAATTTAAATAAAATTAAAACTAATAACTGTAACTTTTAGACATTTGTTTGTTTGTCATTGCATTAACCATACAACAATGGTTAACATAATGACAATCAAACCTGTTCGCAAATACACTCAGGATGGTGTTGGAGGTGGCCCGGAGCCTGCGCCCCAGAGATGCACACCGCTTTCGCATGGTCGTGTAGAAACAGTCTACACGGGCGTCGGCGAACATCCCCGATGCGCTGCAGTGCCGGGGCAGCCCCAACAACACCCTGAACGCATTATTATACTGGACACGGAGAGCGCTGTACTGCTTCTGGGTATATGACTCCCACAGGCTGGCTGTGTATAGTGACGTACAAAACGCTCTAAAAAGAGTAATTTTGACAGTCCCCGAGCAACGTGCAAACCTGCGGGCGATCATATTGGCCCTCACAGACAACGCTCTCCGCTCCCTATCAATGTCCGCATCGTCTCTCAGGTCAGAGGTCACAATATGCCCGAGATATTTAAACTGTTTAACTCTTTTTAAGTTGACCCCATTTAATTTAATAGTTGGTACAGTATCCGGGCATCTTCGACCCCTGGCCTGAAAGACCATGCATTCACTCTTCCTGGCGTTGTAGAGCAAACCGTGATCCCGCGCGTAACACTCGCAGATGCCGAGCAATCTGGTCAGACCACACACCGAGGCGCTCAGAAGCACCATGTCGTCAGCGTAACTGATATTGTTAAGGCACACTCCTCCAATATGGCAGCCGACATGCGTGCTGCTGAGCCTCTCTATCAGCGCATTAACATACAGGTTGAAGAGCTTCGGTGAGGTCAGGCCTCCCTGCCTCACCCCACACTCCAACCTGTATGGGGTCGAGTAAGTCCCCGACCATCTAACAACATTGACCTGGTTGCTGTACCAGTATTGAAAGATACGGGTCAGTTCGTCCGGCACTGACGCTTTCTTCAGTTTTTGCCACAGCAGATCATAGCAAACCAGGTCAAATGCTTTCGACAAATCGAGGAAGCAAGCAAAGACAGGTGTGTTTCTATCAGTGTAGTACTTGACAGTTTGCTTTAAACTTAATATAGCTGTTTCTGTAGAGAGACCGGCTTTGAAACCAAATTGGTTGTCATGTAATTTCAAGTAATTATCCAGCTGATTGTTAAGCAAACTGTCAAGCACTTTCGAAATAATAGTGGCCAGTGAGATGGGTCTATAGTTATTTGTGTCGCTAACATCACCGGTTTTATTCTTAATAATTGGCACCACCACAGTTTTCATCATCCGCTCAGGTAGATACGAGTGTCCCATACAGAAGGAGTAGAACATCGCTAATACTCTGGGCAGATGACAACCAGCATGCTTAAGGTGCTCAATACTTAAATCATCGTGGCCTGGAGATTTACCCCTCGACATGGACATAATAACATGTCTTACCTCCTTTGCCGTAAACCGGACACTGCACTCCTGACCACTACAACCAGCATCGGTTGTAAACTGTGATGGTCCCAAAGGTGACGAAACTGCGAAGTGCTGCCTAAAAAGCTCAGCTATCCCTGCGCCATCAGCAGCGCCGCCGACACTCACCGGCAGGCCCGGCCTACTATTAAGCTTATCAGTGGACTTCCAAAAACTGCGGAAGTCGCCCCTAGAGTGATGCGTCGCCAACATGTCCATTTTAATTTGGTCACTATTGTCCTGGCACCATCGCAAGCGTGACTTAAAGATTTTACGACTTGTTTGCATATCAGTCCAAACACGACCTTCGCGCGGCCTACCAAAAGATACCCACTGCTCAAACTTTAGCCTGGCCTGCCTGTGAGCATCACCCACGTGCTTGTTCCACCCCATTACAGGTTTCCTATTACGCACAAAATGCCTCGTTTCGTAACAATGAAACAATTTGCCCTAACACTAGAGCCACACTGGGAAATGCCGTTTTCTGCTATAATATTTAAAGACTAATAAAGCAGAAATCAACGAGACATTAGCGTGGCCCGGCCATTATGAGTGTGACCCGGCAGAAATTGTTGAATATCCAGTCACATGTTGGGTCGTGGGACTGTCTAACGGATCACAGTGGATTTGAGTCCGCACAAGTCTGACAGTCCCATTTTATGATATTAATTACCAAAAACAAAACCTCATGTCGATTTAATTATTTCCACAACGACCTCAATTTTGGACTCTTTTTAATTTCTCAGCATCAAACATAAACAATATTTTTCAAATTCCTTTTTTTATCCACCTGCTCCATTCTCCGACCCAAACGAATAAAAAGAAATCTAGTCAAATAAAAGTAATTCCGTTCAACAACGAACATTAAGAAGGTTTGCATACAAATGTAAACATTTAGCTAGAGAGGATACCGCATAATGAAGATAAAAGAAACGATGATAAAAAGTAAAAGAAAGTGTTTTCTTTTCTGGTGTTTTAGTGAATTAATTTGGTACTTTTTTCTTTTTATTCGTGAAAGAGTTTCTTTATGAGTAAGATGCCTAAATATTCTAAAGAGTGTATTTAAAAGAGTTACTCATATTTTGCCGTTACAAAAAGTACGTTACTTGAAAAAAACTATAAGGTTTTTGGCGTGAGGATACGGAATTTTATTAATTCTGTATTTTTAATGTGGCAGTTACAATAATTGTCAGTGACGATTTGCCATTTTAATTGAAACCGTTAAAATGACAAATTGTCGCTTTTTTGAAATTTAGTTAACATTTTCCCAATCTTCCTTTTTTTAACCCCCAACGGAAAAAGAGGGGTGTTATAAGTTTGACGTGTCTGTCTGTCTATCTGTGGCATCATAGAGCCCGAACGGATGAAGCGATTTCAATTTGGTTTTTTTTTGTATGAAAGGTGAATTACCTGCGAGTGTTCTTAGACATGACTGTTTGATTAAAAAGTAAAAAATAATAAAAATACGTCGCGTTGGGGGACTGCAAAAAAACAGGAGATGATAAATAATTTGGAGCAGTCCCCCAACGCGACGTATTTTTATTATTTTTTACTTTTTAAAGGAAATTTAGTTTTGTGTCGGGGGTTTTTTCAAATTTTAAGTTTATTTTTGTTTGGGGTTGCATTATTTTGTCAGTTTTTTTTATGTCAAGAGGTATAAAACCACGTTCATCTTGGAAAAAGGGATAAAGGTGGAAGTTATCGACATTTTGGTAATTAATTAAATTATCTACAGCATTGAATCACTATGTTTTTCACTTTTGCGTCGCCGACATCAATTTAATTTAGAATTTGCTAAAAGTTAAGCCAGGATTTGGAGGATTAAACTAGGGTCGAAACTTTTGTCAGTTCGGACAAACGTTTGTGAGGCGATTAGTTAACACATTTTGACT
>JAPNUC010000032.1:2895000-3124947 GCA_028554685.1 Agrotis ipsilon | reverse complement strand
GCGGGCGTGCCATGACGGAAAAAACTTTCCGGCCTTGGACTGAATTTTTCGGTCGCGCTCACGAAAAACATTTCCGCCGAGGTATCCTTCTCACTTCTGCACTGCTGGCGGGCGGCGGGACGTTCTCTCCCTTGCGTCCGGCGCACGCGCAATGGGCCGTGTATGACGGGGCGAACCATGTCGAGAACGTGCTGATCGCAGCTCGTACGCTCCAGCAGATCGACAACCAGATCACCTCTCTCGCCAATCAGGCGCAGATGCTGGTCAATCAGGGGCGGAACCTCGCAAGCCTGCCACTCTCGACATTGTCGACGCTGCAATCAACGATTTACCACACGACGGCTCTGCTCGCGCAGGCGCAGAATATTGCCTACAGCGTCCAGTCCGTTGAGCAGCAGTATCAGCAGGCATACATATCTGTGTCCTCGGGCATGTCCGACAGCGCTCTGTTCAGTCAAGCGCAGACCCGCTGGCAGAATTCCGTGGGCGGGTTCGAAGATGCCCTGAAACTTCAGGCGCGCGTGGTGGGCAACATCCCCAGCGACAGTTCGGCCATGAGCCAGCTTGTGTCCTCCAGCCAGACCTCCACGGGCGCGTTGCAGGCCGCGCAGGCCGGAAACCAGCTTCTGGCTCTGCAATCCCGTCAGTTATCCGACATTCAGGCTGAACTCGCGGCGAATGGTCGGGCAACGGCGCTGCAACAGGCGCGCGAGGCCGCTACGGAAGCGGAGAGCGAAGCGCAGTATCAGCATTTCTCCCAGCATGACGCCTACGTGCCCGGCACGGTGTCGATGTTCGGCAGCAGCGGGAACTGACCGCCATGGCCACCAATGATGTCGGGGTGATCGACACCTTTTTGAACACCTTCACCACCACGATCGATACCGGGTTCGGTCTGGTGAAAGGAAACCTCATCTCACTGGCCGGATCTCTGTCCGTGCTGGATATCGCCCTGGCCGGGCTGTTCTGGGCCTGGGCGGCGGACGAGGACATCATCCAGCGTCTGGTGAAGAAGACGCTCTATATCGGCTTCTTCGCCTTCGTGATCAACAATTTCGACCATCTGTCAAAGCTGGTGTTTGACAGTTTTGCCCGGCTTGGTCTGAGGGCAGGCGGAGGCACGCTGGCGCTTGCGGATTTTCTCCGTCCTGGCCGCCTCGCGTCCACCGGTTTTGATGCCGCCCGCCCCTTGTTGGACTCTGCTCACACTCTGCTCGGCCCGGTCGCCTTCTTTACGAATTTCATTCAGATCTTCGTGCTCTGTCTGTCCTGGCTGATCGTGCTCGCGGCGTTCTTTATTCTGGCCGTGCAGCTTTTTGTCGCCCTGATCGAATTCAAGCTGACCACGTTGGCAGGCTTCGTGCTGATCCCCTTCGCCCTGTTCAATCGCACCGCCTTTCTGGCGGAGAAGGTGCTGGGGAATGTCGTGTCCTCGGGCGTGAAGATCATGGTGCTGGCGGTGATCTCCGCCATCGCATCAGTTCTGTTCGGACAATTTGCAACATCCTATGGCAGCGATGTTCCCACGATCGGTCAATCCGTATCGGTGGTGCTGGCCTCTCTTGCAATTGTTGGCCTGTCGATTTTTGGGGGCAGCATTGCCAACGGGCTGATTTCAGGCGCCCCCCAGCTTGGGGCAGGGGCCGCTGTCGGCACTGGCATGGCGGTTGGTGCCATGGGGGCTGCGGCGGTGGCTGGTGTTGGAGCTGTCGCCTCGGGTGGTGCTGCGGCTGTAGGTGCGACCGCCGCCGCCGCCCGAGGAGGAGCCGCGATCGCAGGTGCTGCTACGTCAGCCTATTCGGCCGGAGCGGCTGGCGCATCTGGTGGCGCGGGCAGTATGGCCGCCGGGATCGGAGGCATGGGCCGGGCTGTCGGCGGGAATATCGCGAATGCCGCCAAAGGGGCGGCATCGCGTGCAGGCTCATCTCTCAAGGAAAGTTACGCCGCCGGCAGCCAATGGGCCGCACAGGGCATGGGGGGCGGGCAGGGTGGTGAAACCGGTGGTTCTGACGGAGGTGGCCCCACGCCATCCGGGGACAATCCCTCTGGTGGAGGAGGTTCTCCAGCCGGTGGTGGTCCGTCCGGAGATGGCGATGGTGGTGGAGATGGCGGGGCTGGCTCGGGTCGCACCGCCGGTGAGCCGCCGCGATGGACGCGCACCATGAAGCGTCGCAACGCCGCCACCCATGCCGCAGAGGCGGCCCATGTCATCCGCGCTGCCGATGGCGGAGGCGGAGGCGGATCGGCGTCCATTGATCTGTCAGAAAAGGAATAAGGACAATGTTCCGTCGCTCCACCACACGCTACGGGGCAACCCCCGAGCCGGTCACACCTTACCAGAAAGCGGCGCAGATCTGGGATGACCGGATCGGGTCCGCCCGTGTCCAGGCGCGGAACTGGCGACTGATGGCGTTCGGGTCGCTGTTCCTGTCCGCCGGACTTGGTGCGGGGCTGGTCTGGCAGTCCGCGCGCGGCACTGTCACGCCGTGGGTCGTGCAGGTCGATCATCTGGGCGAGGCGCAGGTCGTGGCCCCCGCGACAGCGTCCTATAGGCCCACCGATCCACAGATCGCCTGGTATCTGGCTCGCTTCATTGAGGATATCCGTAGTCTGTCCTCCGATCCCGTGGTGGTGCGGCAGAACTGGCTGCGTGCGTATGATTTCACCACAACGTCAGGTGCCGTCGCACTGAATGACTATGCGCGCCTGAATGACCCTTTTGCCCGTGTCGGGCATGAGCAGGTTGAACTGGATGTCTCATCGGTTATTCGTGCGTCGCCTACGAGTTTCAGGGTCGCGTGGGTCGAGCGGCATTATCGCGATGGGGCTTTCGTTGGCACAGAGCGATGGACCGCCATTGTTGTGATCAGGCTCAACACGCCGCGTGACGCCGACCACCTCCGAAAAAATCCTCTGGGGATTTACGTCTCCGCCATCAACTGGTCGAAGGAGCTGGGCCAATGATCCGTCGTGCTCTTCGTTTTCTGCCACTGCTGATTTTGCCTCTGGCGGGATGCGCGCAGCAGTATCATCCACCCGCTATCCGCTATGATGATGCCGTGCAGGCGACACGTCTGCCGGATCCGCCGAAGCCGGTTCAGGTGGTTGAAGTCCCGAAACCGCTTCCCTTGCCCGGGCAACTCAAGCCGCTGCCGCCACGACGCGCCGCCCATTTGGCCCCCGAAGTCGCCGATCCGACCGCGCGCGTGACGCAGGCCAATCTGGCGGCGCGCATTCAGCCCACGCGAGCCGGGTTCATTAACGCGGTGCAGGTCTATCCTTATAGTCCGGGAGCGCTTTATCAGGTTTACACCTCGCCGGGCGAAATCACCGACATCATGCTCCAGCAGGGCGAAAGGTTGGTCGGCACGGGGCCGGTTGCCGCCGGGGATACGGTGCGCTGGATCATCGGCGATACCGAGAGCGGGACAGGGGCGACCAAACGCATCCATATTCTGGTGAAGCCAACACGGCCGGATCTCACCACCAATCTGATCGTCAATACCGACCGACGGACCTACCTTGCCGAATTGAGGTCAACGCCAGCTACCTATATGGCATCGGTCTCCTGGAACTATCCCGAAGACGATCTGATTGCTTTGCATCGGCAGGATAGCGCTGCCGATGAAGCTGCGTCGGTGGATGCGGGGCTGGATCTGAACGCCCTGAATTTCCGTTATGCCATCCAGCCGGTCAAAGGCGGCACGCCGCCCTGGCTTCCCAGCCGGGCCTTCGATGATGGGCATAAGGTCTATATTGCTTTCCCATCGGGGATCGGGCAGGGCGAGCTACCGCCACTGTTCGTGCTGGCGGCCGATGGCGGACCGGAACTGGTCAATTACCGGGTGCGCCAGAACTGGATGATCGTGGATCGTCTGTTCGCCGCCGCTGAACTGCGGCTGGGCGACAAACAGTCTGAACAGCGCGTGCGGATTGTCCGTACCGATGGACGGCGCTCATGACGGGCGAACAGGACGCGGACCGTGATGCAGGACGGGAAGAGGGAATGGACGGCCGGCGCCCTGCGGTTCCGTCATCCACATCAGACCTCCGTCTGCGGGCGGAACGGCCAAAGGTCGTCCGGTTATCGCGCTATGTCGTCTGGGGGCTGGCCGGCACCGCGATGATCGGAATAGGTCTGGCGCTCGGTTATGCGCTCCAGAATTCCGGTCGTCAGGGGGCACCGTCAGTCGTTCAGGAGTCTGATGCGCGTCCCTCGGCCGACGGGCTGGATGCCTTGCCGAAGGATTATACCGGCGTGCCGAAGCTGGGACCGCCCTTGCCTGGTGATCTGGGCAAACCGATCCTGAAAGCGCAGCAGGAAGGACGCGCTGGTCCTGTCTCCGGCATGGGCGACCATCGCGCCGAACAGGAAGTCGCGGCTGCCATAGCCAGCAAGCTGTTCGTGCAGACACGTGATGGCGGGCGACAGGACAATGAACTCCCCATCGCTGCACCGGCAACCGGGGGTAACGTCACAGCTGCACAATCTGGCGCGAATGACCGTCAGGCTGCCAACCGTGCCTTTCTGGCGGGAGAGCCCGACCGTGTCACGGTCAGCCCCGATCGTCTGACGCCACAGGCTTCGCCCTACGTGATTCAGGCTGGGACAGTGATTGCGGGCGCGCTGAACACCAAAGTCAGTTCCGACCTGCCGGGCCAGCTCATTGGGCATGTGACGCAGAATGTCTATGACAGTCCGACCGGCCGTTATCTTCTGGTTCCCCAGGGCAGCACGCTGTTCGGGAGCTACAACAGCAGCATCTCGTTCGGTCAGCAGCGCACGCAGGTCATCTGGACCCGACTTATCCGGCCCGATGGTGAAAGCATCGTGTTCGACAGGATGCCTGGCGCGGATGCGATCGGCCAGACCGGCCTGAAGGATCTGGTGGACCAGCACTGGGGCCAACTCTTCAAGGCCGCTCTGGTCACGACCCTGCTTAGCGTCGGTTCCGAAGCCGGCACATCATGGGGCGAGAACAACCTGTTTCAGGCGATCCGCAGCGGGGCCAGCAACGGATTTTCCATGGTGGGGAACCGTCTGATCGACCGCAGCATGGACGTGCAGCCCACGCTGACTGACCGGCCTGGGCTTCCGTTCACCCTGATCGTCAATCGCGATCTTGTCCTCAAACCCTGGCATCAGCAGGAAGGAGCATCCCCATGACCAAACTCCGTATCAGTGCCATCCCCGACAGTCGGCCCGTGAAGCTGACGATCGAATTGACGGCGGAAATCCATCGGGATCTGCTGCTCTATGTCGAACTGGTCTCGGGCACTGCCGGCGAGCCTGCAGACACCGTAACTGACGCGGCCAGACTGGTGCCGCTTATGGTTGGACGTTTCATGGAGACGGATCGGGCGTTCCAGAAACAGCGCCATTCACGGGTGGCTCGGACGAAGTCGGCGGGATCAGGTCCGGGTAACGCTCTCTGAGCAGGGAGAGGAAGGAGGCGAGGGGGCGGCTTGGATTGCTTCGCAACCAGCAGGCAGCGAAGCGCAACTCGCTCGGTGCGTTTTCGAAGCGTAGCTCCCGGTAGACGATCCCCGGCAACGTCTCGCCTGTGCTGCTTTCACAATCGATCATGATCCCTCGGTCCTCACTGACAAAAGGCCGCAGAGACGCCAACGGGATATCATGCTCGATCAGGGTGGGATGATGACTGCCGCGGCCCAGACATGCGCGAATGATCCGTGTCAGTTCCTGACCTGGATCCAGACTGCTGACCAGAAACCGCTCCTTTTTCAGCATCATCCATTCGAGCACCGCTTCGCCAGCAAGAGGGTGTTTCGCGGGTAAGACGGCAATGCATCGCTCTGGCCACAGCGGAAGAGACCCTTCCGGCCAGTTCAATTCGCCAGCCGTCACGATGGCAATGTCAAGATGACCCCGTTCAACGGCCGCAAGAAGCTCACGGCGGGTACCACCGACCAGCCGCCACTGGAGGTCCGGGTAACGACTGCGGAATTCAGTCAGGGTGGCGCGCAGATTGCCGGTCGAAACTGAGGTATAAAATCCAATAGCAATGCGCTCACCTCTCTTATGGCGGTTGGAGCGCGCATGGGCAGTCAGACTCTCCATGTCCTGTAGGATACGTCGTGCGGCCTGCATGAAAGTGGTGCCATCGTCTGTGGGGTGAACGCCGTCTCGCCTCCTTGTAAACAGGGAATAGCCGACATGGTTCTCAAGCGCCTCAATATGCCTGACAACCGTCATCTGCCGCACGCCAAGTTTCAGGGCGGCTTTTCTGATGCTCCCTTGCTCAAGGGCCGCGATTGCATAGCGCAGGTGCCGGGTTTCTATCGTCATTATCAGAGGTTAGCAGGGTCCGGTTCCAGAAATACAGCGTTACAAATCTATATCGCTTTTGCACGAATTTGAGAGCGAAAGTCAGTTAACTGCTCTCACACTGCGCGTGTTCTGCCTGCGCGTGACATGAGGCATCTATAACTAAAGCGTGTCGTTGCAAGCGCTACAACAGCAAGCCTTGGAAGGCCGCGGGACGGCAGCAATGGGGGGGGGAGCGGAATGTCGGTTATCCGAAAGGGATGACCGAAAGCCGCCATTCGCAGTGTTCACGTTCATGACAGCTACCGACCAAAGCCAGTTGTTCGGTGGTCAGTGTTTGAACGGCACCCTCTGACACAACTTGCCGTTCGCCCAATGCGAAGCTGCCTGCAGCAACTTGCCCTATTATCTGCTGTCCGCTCTTTCTCGGTAGCATCGGAAAGCTGCCGCCCTTTCGTTCCGTTCGACGCGCCGGACAATCCCCTTTCGATTTCACACTTTCGCTCTAGAGTAACGGTGTGACTACGCCCGAGGCCCGGGCCATGATCAGCGACATATCGTTGCGCCAGACGAGCTGATATGACTCGTCCCGCCGGTTCGCCGGCTAAGCCGTCGATTTTGGGGGTGCAGTTGCCGACAGTGAATCAATTCTTCCAGCCGCCGCTCTACTGGCAACAGTTCGAGGATCTCGCGAACGGATTGCTGGGCGAAGTCTACGGCATTCCCGACGCGCAGCCGTTCGGCAGGCCGGGCCAGGCGCAGGACGGTGTGGACGTGTTCGGTCGCTCGAAGCGCTATGGATTGATCGGCGTCCAATGCAAGCGGCTTGCCGACTTGGACGAGCACGGCAGCCCATACCCGGGCGGACCCGTCAGCCGGAAGCTGCTACGGGACGAAGCCGCCAAGTCGCTCAACTTCAAGTCCAAGCTATCGATCTGGATCCTCGCCACGACGGCGCGCCGCGACACCGTGGTGCAAAATTGGGTGAATGAACTCAACGAAGAATGGGTGAATGGCAGACGGAACTGCCGCGTGATGGTGTGGTCCTGGGACGACATCATTGGCTACCTCAACGCCTTTCCCGAACTCCAGCGCTGGTATTATGAGGAAGTCATCAAGGTCCGTGGGGCAAAGGACCTCGACGAGGTGATCCTCACGACGATCGCCATGGCCTTCGGGCGGCCTGCCTTCGAGGTGCCGCTCCACTGCGAGAGCCCTGAGGAATTCCTCCAAGCGCTCTCTGACACGCAGCGAGCGGTTCGGACGGGCGAGCTGCTCGACCGCGAAAGCCGGCATCCGATCCGCAAGTCGATCGGCGGCTGGCGCGACATAGACGACACCCATGTTCGCGGCGGCATCCAGCTTGTCGACAAGGCTCTCCGACACCTGCGAACGCAGATCGAACAGGGACTCAAGGATCAGCGAATACGGCGGGTGCAGGGCTTCTTGGACTTCACCGACACGCGTTTCGCAGGCGAGTTGGAACGGGCGCGCGATGAATGCATCGACATGTTGAACAGCGTGCTGACACACGTCGGTCTGCCGCCGGTGAGGTAAACCGAGCAAATGCGGCGCGACGCTCGACAACATATCGCCAGTGCTGACCAGCGTCGGGGGAAGTGCCGACGTCGCGGACATATACCACGTCAGCCGCGCCGATGTCGTGAAGCACGGCATGGGCCCCGAGACCTTGCGGAGCGCCCCTCGAGGAGGCGCCGCGCGACATATTCCTCCTCGACCTGCTGCTGGGCTCGGGGATCGTGCCCGGCGAGCTCGTCGAAGGGATCAAGGTGAGGGCATGGGGCTTCCGCTGGCCGGATACTTGGCCTCGACCATTACCAGTCGGTCGGGCACACCGGCGGCGCTCAACGTCTTGACTGACGTGACCTCGAACTTGAATCCAGGCGGCGTGACGACCTCGGCCTGCCACCGATAGGTTGTGTCCTCGTCTTTGCCAGGAACCGCTCCCGTCCAGACGAGAGGCGCCGGAGCGTCGAGATGAATGTTGAGTAAAAAGCTGGTCACATCCTTGGCCGCCATCGTGGCCAAAAGGTTGTTGCGTTGCTTCCATGCGAAATGGATTGCGGCGGCTTCAGGATTTAGCGTGCATGCCGTCAAATGCTGCCAGCGCACTGTTGCACCAACCTTGAAGTTGGCATCGAACAGACTCGTAGCCATGGCCGCCCCGCGGTGAATCTTGGAAATCTCGTCGAAGCATTGTCCAGCTGATGCCATCTCGTCCAAAGCCAACAGCTGTGCATCCACCGAACTCTCCACGTGGGTGACCACATCGGCTCTGATCGTTCCGTAGGCCTTTATTCGGTCGAGCCGCTTCTCAATAGCCTCCTGGCGAATCGCGGCGTCGGTCGTGGTCAGTCTGCCCTCGGCCATCTCCATCATCGCGGTGTTGTTGACGCTCCAGCACTTGAGCGTCTCGATCATCGCGTTGTCGCTGTAAGCGTCGTCAAGGAATTGGTAGCATGCGGTTGTCCTGCTCATGTCGGCCACCGCCTCCGGCTTGGCGCCGCAAGGGCCGAGGTTTGGAAACATTAAGACAAGTTCGTCGAATGAACGTGAGGCGGCAGCCAACTATATCTCCCAATCAATCAACGCGGTCGTGATACCCACCCGCGGTCAATAATCCCACACAACCTTGCAACCTAGATACTCACTGAGCACCATCCGGCGCCTCAACGTTTGGAAGCAGATCACTACCTACAGACCCTAACGTAAAACTGAGGGCACGTTCGGGGCAGGGTCAACGCGATGACGCTGGCGTCGAAGGGCGCGCGGGGAAGGTTTCAGCGATGGACCGACTTTTCTCTTCCCGGGACCGGCGTTCCTGCCTCTCACCCAGCGCGTTGCTGGGCTGCCAGCCCCGCAGAAGGGGTGCGGCTGGCCGTCAGGGGAAGGCCTTTCTTTTACTTATCCGGCATATCGCTCAGCTTGTACTTTACGCCATTGTGCTTGATCCGAATCTCGACCTCGACGGCATCGCCTTCGTCCATCTTGTCACCAATGAACTTACCCGTGACGACATCATTTCCTTTCCGAATCAGGTCAGCGATATTGTCGGTCGACCGCCACGCCTGGAGCCACTGCCACTTCTCGTCCTTCAGAGCCCATCTGTACGTCTTGAATTCGTTCTTGAGCGCAGTCTTGCCGCCAGGCTTGGCGGCCACAATGTAATATTTAGTCATTATGCTCCTCATCGGGCGGGGCCGTCACAATGGTGCCTCCTTAATGCGGCAAGATAAGCCCCCTTTTTCGCCACTTCAAGAATGGACAGTTTCAGCGCCGCCGGTCTTTCTCAGCAGCAATGGCAATCGGCAGTTTTGTCCCAAACGCGGTCTATCACGGTTAGCCTAACAATGTCGTCTCTCGGGCAACCACCATCACCACTTCGATGTCTGCCTTGAGGGCAACTACTGCCTGTCTGCTCCTGTATCACTGAGCAGACAGGCAATTCAGGGCAGAAATTCGGCTGACGGTGAGAAAATATAGAAAGCGGCCTGTTACATAAATCCTGATAGTCAATTGCGTCACAAGACCAGAAAACGATAAGGTTTATCTACTACACAGCTTTATCTGGAGGCATAGTACAAACATCGCCAGTAGCTTTCTTCATTAACGATCTTTATTTAGTAAGCAGATTATACGAAAAATAGATATCCGGACCAATTTTGCGACGTAGGGAGTGCATTTGTTGGATTTAGTCCATGTTTCGTCGGACGTGACGCCCACACGGGCACTTCACTTGCTTACGACTGACATACTCCTTGCAGAACTAGTCTCCGGACGCCCCATAGCGACAGATACAGGTTATAGGCTGGTGCTCCATACCGTTGCCGCTAGAGGTGTGCTGTCATGGTATTGCCGGGCGCGCGCCAAGTGGGCGGGCAATGTCATGGTGCCCGATTGCGAAGCGATCATAGCCAGTATCAGCGCCACTCCAGATCACGTACCGTCTCCAGTTGTCTCCGGTAATCAAGAGCGTAGAGTCCTCCGGCTTACCAAGATCGTCGCACACAGATTTGCCGGGCTTCACGCATACGGGGGAATAGGAGAGCCGAGTAAGGATTTTGTGTTCGAACCGACCAGTCCCATCACGGTCTTCGAAGGTTGGAACGGTTCGGGCAAGACGAGCCTTATGAATTCGGTGATCTGGTGCCTCACCGGAAAGCTGCTCCGACCCCAGAGAATACCTGAGAGCGGTGAAGCCGAATTCCATTGCGAGATCGATCGAGGGGCGATGCAAGAAACATCGCAGCACAAGATCAGCGCGGTGACGCCTCTGCCAAGTTCTCAGCATTGGCTCCCCGCGGCGGCAGCCAAAACTGTGCCTGCCGACACCTGGGTTGAACTGACATTCGAATTGGAGGACGGGACGCACCTTCCACCGATCCGCAGGACACAGTCGCGAAAAACAAATGGCAAGTTGGAAGAAGTCGGGCCTAATCCGGCTGATCTAGGCCTTGATCCGATTGCCTTTAATCTTGGCACCACCATGCCCGGTCTTCTGCCATACCTGCAGGTGGGCAACCCATCGGAATTAGGTTTGGCCGTGGCGAGTCTCACAGGCCTTTCCGACTTGGTGGCTTTGGCGAAGCACGCCAAGCGTGCCAGAGCAAAGATAGCTGGCGACATTACCAAGGAGCGCAAAACTGGGCTCGAACAAATCGAGACGGAATATCGTCAGCATCGCACTGACCTTGAACAGCGCATTTCCGAATTCCCAGGAATGGCACCTGTAGCCGATCTTCCTGCGATTACTGACCACCCAGCAGCGTTCGCCACCCTGAGCCAGCATTTCGAAGACTTAAAGGCTAGCGGCCTCGGGCATGCTCGGGACGTGCTAGGCGATATGTTTGACGCTTCGGACGCCTCACAACGTCAAAACTTGGAGCAATGCATCGCTCCTGCATTAGAGCAGGTTCGCAGGCTCTCTCAGTTGCCATCGATGGAAAAATTAGGTGCTCTCAAGCTGGAGATAGATGCCCGCCAAGCAGTGGATTCCCTCGTTGATCGCCTGTTCGACGAAGCGACGATGCTCGATGAGCTATCTGCGAACCCGATCCTCGAACGCCGGACCCAACTCTACGCGCGAGTCACCGACTGGATGCATGAGCATGGGGAGGCTCATCATGATCGCTGCCCCGTTTGCCACCAGTCTCTCGCTGGAGTGGTTGACGCTGAGGCTGGTGGCTTGGTTGCTGATCATCTTCGTCAGGTTGCTGGAGATAGCGAAATCCTAGCAAAGACTATCGCACAATGGGCCGAGGGTTGGACCGGAAAGTTAGCTCGCGATCTGCCCGAAGCGCTTAGGCGTTGCTTGCAAAAGGATCTACCGGAGTCTCCCAGTGCAATCTTCCGAACCGCCTTGCTGGATGACCTTTTCAGAACGGAAGGCTTCGCAGGTGTCCTTTTCTCACTTCGCTCCAATGTGGAAAAGCTAACTAACCAGGCAATGGCGAGGCTGCCTGCGTTTACAGAACCGGAGCAGCGGGTTCTGCCAAGTCGAGTTGGCGCCCATGTGGCTATACTGAACAAGAGCTTGAACCGCCTCATCCGAGGATTAGCGTTTGTCGACTGGATGAAAGCTCACCGCGACGAACTTGTTGTCGTGCTCGATGAAGTCCGCGGCAAAGCTGATAGTAACGATCGCCAAGCGAGCGGTCTGCGAGCGCAGTTGATTCGCCTCGATGCAATCGTCAAAGGCGTCGCCCCTATCAACGCGGCGATCAATCTTTCAAAACGAATGGGCACAGCTCAGGGCGCACACAAGCGCACGCTTAAGGCAATTGAAGATTGTACCACGGCGGTAGCGGCACTTGATGAGATAATACCTATCGGTGATCTTGCCACCGCACAGGTCGAAGGCCTGCAAGCCCGCCTTCATAACCGGGCAGAGTATTGGCGAAACGCTATTTACCAGAATGCGACGACACTATCCCCCAAGCCGCATCGAACTGGTCTGACCCCTCAGGGTGCTATCGCGATTCAAGTTGGCCGCGATGGTGTCAACGCGCCTGCCCAGCATGTATCGAACGCCTCAGCTCTGAGAGCATCACTTTTGGGTTTTTATTTCGCATTCCGCGAGCATGTTCTTGAAACGAACGGCGGCCTGTCACTTATGATCTTGGACGATCCTCAAGATCTTCTCGACTACGATAATCGGGCCCGGCTAGCGCGTGCCTTGGATCAGCTTGCTGAGGGTGGCGCTCAGATTCTGGCTACTACTTATGATCGGAGCTTCGGTCGCACCCTTGTCGCCGAGGCTCGGGGAGCAAATCGGGTGGAGCATCGTGCTGTCCATCCGGTAAACGCATCACGTGCTACCCTCGAGACGTCCTTGGCGATAGAGGACCTAGATCGGAAGAGGAACGAGTTCGTCTCAAACGCTGATTCGGCATTTCACGCACAGGACTATGCTAATCAGGCTCGGATCTTTCTAGAAACACGCCTCGGAGATCTGTTCGACGACCCCGCCTATCCTGCATTTTCGGCGCCAACGGACGCACCAACCCTAATGCCGTTACTAGGACGGCTGCGGTCGCTGATCACTGCTCGCAGCAACGAGCTGGAGGGATCGAAGAACCGTTGATTGATGTGCTTGGCCAGTAATTTCTGGGTTTTGGCGATTTGATTGACGGTTTTCGGGAGAGCTTTTGATCTGCGTTTTGAGCGGATCAGGGGCTGCCCCCCGCTGGATTGCTATGCATTCGCGCTGATCCGCTCCAGGAAGAGGAAACGGCGCATATTGTAGACGATATTGGCGAGCCCGATCCTCATGGTGGCTCGGGTGATACCGACGGTCCGGATGAAGAGCCCCGTCTGTGACTTCTGATCGGCAAAGACATGCTCGACACGCGAGCGGATCACCGACTTTCCAGCATTGGATTTCTGGATATGCCTGGGCATAGGCTTGAGATGCGGTTTCTTCCTGTGAACCTTCGAGACAAAGCCCTCCTTTTCCATGAAGTCTTCATTGGCCTTTGAGCGATAGGCCGTGTCTGCCCAAACGCTTGAGGCCGTATTGCTTTTATCCAGCAGCCCCTCTCTCAATCGAGCGCCATCATTGGCGGCGGCATCCGTCGTCTTCCATTTTCGGATGAACCGAAACTTCCGGTCGATAGAGACGTGAGATTTGTAGCCAAAGAACGGGATGGCGAGATCACTGGATGGCATGGTTCCATCGTCCTGCCGCTTCGCTTTGGTGAACTTCAGCGTCCATCGCGCATGACGGTCCTTGTGCGCCAGCTTTGCCGGCTTGTCTTGCCAGTCTTCAGGGATACGGCCTGCACGGAGGTCGGCTTTCTCGGCGTTCGTGTTGCGCTGCTTTGGCGCAGCTACCAGCGTTGCATCCAGGATCTGGCCGGACATCGGCAGATAACCGGCGTTCCGCAGAGTTGTATCAAACCGGTCAAACAGTCTTTCAATGGCTCCCGCCTGGGTCAGGCGTTCACGGAACAGCCAAACCGTTTTGGCATCAGGCACCCGATCTGAAAGCCCCAGGCCAAGGAAGCGCATGAACGATAGGCGATCGTTGATGAGATACTCTGTCCGTTCATCGGACAGATTGTTGAGCGTCTGGATCACCAGAATTTTGAACATCAACACCGGATCAAATGGCGGTCGCCCGCCCTTGCTTCCATCTGAATAGGCCAGAGCCTTCTCCAGTTCCGGGCGGAACACTTCAAAATCCACAGTCCGGGAAAACGCTTCGAGCTGATCGCCAAGCCCGCTCAGCCGAGCAAGCCGCTCTTCAACATCAAAGAAACCAGTCTGCTTCATGATCCATGCCCCCAATCAACTCAAGGGAAATGGAATCACAGAGCAGCTCTCAAAACCAGGGGGTTTTTCGAACCCTCCAGCTTTTCCGAAGCCCCGTGCTCTCGCGTTTCTGTGATGATCCTGCATTGGCTGACGGCGCTGAGCCGCGAAGGGTGCTTAATGAGGCGCACCACCGTAATGCCAATGCGCTGAGCTACATCGACGTGCAGAACGTCGATATGGACCTGAAGCGTTTACGCTCGGCAGTTGAGCGCGTCCATGAAGAGTTCCGGCGCTATCGCTGGCGGGAACCACTTCAGGAGACTGCTCCAGACAATGTCGTACCTCTGACTGCCGTTGCCATACCCGCGTTCAGTGTTCCGATCGTTCAGGACATTGCCGCTTTCAGCAGCCAAGTCCCGAGCGGTGGTAGCCAGGAACTAAGCTTGGAGACACTCTCCAGCCAATGGTTCGACGATAAGTCGTTGTTCTACATTCGCCGGGACACAATGGGTTTCACGATACCCGCCGGGTCCATAGCGATCGTAGAGTCTACTCCATCTTCGCCAGCCGATCACGAGCTAGTCATTGGTCGTCGCGGAACGCAGGCTTTCGCGCGCAGACTACTCCGTCCACGCAATGGCGAAGGATATTCCTTAGCTGCTGAAGCAACTGACCCACGTAGCGGCCGACCGACGCTAGCATTCGAGAATCATGAACTCGACCTGCATCGCGTCGTCGGAGCTCTATTCGTTCAGACACCCCCACCAGTCGGACGGGAAGAGGCGGTTTTCCTCGACGAGCATCCCGCGCTTGGGAGGATTGAGGTCGCATATCGTGTCCGAGAAGACAGCGCCGTTCCACGAGTGATGCCAGGTCAGATAATTCTCGGCGGAGCAGTCCTGACCCCAGATCAACTTGACGCGATGAGAAATGAGATAGTAGCCGTCACGCTGGAAAGCGGTGACAGCATTCTGAAGCGTATTGGCGCGCCGCTTTCGGGGAGTTTGCCGTATCTTCGGCAGTTTGAGACGATCGGCGGGCTTGGAGCTTCCGTAGTAATCGCGACCGAACAAGTAGAAGGCGCACCAGACCTGCCTGTGATGCTCAATGCACGTCTCGTATTGGGTGTTGTCTATGATACATAGCTAGGCGCTCGCCAGAGCGAAGGTCAGTTTCTGCCGAATTCGACTTGAGTAGTGCTGGTCACTCAACAATCCATCTCATTCAGGGAATGGTAGAATCCATACACAATTCGAGCGTCTGTTCTTGCCGAAAGGCGTCGTTGAATAGTCACCTCGGCAGCCGACTTCGTCCCAAAAGCGGTTTACTTGGGTTCGCTTAGAATGTCGGCTTTCGGGAAACCATCATAACAGATTCGGTGTCTGAAATAAGGCGATTACCGTCCGTCTGTTCAGTTCCGGTAACTTATTAATACTGAAATACTTATTCTAGTATATTTATTTATATCAAGCCATTTCTATAAAATAAAAATAAATCATATTTGTGAATTTGGTATTATATTCTCAGAATTACTCCCCATTTCTTGGGAGGTACAATTTGTGCCTGTAGGAGAATAATTCGTATGAGTAAAGCTGTTTATGTAGAGGCTCGTCCTAAAGGACGGCCAGAAGGAACTGCTATTTCTGAGTATGTGGTGGAAGAATCTGGAGATCGTGTTCTTCACACAGCGGCGACACAAGTCGCAGCAATTACGTGGTCAAAAGCACAAGGCTATACGCCTCATGTCGCACGCGTTCGTCACCTGAATGATAAGCGTAATCCGGCCCATTGGCGCGCTGTTTAATTATAAAGCATGCCGTTATCCCATGAGGTTGCAAACACCTGGAGGGATCGAAGAACCGTTGATTGATGTGCTTGGCCAGTAATTTCTGGGTTTTGGCGATTTGATTGACGGTTTTCGGGAGAGCTTTTGATCTGCGTTTTGAGCGGATCAGGGGCTGCCCCCCGCTGGATTGCTATGCATTCGCGCTGATCCGCTCCAGGAAGAGGAAACGGCGCATATTGTAGACGATATTGGCGAGCCCGATCCTCATGGTGGCTCGGGTGATACCGACGGTCCGGATGAAGAGCCCCGTCTGTGACTTCTGATCGGCAAAGACATGCTCGACACGCGAGCGGATCACCGACTTTCCAGCATTGGATTTCTGGATATGCCTGGGCATAGGCTTGAGATGCGGTTTCTTCCTGTGAACCTTCGAGACAAAGCCCTCCTTTTCCATGAAGTCTTCATTGGCCTTTGAGCGATAGGCCGTGTCTGCCCAAACGCTTGAGGCCGTATTGCTTTTATCCAGCAGCCCCTCTCTCAATCGAGCGCCATCATTGGCGGCGGCATCCGTCGTCTTCCATTTTCGGATGAACCGAAACTTCCGGTCGATAGAGACGTGAGATTTGTAGCCAAAGAACGGGATGGCGAGATCACTGGATGGCATGGTTCCATCGTCCTGCCGCTTCGCTTTGGTGAACTTCAGCGTCCATCGCGCATGACGGTCCTTGTGCGCCAGCTTTGCCGGCTTGTCTTGCCAGTCTTCAGGGATACGGCCTGCACGGAGGTCGGCTTTCTCGGCGTTCGTGTTGCGCTGCTTTGGCGCAGCTACCAGCGTTGCATCCAGGATCTGGCCGGACATCGGCAGATAACCGGCGTTCCGCAGAGTTGTATCAAACCGGTCAAACAGTCTTTCAATGGCTCCCGCCTGGGTCAGGCGTTCACGGAACAGCCAAACCGTTTTGGCATCAGGCACCCGATCTGAAAGCCCCAGGCCAAGGAAGCGCATGAACGATAGGCGATCGTTGATGAGATACTCTGTCCGTTCATCGGACAGATTGTTGAGCGTCTGGATCACCAGAATTTTGAACATCAACACCGGATCAAATGGCGGTCGCCCGCCCTTGCTTCCATCTGAATAGGCCAGAGCCTTCTCCAGTTCCGGGCGGAACACTTCAAAATCCACAGTCCGGGAAAACGCTTCGAGCTGATCGCCAAGCCCGCTCAGCCGAGCAAGCCGCTCTTCAACATCAAAGAAACCAGTCTGCTTCATGATCCATGCCCCCAATCAACTCAAGGGAAATGGAATCACAGAGCAGCTCTCAAAACCAGGGGGTTTTTCGAACCCTCCACCTCATGGGATTAACCTAGACGCAACCCGACATTCCCTTCCAAATGCATCATGGTGCCGAAATTTATGAAAATGCACGCACGGTCATTGGTCGAGAAGAAACAGATCGCATTTTATGTCAAATATGGCAGAGAAAGCGGCGTTATATTTTTAATTGAAAAATAAAAGAGTGTTGAAATGCTTGAGGTCTATCCAAATTTATTTGTTGGCAATGAGATTGACGAGCAGCGCCTTCGAGGCGATCCGAACTGGTTCTTTATTCATGCTTGTAAAGAGCCATATCATCGTCAGGCACTCGGTTATACAGGCAAAGCTGCACCCAAAAATCACCCAGAATACTTAATAGCACGACGCAATAGCTGCCTCATTCTCAATTTAATCGATGGAACAGATGTCAATTATGTCTCTGTCGAGATCATCGATGTGGCACTTGAAACTATTCACGCCAACATCGGCAAGACCAATATTCTACTCCATTGCAATCAAGGTCTATCACGCTCGCCCTCAATCGCTCTCCTCTATTTGGCGCGGTATACAGATCTATTTGTGGGGTTGGATGTGGATAAGGGTGTCGCAGAGTTCCAGAAGATCTATCCGTCATATGCTCCAGCGCGAGGGATGGCTGATTATATCCGATTAAATTGGTCACAATATCAATTTTCTGGCTAAAACTACCTTCCTTTGTTGACCTAACCCGCACGGTAGAGAACGTACGGTCTGTGTTCACATTTTGACCACCATACAATTCAGTGGCTCTGTCTCACAATACGGGGAATCAACCGCCTGCTTAAGCATTAAAATTACTCGTCACTCTAGTACCCTCCGCCAGTGCCAAGCATATTATATAGAAGCACTTAGGTTTCAAAAATTGTTTTTACTCCAGTCGGTAACCTAGAGAGCAGGTCAGCAGCAATAATCGGTACACGTGCCGCGTCGATATGCTCACTGGCGTAACAACGCGCCAGTAATTCGTCTCCTAAATAAGCATCATACTTCGCCCGCTTCATATCCGGCACTAGTCGAGCTAGCACTTCCGCGTCAGGCGCAGGCCTTTCAGCGAGACTTTTCAAGGCGGCAAGCAGTTTGCTTTCGTCTTGAGCCGGAACCGTGAGCGCGATACCCTCCGAATTGGCCGCTACGCCATGAGAGGCGAGTGCTAGCACCAAGGCCAGTTGCGCCCGATTGCCGACCCAAGGGAAAAGCAGGAGTTCGTCCTCATGCCGATGCAAACCTGCATGCCGCAACCCAAGGTGGTCGAATGTTTCTCTGGCTTCAGTAAGAAAATCAAGTGCAGTCTTGTCAAGAAAGCGAGGAATAGCGATGTTCTCGTAAACCCGACGCATTTCCGCCACTACTTCATCGGCCGGAGGCAAGCCTTCGCCACCAAATTTGGGCGGTATGCCACCATACGCTCGTGTGACCAGAATTTCCCGGCGTTGATTGTCGATCTCGATAACCCGCCACCGATATCCGGCAAAGATGATGAGTTGTTCTGGCACCACCGAGTTATCGACCGGCAACGTGCCAAGGTTCCGCCCGCGATCCGTTATAACCTTGAATTCGTCAGGTGTCATGAATACGGCGTAGAACCCACGGTCATTGATGACCCGTTCGCCTTCTTCTCCTGGCAAAAGCGTTCCGTCTGGTGCCTGTTCAATAAGCTGGACCTCTGGATGTTTCATCTGTCGCAGCACATCAATGTAGAGAGCCTGATCAACTTCAGGGAATACCCCACTCTCGATCAAGCGGTTCCAGCCCTGTTTGACTGTCAGACCACCGTGCTGGGCGATCAGCGCCAGAATCTGCTGTATCAGCGTAGAAAGATGCAAACGCCCAATTTGAGGCGGCTCATTCCAGCGCCTCAGCATCAGATTGAGCATGGCGATGGTCTGCACCGTGCGAGGCCGCATGGCATCAATGGGATGGATGCGCTCGTCAATCACCATCTCGGTAGTGTAAACTCGCATTACCGAGGATTGTCCCGCACGTCGGCCAGAACGCCCCAGTCTCTGGCGCATGCCTGCAACGGTGTGTCCAGGTCCAATTTGGCTCACAGCATCAATGTGGCCAATATCGATGCCCAGTTCGAGGGTTGTGGTTGCAACAATAGAACCTGGTCGATCATCTTCTTTCAGCCTTCGTTCGGCTTCCTCGCGGTGCTCACGCGATAAGCTGCCGTGGTGAGCGAAAAATTCCTCCGGCACGCCCGATGTTTCACAAAGACCACGCAGTCTTGCGGTGTACAGTTCAACATTCCGGCGCGAGCCAGCAAAAATCAGACTCCGATGTCCTCGAAGCGTGTCGAAGAGGTGTTTCGCGATCTCTATGTCTGCTGTGCTCTCAGTAGCATCGCCCTTCTCTGAATTCTCGTCACGTTGCTTCAGACGTGGCTGTATATAGCCGCGAACCTGAAGTTTCAGGGGTTGGCTACCCGTTTTAGATTCCAGTATCTCCACGCCATCCGGATTTAGTGGCTGCAGAAAAGCAGCTGAGGTCCTCATGTCGGCCAAGGTGGCCGAAAGGCCCACTCGAACGACTGGATGCCCTGCGGCGATCTCGATACGATTGAGCAGAGATTGAAGCTGGCGTCCGCGCTCTGCATCCATAAAAGCATGCATCTCGTCGATCACCATGTAACTTAGCGCAGCAAACAGACGCTTTGCTTCATTCCCTCGTCGAACGAGGATGGCCTCCAGACTTTCTGGTGTGGTCAGCAGTATCCCCTGGGGCCGCTTACGTGCTCTTTCCTTGACGCTGCTGGCCACATCCCCATGCCACTTCCAGACAGGAATCTCTACTTCTTCGCAAAGTGTCTCCATGCGACCGAACTGGTCATTGATGAGTGCGCGTAAGGGGCTGATATAAATGGCCTCAAACCCGGCACCGGGCTTGCGTTCATCTGTAGCTAATCGCGAAACAATCGGCAGGAAGGCCGCCTCGGTCTTCCCGCTTGCTGTCCCGGCCGCGATAATGAGATTCCGTTGTCCTTCCAGCAGAACCGGAATGGATCGTTCCTGAATATCCCGAAGCTCTGTCCAGCCCTGACGCCAGATCCAACGCCGGACTTTCTCGTGCAGTAAATCGAAAGACGTTGATTCACCGTCACCGGAAGTTTGCTCTAATGGGTCAGGCGGCGCGTCGCTCAAAGCCTGTAGTCCGTCAGATCATCGTCGGACGAGGTCTGAGTGGAGCCGGTCGCAGCAGGCGCATCTACATTGTCATCATCGACAATGTCTCCGCCTGCTGTGGGTAAGTCAGGTTCGATCTCAGTGTGGTCGACCAACTCCTGCCATTGAGCTTGTGGATTTTGTTCCATAATGGCGAGTAGGTCGAGGAAAGCCTTGCTGATATTTCGGGGTGTCCTAAAATAAGCCTCACCCACCTTCTGGTTACAGTGAGTCATGAAAGCTTTGAAAGTCTCATCTGGCACCAGATAGTGTTTTTGGTCACCAGCAGCAAAAACATGCCGCAACTTATTAAGGAGAACATATAAATCTTCAGGTGTTAGACTCTGTAGTCGAATAACTGGGCCGGAAAGATCGACCAGACCATTTCTGGCAAAGCTGTTTTCAGCTAGACGGGACCGCAACGCTTCGTATGAATAGAGGCCTCGACGGCTGTCCATCAG
Organism: Agrotis ipsilon; assembly: GCA_028554685.1. NCBI lineage: Eukaryota > Metazoa > Arthropoda > Insecta > Lepidoptera > Noctuidae > Agrotis > Agrotis ipsilon. Next base: position 3,104,120 of record JAPNUC010000032.1, on the reverse strand, counting down.
GAATTCTGGGGTCCCACCGAAATAGACGCCAAGAGACTCAGCCGAGCCCTGGAGCACATCATTCACGATACGGAGAATCTGCTCGTAGTTGGCATTGCGTGATTGAGCACTGACCAGCTTGAACAGATTCACGCATTCATCAAGCATGACAAGAAAACCGGAATATCCTGCCAAGGTAACAAAGCGACTCATGACCTTCAGGTGGAGGGTTCGAAAAACCCCCTGGTTTTGAGAGCTGCTCTGTGATTCCATTTCCCTTGAGTTGATTGGGGGCATGGATCATGAAGCAGACTGGTTTCTTTGATGTTGAAGAGCGGCTTGCTCGGCTGAGCGGGCTTGGCGATCAGCTCGAAGCGTTTTCCCGGACTGTGGATTTTGAAGTGTTCCGCCCGGAACTGGAGAAGGCTCTGGCCTATTCAGATGGAAGCAAGGGCGGGCGACCGCCATTTGATCCGGTGTTGATGTTCAAAATTCTGGTGATCCAGACGCTCAACAATCTGTCCGATGAACGGACAGAGTATCTCATCAACGATCGCCTATCGTTCATGCGCTTCCTTGGCCTGGGGCTTTCAGATCGGGTGCCTGATGCCAAAACGGTTTGGCTGTTCCGTGAACGCCTGACCCAGGCGGGAGCCATTGAAAGACTGTTTGACCGGTTTGATACAACTCTGCGGAACGCCGGTTATCTGCCGATGTCCGGCCAGATCCTGGATGCAACGCTGGTAGCTGCGCCAAAGCAGCGCAACACGAACGCCGAGAAAGCCGACCTCCGTGCAGGCCGTATCCCTGAAGACTGGCAAGACAAGCCGGCAAAGCTGGCGCACAAGGACCGTCATGCGCGATGGACGCTGAAGTTCACCAAAGCGAAGCGGCAGGACGATGGAACCATGCCATCCAGTGATCTCGCCATCCCGTTCTTTGGCTACAAATCTCACGTCTCTATCGACCGGAAGTTTCGGTTCATCCGAAAATGGAAGACGACGGATGCCGCCGCCAATGATGGCGCTCGATTGAGAGAGGGGCTGCTGGATAAAAGCAATACGGCCTCAAGCGTTTGGGCAGACACGGCCTATCGCTCAAAGGCCAATGAAGACTTCATGGAAAAGGAGGGCTTTGTCTCGAAGGTTCACAGGAAGAAACCGCATCTCAAGCCTATGCCCAGGCATATCCAGAAATCCAATGCTGGAAAGTCGGTGATCCGCTCGCGTGTCGAGCATGTCTTTGCCGATCAGAAGTCACAGACGGGGCTCTTCATCCGGACCGTCGGTATCACCCGAGCCACCATGAGGATCGGGCTCGCCAATATCGTCTACAATATGCGCCGTTTCCTCTTCCTGGAGCGGATCAGCGCGAATGCATAGCAATCCAGCGGGGGGCAGCCCCTGATCCGCTCAAAACGCAGATCAAAAGCTCTCCCGAAAACCGTCAATCAAATCGCCAAAACCCAGAAATTACTGGCCAAGCACATCAATCAACGGTTCTTCGATCCCTCCAGGTAATCGTAAACCGAGGCATCGTCGATGATAGAACGTACGCCAAGCGCCTCCCGAGCCTCAGTTTTGAGCGTGTATTCGCCACGGAGCCAGCGCAGTGCCGCCGCCTTTCCGCTCTCGCTCCCTTCTTCAAAAGCTCGCCAGTAGTATTCTATCACGGTCGCAAAGTCGTAGCCGGAAACGAGTTCCTGAATGGGGAGCAGCCTTTCCTGAATAACGTCTCCGATCTTGCGACCTGATGCTTTGGCTGAAGCCTGTGTCTCCATGATGAAACGTTCGACTACACTTGCCAGAGCCCCTCCGTCCTGCTTGGTGCGGGTAGCTATGTTACGCATGAGTTCTGCATAAAGACTGCGGGCCTGGCCCCCGCTGGCATGCAGGCGACGATCAGGGGATAAATCTGCGTGAGCCACTACCAGCTTGCTTTGCATGGCAATAGAACGGGCCAGGTTAAGGAAGAAAGTCTTGCCCGCTCCATAGTCGCCGATGATGAAACGAACCGCAGAACCTCCGTCCGCGATGCGTTTGACGTCCTGCACCACTTGGTTGACTTCGCCTGCGCGACCGACCTGAACTAACTGGATGCCTGAACGTGGCACGACACCTGCACGAAGCGCCTGAATGACACCATCGCGGTCCTTGGGCTTGATTTTCTGCGCGGCGATGCGCGTGCCGTCTGAAGCTGCGATACTGAGGGTGGTCATGATGCTGCTCCCGGCGCGTCAGCAAGGAGCGCCATATTGATAATCAAAGGGTCGCCGTCCTCGATAAGTTCTTCATCGAACTTATCATAGGACCACTCGTTGATGGCTTCGAGCGCGCCATCCGGCATCAACCCGAGTTCGTGTGCTTTGGCCTCAAACCCGGAGCGTGGCCATTCCGGTTGGGTGACCAGAGCCTCAAGTAGACGGGCCTGGTCATGACCAAGTCCGACGAACCTCATTTCCCGTTCCAAAGTGGGCGTAGCGGCTGCAGGAACCGGAATTTCAGCAGCCTCGTCCTCATAGATGGGTGCCAGGATTTCCTCGACTTCCTTAGTCTCACGCAGGATGACGCCAACCTTGCTCATGTCAATGACGATACCTTCCTGGGATTTTGCTTTCGAGGGAGGTGCTGGGATCCGATGACCACGTCTCCGCGATTTACCATCCTCGATCACAATTGGTTCCGAAGCGCAGGATGCCGCAGCGGCATTACTCTGGTGCAGGACAGTATAGAGTTCTCGTCGGCCGTGACCAACAGCCTCGTAAAGCCGCTCCAAAGCCACCATCATGTTTTGATCGGTTTCGCCTATCGTTAGGGCGGCTGAAGCAGCCAGCGAGGCAATAGTGGTTTGTTGCTCGGGTTCTATACTCTCTACGATGGTTTTAAGGCGGCCAAGTGTTGGCAAGCGTTCCGGAAGCAGGCGCAGACGGGCCGTCAATCGTTTCGTTTCGTGCGGGGTGAGTTGCAGCCGTGTGGTGAGAGCATCGACCAGCTTTTGACCTAAAGTCAGAGCTTTGGCTGCCGGGCCAATGGCAGTCATGATCAGGGCTGCTGTGCGGAAGTCGGCACCGACGGGTGTTAGCTGGCCTTGAGCATTGCTAATGCGGAATAGAATTATATTCTCACCTGGCTTGGTCCCACCGTAGGTTGGATCCGGTTCCATGCCGTAACCTACTCGTGCCAGCATGGCGGACATGTCACGAGCTTGCCGAAGACCCGAGGCTGCCTTGCCAGAACCAAAGCACCGCGGGCCCAGTTCTTCAAGCGGCACATCGGCAAGAGGTTGAGGCAAGTCATCCAGCCAGGCTCGGAAAGAACGAACAGTTTCTCTTTCCCCAAGTTCCGCAGGCAGCATCAAGGCGGCGGCCATACTGTCGGCATGTTCACGTTCCTTGCCAACGACCTTGGCAAATGCAGACAGATCCTCACGCGCCCCTTCACATAGCTTGATCATTTTTGTCCACGTCAATTGCGCTGGATCAGGAAGGCGATCGATACCTTCAAATTTTATTGAGCTATGGAGATACTGACTCGCCGACCGATAGTTCAAATCAAGGCGGCTCTCTTTTTTATCTCTGAGTCGAAAGCCGTGCGGAAATTTCTGAGTAAAACGATGTCGCATGAGTTCAATGAACTCCGGACGCGCTCGTGTCGTCGTAATGCGTGGCCATAAGCCGGTTAAGTGAGGGGGTAAAGATAGAATACCTGCCATGGCGAGGTCGACATCCAGCGGCATACCTCTCAATGCGTGCAGACCTAATTTAACCTGAAGTAATGGAGACATATGATCTCCCAAAGCTGCGAGCTCTGGCTTCCATGCTTCCACTCTCGGTATATCCGTCACAGCATGCTTCATTTCGATGAAATTGAGTAGCTCAGTGCTATAATTTACAAAAGAACCGTTTTTTCCGAAGAGGTTTCGCAGGCGTTCTACTTCGGCTACCAATAACGCCTCTTCGTCAATCGGAGGACTATCGGCCACCAAGCGACGTTCAAGCCCATAGAAGTAAAGGAAGGGATAGCCCATAGGGTAGCTCGTGTCGGATTTCCCGCTCGCCAGCCAATGCAGGTAAGTCAATCGTTGATTGGGCGTGATATCAGTATAAGAGGGCCAATACCCCAGATCTAGGTTCGTTTGTGGCGCTCCAGACGCGACCTTGAGTGATGGTCTGATAAGACAAGGCGCTGGAGTATCGATATTCCAGTCTCCGTCCGGTGCTGCCGTCAAAAAGTTGCCGACATAGACCATGCCATCGGTAATCTCGAAGCCATGGATCGTGACTTTTTCGCTAGGGCACACCCAGCGAGCATCGTCTTTCTTGTGAATCCTTGATTGTCTATACCTTTCTAAACTCTCCTCATCATTGGGGAATACATGTTGGGCATTAAAGGAGAGTCCGTATGTAGGTGGCGATGCGATAGTCTCTTTCCTGGTTTCCTTATTGGTTGTGTCCGAAATTTCGGGGGCACTGAAAATACGTTTTATCCAGGAAAACATGTTACACTCACTAAATAATCGCCAATTCTTTCAAATAGTAAACACTGTTCTTATCGTGCAGCAATTATCCCCTCTGGCAAATGGAAATCGGGATAGATAGCAGCCATTATCTTCACAATCTCAGGAACAACCTATTCGTTTTATCGGATAATGATCAATTTGCCCGTCTTCCGAAAGGAATGTGGCGTGCTCAGCTTGCGCCTGCGCTATCAGGAGATGGTCAAACGGATCACGATGATGCAGAGGCAAAGACATCAGGAACTGCAGGTGTTCAGGCTGTATTGGTAGCAGAGAGAAACCTTCCTCAGGAATGGCTGCCAGAATGTCGTTCATATCCGCATCCAGTTTTCCGATACGGATTTTGATCGCAATCTCCCACAGTGATACGATACTCACCAGAATATCGCGGACCGGATCTGCAATGATTTCCCGTGCAGTCTCTCCCAGCCGGTCGGAGTCCGAAAGCCACCAGAGCAGCGCATGCGTATCGAGCAGAACCTTCACAGGTCGCGATCCATGCTTTCAAGAATGTCCGACGCTGTCAGATCAAAATCTTCGCTCATTCTGATCCGCCCTCGTAATGCGCCGGGTTGACGACGGGGGCGATAGGAAGGCGCTGGCGGACGCAGTTCAGCAACGACCTGATCGTGAGACGTCACGAGGATCGTACGGCCCTGTCTGACCTGACGCAGATACGCTGTCAGGTTTCCCCGGAACTCTCGAACCCCAATTTTTTGTGGGGTTGGCGCATTATCTGAGAGATGCTCGCTCATGATCTCCTCCTTGTGTGTCATCATATCATGTACACAGAAGGAGGAGGTAGAGAATTCCTGATACCTATTCGATTTCAGAGATCCGTGGCTTCCGACAGGGCCACAGCGTCTTCGACGTCCACTCCAAGGTATCGAACCGTACTATCCAGTTTTGAATGACCCAGCAGAATCTGCATGGCCCGGATATTACCGGTTCGTTTGTATATCATGGCAACCTTAGTCCGGCGGAGCGAATGAGTTCCATATTCCCCCGGGATCAGTCCCACCGCCTGAACCCATTGATCCGGAAGCCGGGCGTATTGCCTTGTACTCAGGTGAGCTTTGGCACTTAAGCAGCTGGGAAAAACATACTCATTCAGGCCACCACGGCGATGTCCCAGCCACGTTCGTACACTTGTTTCCGTAATTTCGAATTGCACAGGGCGTCGGTTTTTTGCTGGGTGAGGGGGAGCGGAAGGTCAGATATTTGTTGAAAAACATGACAAAGCTACCATTACTTTCCTCCTTACGGAGCTGCCCTTCAAATAATCAGAGCCGTATTATTGAGATCCAAGCGTAGAGGACGGATAAAGTCTGCGGGCAACCCGCTCCATGGTTAGCCCCTGCACAATGATCGTAAAGACCACGACGCCGTAACAGACAGGCAGCAGCAGGTCGCGCAAGTCTCCGGGTGGCAATCCAAGCGCCAGCGAAACCGAGATGCCGCCACGTAGACCGCCCCAGGTCAGGATCCCAAGAACACGGCCCCGCTCCCATTGCCTGAAATGAACTGGAAGTGTTGAAAACAGCACGCTCAATGCCCGCACGGCAACGGACAGCGGGATCACGGCAAGGGTCGCCAGCACCGTAAACAGATGCGGCGTGATCTCCAGAATTTCAAATCCGATCAGCATGAACAGCAGGACATTCAGCACCTCGTCAATAAGTGTCCATGCGATGTCGAGTTCCTTCCGGGATGCCTCATCGAAAACGGAATGGCTATAGCTTGTTCCAAAGCACAGTCCCGCCACGACGACGGCAATCGCACCCGACATGCCAAACTGGTTGGCGATGCTGAAGGTTCCGGTCGCCAGAGCCAGCGATGTCAGCAGATCGATATGCGGATCCCGTTGACCCTTAAGCACACGGAGCGCGATCCATCCAGTCAGTGCGCCCAGCAGACCGCCACCAATCGCCTCGCGGCAAAAGCTCAGAGCAATCTCGGAGGCGGTCACCCCCAGACTGTCCCCGGTTGCCAGTCCGATCGTGACGCCGAAAATCACCACGCCCACGCCGTCATTAAACAGGCTCTCCCCTGCAAAAACGGCCTGAATCGGTCCTGGCAATCCGAGACGCTTCAGCATGCCGACAACCGAAACGGGGTCAGTCGGCGCGAGGATGGCGCCAAGGACGATGCACCACGTAAAAGGAATGGTATGACCCAACAGAGGGAAGACGTACCATGCCGCGATCGCCAGAAAGGCAACGGCTAGAACGGTTCCCAGAACAGAGAGAGCAGCCACAGAGGCAAGCTTTGCGCGTAGATGTTCGACGTTTACCTGCGTGGCCCCGGCAAACAGAAGCAGGGACAACGCGCCATTCAGAAGGGCCGTGGGGAGATTGATCGCTCCGAGCACAGACCGTGGGAGAGCCTGAAGGTCATAGGCCGGTATCAACGGATTCAGGATCATGACCAGCAGGGAAGCCAGCAATGAGATGACCAGCACGCCAATCGTCACAGGAAGGCGAAATATGTGGTGATTGAGAATGCTGAACCCTGCCGAGAGGGTCAGAAGCAGAGCGATGAGGCTGATGGTATCCATACCTTCACCGCTGGCCGCTCCTGTCCTCCACGTCAAGAAAAACCGGCAATTCAGGGGTCCGCTATCAGAGATAGCCTGACTGGGCTTCCATGTCCGAGATGTAGGCGTAAGTTGACCTCGGCCGCGAAGGGGCAGAGTGTTTATTTCCTTTATAAATTCTGCAACAAACCATTCATTACGCCTAAGCTGCACTGAGCCGATATCTGTCATTTTCAACGTCCCAAAAGCGCTGCCGAGATTTTCTCGGACACAAGGTTGGTTGAGAGCCTCACGTTCTCCCGCTTCAGGTGAGCGTAACGAGCTGTCGTCTTGATATCGCTGTGTCCAAGCATGTGACCAATCATCGTCAGGTCAGCCCCCATTTCCAGCGCGTCAGAAGCAAAGGAATGGCGCAGATCGTGTATCCTGACGTCGTCCAGACCGGCGGCTTTCCGAATGCGGCGCCAAGGCTTTTGCAGGTCAGTCAAATAGCCACCTTTTTTCCGCCCGGTGATGACGTAGGGGTTGTCCTCCAACCGGGTGATGGCTTTGATTACGTTGATGGCCGCTTGTCCGATCTGGACGATTTTAGCCCCGGTTTTACTGTCAGGCAGCCTCAATTCAGATTGGTCGAAGAAAACGTGGCTCCATTGCAGAGTCTGGATTTCGCGTAGTCTGCAACCTGTCAGGATAAGCAGACGGATCGCCCAGACGGCCTCTGGCATATCCTCTGCTTCATTGAGTGTGGCGCCGAGGCGCGCATATTCTTCTTGGGTTAGATAACGCTCGCGCTTCTCTTCCTTATAGCGCTGAACGCCACGGCACGGGTTGAGACCATCAGTCCGAATACCCCAGAGGTCTGCCAGGCTGAACATTTTGGACAGGACGCCGAGCGTGCGATTGGCCTGATAAGGGATCTGTCGTAGATCCCCGTGGAATCCGGAGACGTCCGCGCGAGATATATCGGCCATCCGCCATGTCCCGAATTTCGGAACGATGAACAGATCAACAGCTCTCTTATACTCGCTTTGGGTCGTTGGTTTGAGGTGGACATCCACATATTCGTCGAGGAAACGATTGCTGAATTCCCTGACGGTCATCGCCTTGCGGTCTTCTAAGCGAGCATCCGCGGGATTCTCACCGCTATGCACCCGTGCAAGAACCTTGATGGCTTCTTCACGTGCGAGATCGGCCGTCCATGGGCTCCCATGTTGCCCGATGGTGTAGCGGCGCATGCGTCCGCCGGAGCGGTAATGGATGACGTACACCTTTCGGCCGGACGGCCACACCCGGACTGCGAAGGCCGGAATGCTGTCATCCCAGAGGAAATAATCCTTCTCTGCCGGTTCGGCAGTGGTGACAATTTTTTTGCTGAGCTTGGCCATGCTTGCTCCCATCGCAGGAAACACATAGGAAACAGATGAATGCGAAACCGGGCGTAGCCGGTACGACAATTGCGTAGCCTGATGGGACAGTTTTTCAAGGAAAATAAGGGGTTCTGCGTGGTTGGGCGTAGTTCTGTCGGCTAGGGCGGGGAGGGGCGTAGGCCCAAATCCCTAACTCATAACCTGAAGGCCGCAGGTTCAAATCCTGCCCCCGCAACCAATGTACCCTGCTCTTTGCCGGAAGAGCGCAGTTTTCTTCGGTTGCAGGTCCCCGCAACCAATGTATCCTGTTCAATGAACGACTGAAGAACGCCGTGGTCCGGATGGACTGCGGCGCTCTTTTTGTTGGATGAGAAGTTCAGGATCGCCGCGAGGTCTCCTTCAAGGAAGATAGCAAGCTCGCCATCCTGCGGAATCAGTTTGATCCGTGAGACCAGAGCGCGCAGCCTCTCGACGGCCTCCAGGCTCCCATCCTCCTTCAGAAGGTTTTCGTATAGGGCTTCGATGCGTTCCCTGTAGATCACAGCCATGTTCGGATGCAGCAGGGGAGGTGGCTGGGGGGCGTCGGCGAGCAGAGCTGTCAGTTCTTCCTTGCGGGCCTCCAGCCGTCCGATCTTGTCCTTCAGCTTGACGCCGGGTACGCCGTCGAGAATGGCCTGGATCGCCTTATCAAGCTCACGATCAACACGGGGTAGCTCCGCGCGCATCGCAGCGTGATCTGCGCCCCGTTCCATTCTGACGCGGTTGACCTCCCGGGTGAATTCATCACAGAACTCCTTGAACAGCGCAGGGTCCATGAGGCGCGTCCGCAACCCGTTCAGCACAGACTTCTCGAGCACGTCCCGCCGGATCGTCATGCGATTGTCGCATGTGCCCTTGTTGCGCGCAGTCGAGCAGCCAAGCAGGTTTTTTGAGATCATTGAAAAACCACCGCCACAGCAGCCGCAGCGTGTCATCGCGGTGAAGAGGTGCCGAGGGCGCTTGAGACTGTTCAGAGGATGAGCCCCGTCGCCACGCGTCTTTTGTGACCACGTTGTTGTTGCCTGACGCGCCTTGGTAGATTCCCATAGGTCGGGCTCAATAATGCGAAGTTCAGGAACCTCCTGCAGAATCCACTCACTTTCAGGATTCAGGCGCGAGACGCGCTTGCCGGTTTCCGGATCCTTCAGATAGCGAAGGCGGTTCCAGATCAGCCGACCGATATAAAGCTCGTTGTTGAGGATGCCGGTGCCACGGTCACGGTTACCGTGAATGGTGGATGGTCCCCAGGCACCGCCCAACGGTCCGACGACCCCTTCAGCGTTAAGATCAAGAGCGATCACCCTTGGCGACTTGCCGTCTGCATACTCACGAAAAATGCGCCGCACGATCGCGGCTTCGGTTAAGTTGATCGTCCGCTCTCCGCGCACTGCTTCCCCGGCCGCATCGAATTTTCGTACGACGTCATAGCCATAGCAAAGACCGCCGCCCGATTTGCCGGCTTCGACGCGTCCCCGTATGCCGCGCCGCGTTTTGTCTGCCAGATCCTGCAGAAAAAGGGCATTCATGGTGCCCTTGAGACCGACGTGAAGTTGGGTGACATCACCTTCCGAGAGCGTGATGATCCGCACCCCCGCAAACTTCATTCTCTTGAACAGTCCGGCGATATCTTCCTGATCGCGCGAAAGCCGGTCCATGGCTTCGGCGAGAATAATCGAAAACTTCCCGCGCTGCGCGTCCTGCATCAGCTCCTGAATGCCGGGACGAAGCAGGGAGGCGCCAGAGACGGCTCTGTCACTGTAGCTGTCGACGACGTTCCAGTCCTGACGGGCCGCATATTCCCGACACAGCCTCAGTTGATCCTCAATGGAGGCATCGCGCTGGTTGTCGGACGAATAGCGGGCGTAGAGCGCGACCTTCATGAAGACCTCCTGTCATTCCTCCGATCGTGTACGGATCGGTCCGTTTTCATGTTCGACATAATCTCGCGCCGCCTGCCGTGCGAGAGCTCGTATCAGCGCCCGCAGACCCTCACCGATGTTTTCAGCATTACCGGCAAGGTCGAGAATGACACGGGGCGACGTCGACACTGTAGCGTCTTTTACGCGCATCGTCCTGCCTTTTCTTGAAGCTCAGATAGGTGCCATCGTGCCTTCCATCTGCAAGTGTGCAAACAAAAAACTGCAATAAAACAGCAGGATAGGGAGTATGCTGGCGTGTCGGGGCGTGCCCATGTCGGTCAGGGCGGGGCGTTTTATGGCTGAAACATTCACGTTCTTGTGAGACTTCGCAATGACCGGGACACGAACGGAACAGTCAGTGCGATTCGACGTGCCGCCGCTTTCCGCCGCGTCCGACCACGGAGTGGCTGTAAAACTGTCTAAAAACAACATACTGCGCAGATCGCACTTCTGTGAGGGTGTTATACCTACGGCGAAACTTCGGTTTCACATCTTCAATTATGACGAATACGCGTCAGTATGGTCTTTTTTCTTGACTCAAAACGGACCGTTTCGTCACTGTGCAATCTACAGGTCGCGAGCTGTTTCCAGATTGTACACACATTGCAAGGAACTGCTTTATGCTGACACATGCTGGCGGCGCTGCTTTTGCGCGACCGGAGATCAACATCGCTGACGACACGCCGCAGGCGCTGCGCCGTCTGGTGAACGATGCATTTTCCAATGACAATGCTGATACGTTCCTTGCCTCTCGCGGCGCTTCGGGACAATTAGAGGCGCTTGTGCAGCGGTGCTGTGAGATGGCGTTCGCAGAGAGCGACCTTGCGGCACGGAGGACCGTTCATCGGGTCCTGCATGACCTCTATGGCCTGCATCTCTCCAGACCACACCCGGGCCTTACCGACAATCAGTACAGCATCGAACTTCTGCGAGCCCGTCGCGCGATCGAGGCTTCATGGATGGACTGGGAATTACGCCAGGCAGGACCGATCCCGGCCAACGTCGAGCCGGAGGCAATTGGCGACGCCATTAAATCCCTCTGGAAGAACCATTCCGGCTATAACCACGCGGTGTTCGATTTCATGAAGACCGATGCGTCCCGACCGCAGATCATCAAATATTTCACGACCGATTACGCGCTCAACATGCGTTTTTATGACCTGATCGTCCTGTCGCTGGTTGGCATCGACGAAGATGTCCGGATGGAAGTCGCGCATAATTTCTGGGATGAGATGGGGCAGGGCAATCCGGCACGGACGCATGTGCGTCTCTATCGCGATCTGCTGGAGTATCTGGGGATTGAAGATGGTCCGGAGCAATTCGTCGATGCGCTGGGGTGGGAAGGGCTTTCAGGCTATAATCTGCTTCTCTATTTCGCGTTTAACCGGCGAGAATATTTCCGGTCGATCGGCGCGCTCGCGATTACGGAACTCTCGGATCCCGAGCAATACGCCAAATTGCTCTCCGGATGCCGCCGCGTCGGTATCGGCAACGATCAGCCATCGATTCTGGATTATTATAGTGAGCATGTCGAGGTCGATGCGCTGCATGGCGACGGCTGGATCGACAATGTCATTGTGCCGGTTCTCCGGCGTTATCCCGGTGAAGCGCGATCTGTGCTGGAGGGGGCGGCAATGCGCCTGAATTCCAGTAAGGCTTACTGGGACTGGCAACTTGCCGAAATGAAAGCGGACAAACCAGTTCCAGCCGTGGCTCTGGCGGCAGTGAACTGATCGGGTAACGTTAACTATATGAACGACCGGTACATCCGATATCGCTTTATTAACTTGTGGAACGAGAGTTGCTGTGGCTTGATCTGCATCTCGAACTTGTTGACGCACAAAACGTTCCGATTATGAGTGAGACGGATTGATGCGAATTCTTGTGAGGTCATAGACGTGCCACAGCAAAAACTCCGCAGAAAGCGGAATGGCCCGGATAGTCGGGCTACTCTCTTGACGACAGCGGGCTCTCTCTTTGCCCGATCGGGTTTCCATCAGGTCAGTGTCGATGACATCGCCGACACCGCGCAGGTCGCGAAGACGGCAATCTACTACCACTTTGGTAACAAAGAGGGGCTGGTGACCGACTTCCTGGAAGGCCATATCGAAATGCTGGAGGCCTCGCTCATTGAGGCCGTGAGCGCGCATAAGGAGCCGAGAGCCCGCCTGCGCGCGGTGTTTGACTGGCATACGGCCTGGTTTCGTCAGCCCGATTTTGCCGGATGTGTGTTCTCTCGGGCAACTGAGGAATACAAGGGAAAGCAGGATGCGATCGCCGAGATTTCGCGGCTGCAGAAGCGTAGCTTGCGCAACGCCATCCGGGCGCTTCTGGAGGCGACCGGCGTTCTGGAAGAGCGATCCGAACAACTTGCCCACTTCATGATTTACCTGCTTGATGGCGCGGTTGTCTCCGCGAATGTGCTGGACGAGAAGGATGCCGCTGATCAGGCGTGGATCGCTGCGGAACGCCTGCTGGACGATGAAACGCGCGACCACCCGTCCAGGAAAAGCTGACTCTCCTCCATCTGCCCGCAGCCAGAAGACGCTTCAAAGTGAGACTTACGCCCGCGCCAGTTTGTTTACGCCCGCGCACGCCCGTGCCGCCAGTTCACCAGGAAAAGTCTTGAACTGACGGACGTGTCGCCATGCAGAGTTCCTCCATGCTCAGGAGGAATTCATGTCTGGTTCTCGTATCCTGTGGGGGCAACTGTGCCTCTGTTTTCTGATTGTCCTTGTGGCGTGGTGGGCCGCGACGCAGTGGGTGGCGTGGCGGCTGGCGTTTCAACCGGAACTTGGGCCGCCATGGACCATGGTCGCCGGACGTTGGCCGCTCTACGCTCCATTTCTGTTTCTATGGTGGTGGTATGAGTTCGACGCCTACGCACCGCACATCTTCGTCGAAGGCGGGTGGATCGCCGGATCTGGCGGGGTACTGGCTTTCCTGACAGCTGTGGTCCTGTCCGTCAGGCGGGCTCGGGAGCATAAACGTACCGCGACCTATGGTTCGGCCCGCTGGGCCGAACGCGGCGACATCGAGCAGGCCGGACTTCTCGGGCAGGATGGCGTGGTGCTGGGGCGGTGGGAGCGTGACTATATCCGGCATGATGGTCCGGAGCATGTGCTCTGCTTCGCGCCGACGCGCTCAGGCAAGGGCGTAGGGTTGGTGATCCCGACGCTGCTGACCTGGCCAGGTTCAGCCATCGTCCACGATATCAAGGGCGAAAACTGGTCCATCACGGCGGGGTTCCGGGGCCGCTTCGGCAGACTGATCCTGTTTGATCCGACCAATCCCGCATCCTGCGCCTACAATCCGCTTCTGGAAATCCGTCTTGGCGAGTGGGAAGTGCGTGACGCCCAGAACGTTGCGGACGTGCTGGTGGATCCTGAAGGCTCACTGGAACGACGCAATCACTGGGAGAAAACGTCGCATTCCCTTCTGGTGGGGGCAATCCTCCATGTCCTCTATGCCGAGCCCGACAAGTCGCTGCGCGGTGTCGCCAGCCTGTTGTCCGATCCGAAACGCTCGATCGCGGCCACCCTCGTTGTGATGATGGGCACGCGCCATCTTGGGGACCGCGGCGTCCATCCCGTGGTGGCGTCGGCTGCACGGGAATTGCTCAACAAATCCCCCAACGAGCGCTCCGGCGTGCTGAGTACGGCCATGTCGTTCCTGGGCCTGTATCGTGACCCTGTGGTGGCCGAGGTGACGAGCCGCAGCACCTGGCGGATTGGCGATCTCGTCAATCCGGCCCGGCCGACGACGTTATACTTCGTTGTCCCGCCTTCGGATATCAGTCGCACCAAGCCGTTGATCCGGCTGATGCTTAACCAGATCGGGCGCAGGCTGACCGAGGATCTGTCCGGAGCAGAAGGGCGGCAGCGTCTCCTGCTGATGCTGGACGAGTTTCCCGCGCTCGGGCGGCTCGATTTCTTCGAAAGCGCGCTTGCCTTCATGGCCGGCTACCGCATCAAGGCGTTCCTGATCGCCCAGTCGCTCAACCAGATCGAAAAAGCCTACGGTCAGAACAACTCGATCATCGACAACTGCCATGTCCGCGTCAGCTTCGCGACCAACGATGAGCGCACGGCCAAACGTGTGTCCGATGCGCTTGGCACGGCGACCGAAATCCGCTCGCAGAAGAACTATGCGGGCCATCGTCTGTCACCCTGGCTCGGGCACCTCATGGTCTCCCGTCAGGAGAGCGCACGGCCACTCCTGACCGTTGGCGAAGTTCAGGAACTGCCGGCAACCGACGAACTGGTCCTGCTGTCGGGCATGTCGCCCGTTCGGGCAAAAAAGGCGCAGTATTTCCGTGACAGCCGGTTTCGGGACCGGCTCCTGCCCGCGCCCGAGACGGGGACGCGTGGAGTGCCGGTCGCACCCGACGACTGGACCGGGCGCCCCCAGCCATTGAAGCCGGAAGTGAAACCGGACACGCCGGAGGACGCGGTCAAAGAAGCGGGTGAGGAAGAAGATCCCGTCGGCACCGAGGCGCGTCGTCAGCCGGAAATGGATGTCTCCGAGGAGCCCGACCTGCCGCCGCAGGATGACAGTGATCCCGCGCGTGAAGCGCCTATGCGCGAGCGTGAACGCGATCCGATGGAGGAGGAAGACCTCCATGCCGTACTGACGGCGGACCTCGCCCGCAAAGCGCGTCAGGCGGCCCTCGATCCCGGCAATGATCTGAGGATGTCATGAGCGGGGCGCGCCAGAAAAAGAAGCGGCTTTCGGTCTATTTGGAACCGCATCTGTGGAAGGGGCTGCGGACGCAGGCTGCCCGACGGTCGATGTCGGACTCCCTGCTGGCCGAGGCCGCGATTGCGGCCTGGCTTGACCCGGAAGGCGCTGGGGGCGACCCGAAAGCCTCGCTGGAAGCCGCCGTGCAACGACTGGATCGCCGACAGGCGCGGATCGAGCGCGACCTGTCGATCTCGGTCGAGACGCTCGCACTGTTCATCCGTCTCTGGTTCACCAGCATGCCGGGTCTTTCGGACAGCATGGCCGCAGCGGCCCGCGCCCAGGGGGCGGAGCGCTACGATCGGTTCGTGGAAATGCTGGGGCGACGGCTGGCCAGTGACAGACGGTTCCGGACGGACGTTGAACATGAGGCGAATGGAGGAGGCGACGCCGCTGTGAAAAAGGACTGACGAACCACTCCGACGCGCCGTCTCAGATCAACGAGAGAACGCGTTGGCCAGTCGATGTTCATCCCCTTTTCTTGCTGGCCGCTCCTTCGGGCCGGCCTTAGCCTTGTTTCGTGTCGGTGACTGTTTTCCCGGGGCCGATGGCGCCGACGCATCCACACGGTCTATCGTGTCGTCATTCTGGGACGCACGCTTTCCAAGACCGATCTTTTGCGCCACCTGACGTCGCATCTCCGTATAATTCGGCGCGACGGTCGGATATTCGTCAGGCAATCCCCATTTGGCCTTGTAGTCCTCAATGGTCATGCCGAAGGCAGCCGCGAGGTGACGCTTGAGTGATTTCAGTTGTTTCCCATCTTCGAGGCAGATGATGTAATCGGGAAAGACGGATTCCTTGATAGGGACAGCCGGTTGCTGTTCTTTCTCGACCGCCAGAACCGTGGGCAACGTCGTTTCCGCCGGCGCCTCGTCGACAGTTACGGATGGTTCTGTCTTTTCAGGAGGCGAGGGGACATTGCTGGCTTTCGGGGATGCAGCCACGCCTGTCACATTCGCCACGGGCTGATCGTCTGAAAGTGACGCATAAAGCCGCCGTACGAGTTCCGGAAGCTGGTCGGTCTCCACTTTCGTCGTCGCAAGGTGCGCCGTTACGATTTGTGCCATCGCATTCAGACGACCGAGAATGATGTCCTTGTCGCTGCTCAATAGGGTAGTCCTCAATATAGGGTGTGACTCGTTATAAGCTTCGGAAAGCCTGTATTTCACCAACAGATCTGCGCCTTATCGATCCAAGCACGGCTCGAACTTTCGGAGCAACTTTTTGACGGTGTATGACGTCAATCTTCGGCGCACCGAAAATACCGTCAATCCGCCGTCTTTCTCAGTGTATCGCGTGTCCGGCACAATAACGCGTCATTTTGTAGTGCAAGATACAGTAAAAATGCGCCTGATCCAAATAGCGCATCATGCTCGTTGCTGTTGACGAGCGTGCCCTGATACTCCCCTGCACACTTAATATTTGGCCCGATGTGAAGTTTCACGTTCGCAAAGGCGATCATCGCCCTGGTCGCAATCGATTTCTTTGGACCCGGCGTCGTTTCTGACAAGGCGGGGTTCAAGATTTCAAAGCTAATGCACTGATAAAACATCACATTTTTAGCCGTCTACGCCTCTGCCAGTTTGTATACGCTTTCGTACGCCCCGGTACGATGATCGCCGAATTTCTTGTTGCGATCTGGAAACGCGTGCCTCCTCTATTTGTCCCCGTTGCGGTCCGGACTGGCCGGGCCAGCTCGACAACGGGAATGACAATGCACAGCCATGCGACAACGAACGACACAGCGGCACGTGGTTTTTCCATGCTGCGCACTGCTTTGGGAGGGGCAATCATAAGACAGCTCGCCGATCCGGCCGTTGTCGAGGTGATGCTCAACCCCGACGGGCGGCTCTGGATCGACCGGCTGTCCGAGGGACTGTCCGACACGGGTGATACGGTCGGCGCAGCCGATGCGGAACGTATCATACGTCTGGTCGCGCATCATGTCGGTGCGGAAGTCCATGAGGGAGCGCCCCGCGTCTCGGCCGAGCTGCCGACGGGCGAGCGGTTCGAGGGATTGCTGCCGCCGGTCGTGACCGCGCCCAGTTTCGCGATCCGCAAACCTGCCGTCGCGGTGTTCACGCTCGACGATTACGTCAAGGCAGGGATCATGACGGTCGCACAGGCGGCCTACCTTCGGGACGCTGTCGTCCAGCGCAGGAATATCCTCGTCGCGGGTGGAACGTCCACCGGCAAGACAACGCTGGTCAACGCCCTGCTGGCCGAGGTGGCGAAAGCCGGGGATCGCGTGGTCCTGATCGAGGATACGCGCGAACTGCAATGCACAGCCCCCAATCTCGTCTCCCTGCGCACCCGTGAAGGAATCATCACGCTTTCCGATCTCGTTCGGTCCAGCCTTCGGCTGCGCCCGGACCGCATCCCCATCGGCGAGGTGCGCGGCGCCGAGGCGCTCGACCTGCTCAAGGCATGGGGCACCGGGCATCCCGGTGGTATCGGCACGCTGCACGCCGGATCGGCGCTCGCAGCCCTATACCGTCTGGAACAACTGATCCAGGAGGCCGTGGTGACGGTGCCGCGCGGCATGATCGCGGAAACGATCGACGTGATCGCGGTGCTGTCCGGACGGGGTACTGCCCGCCGCCTGTCGGAACTCGCAACGGTGGACGGGCTGGATCCGGCAACAGGCCTTTACCGCCTCACGTCATTTGATGCCCGGCCCGGCGAAGCGGGGCGTCCACACTCCCTCAACCTCTCCAGCATCGAGGACACACTCTGATGTCGCAGACCCTGTCCGCGCGCGTCATGACACGCGCCCATACCAGTCGCCTGTCCCGTCTGACCAGCATGGCAGGTATCGCCCTGTTTGCAGCAACCTCCTCTGCCTGGGCATCCGGGTCCGGAATGCCCTGGGAGGAACCGCTCAACCAGATCCTGGAATCCATCCAGGGTCCGGTCGCGCGGATCGTCTCGGTGATCATCATTACCGTGACCGGCCTGACCCTGGCCTTCGGGGAAACATCCGGCGGCTTCCGTCGCCTGATCCAGATCGTCTTTGGACTAAGCATCGCTTTTGCGGCGTCGAGCTTCTTCCTGTCGTTCTTCTCCTTCTCCGGGGGAGCACTGATCTGATGGCGGGATATGACGACGACGCGGTGCCGGGCTTCCATGTCCCGGTGCATCGCTCCCTGACTGACCCGATCCTGCTGGGCGGCGCGCCACGGACGCTGGCGATCGCCAACGGCACGTTGGGGGCGGCGATCTCGCTGGGCCTGCGGCTCTGGCTGATCGGCGCCGTGTTCTGGATCGTGGGGCACAGCCTCGCGGTCTGGGGCGCAAAACGTGATCCGCTGTTTGTCGAGGTGGGCCGGCGGCATCTGCGCTATCCCGCGTGGCTCCGGGCGTAGGGAGGGCAGGGCTATGATGTCTCTTGGCGAATACCGCAATCGTGCTGCACTTCTCTCGGATTATCTTCCCTGGGCCGCGCTGGTTGAAAAAGGCGTTGTCCTGAACAAGGACGGTTCCTTTCAGCGTACGGCAAAGATACGTGGTCCGGACCTGGATTCCGCCACACCCGCCGAGCTTGTCGGCGTCACCGGACGCCTGAACAATGCCCTGCGTCGGCTCGGTTCCGGATGGGCGGTGTTCGTGGAAGCACAGCGTGTGCCGGCCACGATCTATCCCGAGACCGATTTTCCCGACGCGGCCAGCCAGATGGTCGATCTGGAACGTCGTGAGCAGTTCGAGGACGAGGGGGCGCATTTCGAAAGCCGCTACTTTCTCACGCTGGTGTGGCTGCCGCCTGCGGAATCGTCCGGCCGTGCCGAGCGTTTTCTGTATGAGGGCAGGGAGCGCGACGGCCCTGACCCGCATGGGATGCTCCATTCGTTCATCGACCGCAGCGATCGGCTTCTGGCCCTGCTGGATGGATTCATGCCCGAGGCCGCATGGCTGAATGACGGGGAGACGCTGACCTACCTGCATTCTACGATTTCTACCCGCAACCAGCGGGTCCGGGTGCCGGAAATCCCCATGCATCTGGATGCGCTACTGGTGGATCAGCCGCTGTCGGGCGGTCTGGAACCGAAGCTGGGTGACGCTTTCCTCAAGACCCTGACGATCACTGGCTTCCCGTCGCGGACCTTTCCCGGAATTCTGGATGACCTGAACCGGCTGGCAATGCCCTATCGTTGGTCGACGCGGGCGATCCTGCTGGACAAGACGGACGCCACCAAGGTTCTGACGAAGATCCGCCGTCAGTGGTTCGCAAAACGCAAGAGTATCGCGTCCATTGTCCGCGAAGTGATGACGAACGAAGCTTCGGTTCTGGTGGATAACGACGCCGCCAATAAGGCAGCCGACGCCGATCTCGCTTTGCAGTCCCTCGGCGCGGATGACGTCGGGCAGGCCTACATCACCGCGACCATCACGGTGTGGGATGGATCTGCATCCATTGCGACCGAAAAACTCCGACTTGTGGAAAAGATCATTCAGGGTCGTGACTTTACCTGCATGGCTGAAAATCTGAATGCGGTCGAAGCGTGGCTCGGCAGTCTGCCCGGTCATGTCTACGCCAATGTTCGGCTCCCGCCGGTCTCGACCCTGAATCTGGCGCACATGATTCCGCTCTCCGCCGTCTGGGCTGGTCCGGAGCAGGATGTCCATTTCAAGGCGCCTCCCTTGTTTTATGGCAGGACGGCGGGAGCCACACCTTTCCGGTTTTCGCTGCATGCCAGCGACGTTGGCCATACGCTGATCGCCGGACCAACAGGGGCAGGGAAGTCGGTGCTGCTGGCGCTGATGGCGCTCCAGTTCCGGCGCTACGTGGGGTCGCAGATATTCGCCTTCGATTTCGGCGGCTCCATGCGCGCGGCAACGCTCGGTATGGGCGGCGACTGGCATGATCTCGGTGGCGGAGTGACCGATGATGAACAGTCGGGCGTGGACAGTTTGCCTGATGTCTCGCTCCAGCCGCTGACGCGGATCGATGATCCCGACGAGCGCAAATGGGCCAGCGAATGGCTTGGCCAGATTCTCCTGAGTGAGGGCGTCACACTGACGCCAGAGGTCAAAGCATATCTTTGGTCCGCCCTAAATTCATTGGCGTCGTCACCACCATCGGAACGCACCCTGTCCGGTTTGGTGGCATTGCTCCAGTCCAATGCCCTGAAGCAGGCATTGGCGCCTTACTGCCTGGGTGGTCCTTATGGCCATCTGCTGGATGCGGACGCCGAACGGCTTGGGGATGCCGATGTGGTGGTGTTCGAGACCGAAGGCCTGATCGGGTCCGGTGCGGCTTCACCCGTTCTCGCCTTTCTGTTCCACCGTATCGAAGGACGGCTGGACGGACGACCCACCCTGCTGGTGATCGATGAGGGCTGGCTGGTTCTTGATGACGGAAATTTCTCCGGTCAGTTGCGGGAATGGCTGAAAACCCTGCGCAAGAAGAACGCCAGCGTCATTTTCGCCACGCAGTCCCTGTCCGATATCGCCAACAGTCCGATTGCGCCGGCTGTGGTGGAAAGTTGTCCGACGCGGATATTCCTTCCCAACGAGCGCGCCATCGAGCCACAGATCATGGCGCTCTATCGCGATTTCGGTCTGAATGACCGGCAGATCGCGATCATCGCCCGCGCGGCCTCGAAACGGGAATATTACTGCCAGACCCAGCGTGGCAACCGCCTGTTCGAACTGGGTCTCGGTCCTGTGGCGCTCGCCCTGTGCGCCGCATCCGGGAAAGACGATCACAGGCTGATCGATGCAGTGCTGGCGGAACATGGGCAGGATGGTTTTCTGTCCGCATGGTTCGAGACGCGTGGTGTCACATGGGCCGCCGACCTTCTGCGGGACGGAGGTATGCCATGACGGAAAAATCTTTCCGTATTCGCGCAAAACATTTCCGCTCCGGATATGTCGTCGCTCTCGGCCTGATGTCCTTTGCGTCCCTCCCGCCAGCCCATGCCCAGTGGGCGGTGTATGACGGAGCCAATCACGTGCAGAGCATCCTGATTGCAGCGCGCGAACTCCAGCAGATCGACAACCAGATCACGTCGCTGGCCAACCAGGCGCAGATGCTGGTCAATCAGGGGCGCAATCTTGCGACGCTCCCCCTCTCGACACTGTCGACGCTGCAATCGACAGTTTCCCAGACCACCGCACTTCTGGCTCAGGCGCAGAACATCGCCTACAGCGTGCAGTCGGTCGAGCAGCAGTATCAGCAGTCCTACTCATCCGTCTCGTCCGGCATGTCTGACAGCACCCTGTTCAGCCAGGCGCAGACGCGGTGGCAGAATTCCGTGGGCGGGTTCGAGGACGCGCTGAAATTGCAGGCTCGCGTGGTGGGGAATATTCCGTCCGACAGTTCGGCCATGACGCAGCTTGTCTCCGCCAGCCAGAATTCTACGGGCGCGCTGCAGGCGGCGCAGGCCGGAAACCAGCTTATGGCCCTGCAATCGCGCCAGTTGTCCGACATTCAGGCGGAACTGGCCGCCAACGGTCGGGCTGCTGAACTGGAACGTGCCCGACAGGCTGCGAACGAAGCGGGGGCCGAAGCGCAATACCAGCATTTTGCGCAGTACGACGCCTATGTCCCCGAGGCGGTCTCTGTTCCCGGTTCGGGAGACTGATCGATGGACGCCAGCAATGTCGGCATTATCGACGGGTTCCTGAACACCTTCGAGACAACCATCGATTCCGGTTTTGGATTGCTGCGGGGCAGCGTCGTATCCCTCGCCGGATCGCTCTCCGTCCTTGATATGCTGCTGGCAGGGCTGTTCTGGGCCTGGGCGGTGGACGAGGACATTGTCCAGCGTCTGGTCAAAAAGACGCTTTACGTCGGCTTCTTTGCCTTCGTCATCAACCATTTCAGCCACCTGGCCAGTATCGTCTTCAACAGTTTCGCCGCCCTCGGTCTCAAAGCTGGCGGGGGAACGCTGACACTGGCCGATTTCATGCATCCGGGACGGCTGGCCGCGACCGGCCTGTCCGCCACGCAACCGCTGCTCGATGCGGCCAGTAAGCTGGCGTTTTCCTTTGGCGCAATTGCCAGCATCGTGCAGATCCTCGTGCTGCTTCTGTGCTGGTTCATCGTGCTGGCGGCCTTCTTCATCCTCGCAGTGCAGCTCTTCGTGGCCATCGTCGAATTCAAGCTCACCAGCCTCGCCGGCTTCGTGCTGATCCCGTTCGCGCTGTTCAACCGCACGGCGTTCCTGGCCGAGAAGGTTCTCGGGAATGTCGTCTCCTCCGGTGTGAAGATCATGGTGCTGGCGGTCATTTCCGCCATCGCCTCCGGCCTCTTCAAACAGTTCACCACTTCCTACGAGAACACTGCGCCAACCATCGGCCAGGCGCTTTCCGTTGTATTGGCCTCTCTGTGCATGGTCGGGCTCGCGATTTTCGGCGGCTCACTGGCCAATGGACTGATCTCGGGCGCACCTCAGCTTGGCGCGGGCGCCGCAGTGGGCACCGGTATGGCTGTCGGCGCCATGGGAGCGGCGGCTGTTGCGGCCCCGGCTGCCATCGCGTCCGGTGGTGGAGCGGCTCTGGCCGCGACGACCGCTGCCGCACGCGGTGGGGCTGCTGCGGCAGGGGCGGCGTCGAGTGCTTATTCCATGGGCGCCATGAGTGCCGCCGGTGGCAGCGCAGGAGCGCGCATGGCCGCCGGACTCGGCGGTGTCGCCCGCGCGCCGGGCGCTGCCGCCATGAACGCCGCAAAGAGCAGGGCGTCCGGGGCAGCAGCGTCCATGAAACAGAGTTACGGCGCCGGGGCTCGTGGCGCCTTCACCGCGACAGGGGGGCGCTTTACCGGCGGATCCGCATCCGATGCGACCTCAGGTGGGGGCGGTGGAGAGTCTGGGGGTTCGTCCGGCGGCCGTAATGGCGGCGCCCCCTCTGGTCCCGACAGCAAGCCCCCGCGCTGGGCGCAAAAAATGAAGCGTCGCAATGCCGCGACCCACGCGGCCGAGGCGGCCCATGTCATCCGCTCCGCCGATGGTGGTGGCGGATCCGCATCCATCGATCTTTCGGAGAAACAATGATGTTCCGTCGCTCCACGACACGGTACGGCATGACGCCCGAACCGGTGACACCCTACCAACAGGCGGCTCAGATCTGGGACGAGCGGATCGGCTCCGCCCGGGTGCAGGCCCGGAACTGGCGGCTGATGGCTTTTGGCAGTTTATTCCTCTCGGCAGCACTCGGGGTCGGTCTGGTCTGGCAGTCCGCGCGTGGCACCATCGTGCCGTGGGTCGTGCAGGTCGACAAGCTTGGCCAGGCACAGGTGATCGGCCCCGCGACCACGTCCTATGTCCCCACGGACCCGCAGGTGTCGTGGTATCTGGCGCGTTTCATCGAGGATGTGCGTGGCCTGTCCGCCGATCCCGTCGTCGTGCGGCAGAACTGGCTCCGGGCCTACGACTTCACCATGATTTCCGGCGCACAGGCGCTGAACGACTATGCCCGCCTCAACGATCCGTTCTCGCGGATCGGCCATGAGCAGGTCGAAGTCGATGTGTCGTCGGTGATCCGCGCGTCGCCCGGCAGCTTCCGCGTCGCCTGGACCGAGCGGCATTATCGCGATGGCGCGTTCACCGGCACCGAACGCTGGACCGCCATCCTGACAGTCATGATCGTTACCCCGCGCACAGCCGATCGCCTGCGGAAAAATCCGCTTGGCATCTACGTCACCGCCATCAACTGGTCGAAGGAACTCGGACAATGATCCGCATGGTCTTGCGCGCCCTGCCGCTGGCGCTGCTCACGCTGTCCGCCTGTGCCGGACAGTATCATCCGCCCGCCATCCGCTATGACGACGCGGTAAAGGCGACACGCCTGCCCGATCCACCCAAGCCGGTGCAGGTGGTGGAAGTCGCCAGACCTTTGCCGCTGCCGGGCCAACTGAAACCGCTTCCGCCGCGCAGAATTCAGACCCGGCATGTCGCACCGGATGTTGCAGACCCGACCGCACGTGTGATTCAGGCCAATCTGGCCGCGCGCATCCAACCGACGCGGGCGGGATTTATCAATGCCGTGCAGGTCTATCCCTACAGTCCCGGCGCGCTTTATCAGGTCTATGCCTCTCCCGGTGACATCACCGACATCATGCTCCAGCCCGGCGAGAAGCTGGTCGGCAGCGGGCCGGTTGCCGCCGGTGACACCGTCCGGTGGGTGATCGGCGACACGTCCAGCGGCTCTGGGGCGGGCAAACGCGTTCACATCCTGATCAAGCCGACACGCCCCGATCTTACGACCAACCTGATTGTCAATACCGACCGCCGGACCTATCTGGCGGAACTGCGTTCCACACCGGCTACCTACATGGCGTCCGTGTCGTGGGACTATCCTGAGGACGATCTGATCGCGCTGCATCGTCAGAATGACGACGCCGAAGAAGAGGCTCCCGTGGATGCGGGGGTGAATCTGGACGATCTGCATTTTCGCTACGCCATTCAGCCCGCGAAAGGTGGCGTCCCGTCGTGGCTGCCCTCGCGGGCTTTCGATGACGGACGGAAAGTCTATATCGCGTTCCCGAGCGGGATCGGGCAGGGGGATCTGCCGCCCCTTTTCGTGCTGGGACCGGACGGCAATCCGGCTCTGGTCAATTACCGGGTCCGCCAGAACTGGATGATCGTCGACCGGCTGTTCGCTGCTGCCGAACTGCGTCTCGGCGACAGGACCAGTGAGCAGCGTGTGCGCATCGTGCGCACTGACGGGCGGCCGTCATGAGCGAGGACAGAGAGGAGGGCGCAGGACGGGACACCGCCCCCCGCCCTGACCGGAACGCTCCGTCCGGTGGGGGGAACCCGGTGTCCCCGGTGTCGCCGCCCGATCTGCGCCTGCGTGCCGAGCGTCCACGTGTGGTGCGCTTGTCGCGGACCGTGATCTGGTCACTCGGGGGGACTGGCGTCATCGCCGTGGCGTTCGCCCTCGGCTATGCATTGGAAGCCAGTCATCGACCGCCGCCGGCATCCGCCGGTTCGGAGAATGCGTCACCGCCCTCGGCGGCTGGTCTGGATAATCTTCCGAAAGATTATTCCAGTGTGCCGAAACTCGGACCCGCGCTGCCCGGCGATCTGGGACGACCGATCCTGCATGCGCAGCAGCAGGGGAAATCAGTCCCCGCCAATGCGATCGGTAACGAGGATGCACGCCGGGCACAGCAGGAAATCGATGCCGCCATTGGCAGCAAACTGTTTGCCTCAGTCGATGTGCGTGATCAGCATGACGGGCAGTCGGCTCCCTCAGCGGCCTCAGCTTCTCCTGGTCAGGCTGCAGGAACGACCGACACCGGGCCACAGGCAGCGAACCGGGCTTTTCTCGCCGGGCAGCCTGACCGGCAGATCGTCAGCCCCGATCGGATTTTACCGCTGATCTCGCCTTATGTGCTTCAGGCGGGAACGGTCATCGCCGGTGCGCTGAACACGAAAATCAGTTCCGATCTTCCGGGCCAGATCGTCGGGCATGTGACGCAGAACGTCTATGACAGCCCGACGGGGCGTTTTCTGCTGATCCCGCAGGGTAGTACCCTCTTCGGTGCCTATAACAGCGGCATTTCCTTCGGACAGCAACGCACCCAGATCATCTGGACCCGGCTGATTTTCCCGGACGGCGAAAGCCTCGTGCTGGAGAAACTGCCGGGCGCCGACGCGATCGGCCAGTCCGGCCTGTCGGATCAGGTCAATAACCACTGGGGCCAGTTGTTCAAAGCGGCCCTGGTGACCACGCTGCTCAGCGTCGGGTCGGAAGCCGGCACCAGCCAGAGTGAGAACAATCTGGCTCAGGCCATTCGCAGTGGCGCCAGTAACGGGTTCTCTCAGGTGGGCTATCGTCTGGTCGATCGCTCACTCGATATCCAGCCGACCCTCACCGATCGTCCCGGTCTGCCGTTCACGCTTCTTCTGGGGCGCGATCTCATACTCAAACCTTATGTTGCGAAAGGAGACCATCAAAATGGATAAGCTTCGTATCACAGCAATACCCGACAATCGCCCGGTCCGGATGACGATAGCCTTTCCTGCGGAGATTCATCGAGATCTTCTCCTCTATGCCCGCTTTCTCGCAGAAGAGAATGGCGGAGATGCCAATCTCGGCAAAAACCCCGCGCGGCTGGTTCCCATCATGGTTGCCAGGTTCATCGAACGGGATCGGGTGTTTCTGAAGAAACGGAAGGCGCGGAGCGAAAAGACCTGAGAGCAATGACTGAATAAACGGACTGTTCTGTATTGTTATCTGCGGGCAAGCCGTGCAAGGATGAAGCCGCTCTTATCCGGTGTGGCGGGTCATAACGATGAACGACGCAGCAACCGCATTTCACGAAGGCGAGCGGCGCGCTCAGACGCTGGCAGCCGTGACTGCCCCTTCGAGCGCCTTCATCCGCCCTTACATGACAGAGCAGCATCGCACTTTCTTTGCGTCGCTGCCTTACGTCGTGCTGGGGGCGCTTTCCCCCGATGAATGGCCCGTTGCCACCGTCGCAACGGGATCGCCCGGCTTTCTGTCCAGCCCAGACGAGACTGTCCTTCGGCTTGCCTGGTGCCCGGCGGTCGGAGATCCTTTGGAGGATGCAGTCGTCCCGGGGCGTCCTTTTGCTGTCCTCGGTATCGAGTTTGCGACACGACGACGCAATCGCGCCAATGGTATCATCCTGTCCGGAAACGCCGACAGCATCCAGATGCGCGTTCGACAAAGCTTTGGTAATTGTCCGCAATATATCCGCATCCGTGAAAGCAGACCGGTGCGTCGTACACCCGGTAACGTGGAAAGATTAGCCACACTCGATGCGGAGGCACGTGACCTCATTACGAACACTACCACATTTTTCGTCGCGTCCTGCGCGCCATCTGTTGTCCATGGTGGCATGGATGTCTCGCATCGCGGCGGTCCGGCCGGGTTTGTCCAGGTCGAAGGCGATGTGCTGACTGTCCCGGACTATCCCGGTAACCGCTATTTTAATACATTCGGGAATTTCCTGGAGAACCCACGCGCCGGTCTTCTCTTCATTAATTTCAAGAGCGGGGACCTTCTGCATCTGACGGGTGAGGCTTTTGTCTCATGGACCGATGTTGGGCGCTCGTTTGACGTGCGTATTCGTGAGGTGATCCGGCGTAGGGCAGCTCTTTCGCTGGACTGGACGGAAGAACCTGAAGTCACGCCCGTGTCTTTATGCCGGAATCCATGACGGCAACCCGCATTCGTCGTACACGCGGCGTGAAGCGTGTCGTGGCCTGGGCATCACTTGGCCTGCCACCACTGTTCTGGGCCGGAAACTTCCTTGTCAGTCGCGCGGTGCGCGATCTGACCGCGCCCCTAACCTTGCTGACGGTACGCTGGGTCATTGCTTTTGCCTGTCTCTTGCCGTTTGTTGTCCCTACCATGCGCCGTGACGCAGCACTGTACTGGCGGCATCGCTGGCTCATGCTTGGTACGGCGCTCACCGGGATCGTGGGGTTCAACGCCCTGGTCTATGTTGGTGTCCGAACAACCACGGCGAACAATGCGCTCCTGATGAACGCCCTGATTCCCGTCCTGATCGTTTTTTTCGGTGCGGTCTTTTACCGACAACGACTGACGGTCGCTCAGGGGGCGGGTCTGATCCTCTCGTTGCTGGGCGTGTTCACGCTGGTTCTGCATGGCCAATGGTCACAGTGGCACACTCTTTCGTTTGTTCCGGGAGACGGCATTGTTCTCTCAGCCATGGTTTGTTTCGCGTTCTACACGCTCTGGATCCGTCGGCTGCCTGCCGATCTCGACCGGCTGGGTGTGCTGGGGGCGCATGTTACGATTGGCCTGTCTGTTCTAGTCCCGCTCTGGTTCATTGCCCCGGCGACTGCGACGTCCGCCCATTGGTCGATTATACTCGTTGCAGCTGCCGTGTATGTGGGCATCTTTCCATCCGTTCTGGCCTATTTACTCTATATGCGCGCTGTCAGGTTTTTTGGTGCTGAACGCGCAGGTCTGAGCATCCATCTGATCCCGGCGTTCGGAGTGATACTTTCAATCCTGTTCCTGCACGAGCGCCTGCATCTCTGGCATTTCGGGGGAATTGCAGCGATCGCTTTCGGGCTGGTGTGTTCTTCCTTCCCGCAGAAACACATACCACTAATCCAGGACAGCGATATCTCGCACCCCGTCTGAGGGACTGATGATTGCAGGGATATGTAAGCAGTTGCACGTTCGGTTGCGGTCAGCAGACGGACGGAAACCTCGACTCTCCTCAGGCCGAATCATCGCAGCCTAAAAGGTTTCCTTATTCTTCGTCGTCCGTGGACCCGATGTAACGTGGACGCCGCCGGATTATGATCTGGTTATAGTGATGGTTCCCACCGCACGTGATCATTCATGACAAACCAGAAGTCCATCCGGCAAAGGCCGTTGAAGCCGCAGAGCCTCGGCCACCGGGGCGTTCATCCAAACATCCAGTTCGTCCGACTGCGTCAGGATCACCGGCATGGCCTTCGGGTGGATCGCGCTTACTTCCCGGTTAGCCTCGGTGGTCAGAAATCCGAACAGGTCATCCGTCGTCTCTCCATCAGCCAGTTTCCGCACCGACGTCCACCGGCACCAGATCCCGGCAAAGAAAGCCAGCGGCTCTCCGTCGCTGCGAGCAAACCACACAGGCCGTGATTTCCCGTCAGTCAGACGCTCCGGCTCCGAGAAGGCAGTCAACGGCACCAGACAGCGATGCGCCACACCTTCCCAGCGCTTCCACCATGCAGATCCCGGATTGCGGATATTGGTCACACCGCGATCCACTTTATGGCCTTTCAGGAAACCGGGCGGTGTTGGCATGCCCCAGCGTGCCATGAGCAGTTCACGGCCGGTTTCCCCATTCCGCACAACCGGCGCCATCGTGTTCGGGTAGATCTCTGGTAGCGGTTGAAGATTGCCTGTGCGATCCTCAAGGACTTTCGCAATCTCGCGGATCGCCTGCGGGTTCGAGGTCATGGAATAGAGATTGCACATCCACCGGCTCCCTTAAGACCACATGCCGGGCAGGCGAGCGGCCATGTCGACGCCTGGCGAGTCTCCGGTCCCGTGCGTGACGGCCTGTCGCTGGATATCATTCAGACGGGACAGATAACCGCCGCTGCCCGAAGCGGGAGAAGGTTCTGGATTCAATTCCTTAGCGCACTTTCATCAACGATACTGACCCGACATCGCTAACAAGCATGCCGGATACGGAGCGAATTTGCATTGACTTGCGTAGCATGATTGGAACAAATAAGGAACATATAATCAGGAAATGCACCTGCACGAAGGACATCGAACCGTGACATGACCGCTGAAAACCGGAAAAAGCCTGGGCTGGAAACCTTGCGGGCCGCAATCAGCCGTCTGGAGGGACAAACCAGTCGCAGGCGTACCATACTGCCATTTGGCGTGCCGGAAATCGACCGGAAGCTTCCGGGCGGCGGTCTGACGCTGGGTGCCCTGCATGAGGTCGCGGGGGGGGGCAACGACGCTCTGAACGCGGCCGCTGCTGCGCGTTTTGCCGCGGGGATTGCCGCGCGCACCAAAGGTCAGGTTCTTTGGATCGTCACGGTCGCTGATCTGTTTGCGCCAATGCTGCAACAGGCGGGGCTTACGTCCTCGCGGGTGCTGTTTGTCGAGGGCCGCACCGATCGCGACGTGCTGGCCTGTTTCGAGGAAGGGTTGCGCCACCCGGGGCTGGGTGCGGTGGTGGCGGAAGTCGGGCGCCTCACCATGACCGCTTCACGTCGTCTGCAGCTCGCCGCCGAAAGTGGCGGTGGGATCGGTCTGGCCCTCCGGCGCTGGCGACGACAGACGGATGCGGCGGATTTCGGTCAGCCGACAGCCAGTACGACACGTTGGCGGGTCTCTCTCCTGCCGTCGGCCCCGTTGCCCGTGCCCGGGATCGGTGACAGCCGGTGGCTGCTGGAACTGATCCGGACGCGTTCGGGCGAGAGTGCGGATTTCGAGGTGGAGGTACGGAATGGACAGGCAGCACTGCGGATCGCCGGAACTTCCGGCCGTCCCGGCGTCGTCACGGAGGATCACGTCGATCTGGCTCCCGTTCTGGGCCACCGACCGCCTCCGACGCGAACGGGCCGACGCCGCGCCTCCGGCTGAAGCGCCGCTGGTGCTGGCAGGTCGTGACGGTACCCGTCGTGTGGTGCTGGCCGCCGATCGCGCTGCGCGCAAGTCGGGGCTTTCGATCGGCATGCCGCTCGCGAAGGCGCAGGCGCTTTTACCAAACCTGAGCGTCATGGACGCACGGCCCGAAGAAGATCGCGCGGCACTTGAGCGCCTGGCGCTGTGGCTGCAGCAGCGCGTCACGCCGATCGTCGCGGTCAGCGGGACGGACGGTCTGGTCCTCGACACAACCGGTGCCGACCATCTCCTGGGTGGCGAGGCGGTGATGCTGCGCGACATCGTGCGCCGCCTCCTGGGGGCGGGCATTTCAGCGCGGTCAGCGGTCGCCGACACGCTGGGAGCAGCTTATGCCGTGACGCGCACCACACCGGGCACCGCGATCGTCGTGCCGCCTGGTGAGCATGCGGCAGCGCTCGCTGACCTGCCGGTCGCGGCCCTCCGCCTTCCGGCCGAAACCGTTTCAGGCCTCGCCGATCTCGGCCTGACCCGCATTCGCGACCTTGAGACTGCGCCCCGCGCGCCGCTCGTGCTGCGCTTTGGGACGGATATTACCCGGCGGCTGGATCAGGCCTTCGGGCGTGTGGATGAACCGATCCTGCCGATCCGTCCTGCCGATCCCGTCGCGGTGTGGCGCAATTTCGCGGAACCGATTGCTGCCGCTGAAACGATCGCGCGTTATATCGGCAAACTGGTGCCCCCACTCTGCACCAGGCTGGAAGAGCGCGGCCTCGGCGCCCGGCGGCTGGACCTGCTGCTGCACCGCGTCGATAGCGCCGTGCAGGCGGTGCGCGTGACGCTGGCCCGCCCGATCCGTGATCCGAAGCACCTCCTGCGCCTTCTGTCCGAACGGATCGAGACCATCGAACCCGGCTTTGGCATTGAGCGCATGGACCTGGTCGCGGTGCTGGCCGAACCGACGGAACGGCGTCAGCAGGTCTCGTCCCTGATTGAGGAGCCGGAGGCTGATCTGTCGGGACTGGTCGATACGCTGGCCAACCGGTTGGGTGAGCGAGCCCTTTATCGTGTCGTACCGGTGGAAAGTGATGTGCCCGAGCGCTCGGTGCAGCGCGTCCCGCCGCTCGCGCCGATCACCGACGCCACCTGGCCGGAAGGCTGGCCGCGCCCGACCCGGCTGTTGCCGCGTCCCGAACCGATCGAAACCATGGCCATGCTGCCCGACCATCCGCCGGTGTTCTTCGTCTGGCGCGGGATCCGCCGCAAGGTGAAATGTGCCGACGGGCCAGAGCGCGTGTTCGGGGAGTGGTGGCGTGGCGATGCCGAACTGACGGCGGCACGGGACTATTTCCGCGTCGAGGACACATCCGGCGAGCGCTTCTGGATCTATCGTGCCGGTGACGGCGAGCACGGCGAGACCGGATCCCAGCGTTGGTTCCTGCACGGCCTGTTCGCATGACTACTTCGGCATCGCGCTACGCCGAGCTTCAGGTCACCACCTACTTTTCCTTCCTGCGAGGCGCCTCCTCTCCCGGTGAATTGTTCGGACAGGCGAAGGCGCTCGGGATCACAGCCCTTGGCGTTACCGATCGCAACACCCTGGCCGGCATCGTTCAGGCGCATCTGGCGGCAAAAGAATTCGGCGTGCGTCTGGTCGTCGGCTGTCGGCTCGATCTGGAGGACGCGCCGCCGGTCCTGGTGTATCCAATCGACCGGGCCGCCTATGGCCGGCTCTGCCGCCTGCTTTCCCTCGGCAAGGCCCGGGCCGGAAAAGGCAAATGCAGCCTGCTCTGGTGTGATCTCGTGGAGTGGGGCGAAGGGCTGATTGCCGTACTGGTGCCGGATGTCGCCGATGAGGAGTGTGCCGCGCATCTACGGCGGTTGCGGGACGCTTTCGGCGATCGGGCCTATATGGCGCTGACCCTGCGCCGCCGCCCCAACGACCAGATGCGGCTGTATGAACTGGCCAACCTCGCCCACGTCCAGCGCGTCCGGACCGTTGTCACCAACGACGTGCTATTTCACGCCCATGACCGGCGCATCCTGCAGGATGTCGTCACCTGTGTGCGGCACAACACCACCATCGAACAGGCGGGCTTCGCGCGGGAGCGTCATGCCGACCGCTATCTCAAGCCGCCGGAAGAAATGGCACGCCTGTTCGGCCGCTATCCGGAGGCGATCGATCGAGCGATGGAGATCGTGGAGCGTTGCCGGTTTTCTCTCGACGATCTGGCCTATCAGTATCCCGACGAGATCGAAATCCCCGGCCAGACGCCCCAACAGGCGCTGGAAGCGCTGACCTGGCAGGGGGCGCGGAAAACGTATGGCGCAGACGTGCCTTCGGATGTGGCAAAGATCCTTCGCCACGAACTCGCTCTGATCGGGCGCATGAATTACGCACCTTATTTTCTCACGGTCCACTCGATCGTCCGGGAGGCGCGGCGGCGTGACATCCTCTGTCAGGGACGCGGCTCGGCTGCCAACAGTGCGGTGTGTTTCGTGCTCGGCATTACCGCCATCGATCCGTCGCGCACCACGCTGCTGTTCGAGCGTTTCATTTCCGAAGAACGGGCTGAGCCACCTGATATCGACGTTGACTTCGAACATGCGCGCCGCGAGGAGATCATCCAGTGGGTCTACGACCATTACGGACGCGATCGTGCCGCGTTGACCGCCGTGGTGATCCGTTATCGTGCCAAGGGCGCGCTGCGCGACGTCGGCAAGGTGATGGGCCTGCCGGAGGATGTGATCGCGCTGCTGTCCAGACAGATCTGGGGCTGGTCACGCAATGTCGATGCGGAGAAATTCGCCGAGACAGGAATTGACCTCACCGACCGGCGTATCCGCCTGACGCTGGATCTGGCGCGCTGCCTGATCGGCGTGCCCCGCCATCTCTCCCAGCATCCCGGAGGCTTCGTGCTGACCCGTGACCGGCTCGACGAACTGGTGCCGATCGAACCGGCTGCAATGGACGACCGTCAGATCATCGAGTGGGACAAGGACGACATCGACGCGCTGAAATTCATGAAGGTCGATGTCCTGGCCCTTGGCATGCTGACCTGCATGAAAAAGGGCCTCGATCTGCTGGCCGAACACAAAGGGCAGCATTTCACGCTGCAGACGATCCCGGCCGAGGATCCCCGCACCTACGCGATGATCCGCAAGGCCGATACGATTGGCGTGTTCCAGATCGAATCCCGCGCCCAGATGTCGATGTTGCCGAGGCTGAAACCCCGGACCTATTACGATCTGGTGATCGAGGTCGCGATTGTGAGACCGGGTCCGATACAAGGAGACATGGTCCATCCTTATCTGCGCCGCCGGGAGGGGCTGGAAGAGCCGGATTATCCGACACCCGAACTGGAAGAGGTGCTCAAGCGCACGTTGGGCGTACCGCTTTTTCAGGAACAGGTGATGCAGGTGGCGATGGTCTGCGCGGATTTCACCGCCGCCGAAGCGGACGGGTTGCGCCGGGCGATGGCGACCTTCAAGAACACCGGCACGGTGTCGCACTTCCAGACCCGGTTGCTCGAAGGCATGACACGGAAGGGTTACCCGGAGGAATTCGCCCAGCGGATCTATCAGCAGCTCGAAGGCTTCGGCTCCTATGGCTTTCCGGAAAGCCACGCCGCCAGTTTCGCGATCCTCGCCTACACCTCGTCATGGCTGAAATGTCGGCACCCTGACGTGTTTCTGGCCTCACTCCTCAATTCACAACCCATGGGTTTCTATGCACCCGCGCAACTCGTCCGCGATGCTCGCGCTCATGGGATTGAAGCCCGACCGGTCTGTATCAACGCGTCGCGCTGGGACAGTACCCTCGAAGGCGAGGACGACGAACGCGGCTGTTTCGCGGTGCGGCTGGGGATGAGCCTGGTCAAGGGACTGGCCAACGCCCATGTGGCGGCGATCGTCGCCGCCCGGCAGCGACGGCCTTTCGTGTCGATCGACGACCTGTGGCGCCGCGCCGGTGTGCCGCAACAGGCGCTGGTGCGACTGGCCGAGGCGGATGCGTTTCGCCCGGCGTTCGGTCTGGCGCGACGCGAAGCCTTATGGGCGATCAAAGGGTTGCATGACGCGCCACTGCCCCTGTTCGCCGCCGCGGACGAAACCCGGGAGATCGACGAGCCAACGATGGTGTTGGCGCCAATGACAGATGGGGCGGAGGTCGTAGGAGACTACAATCATATCGGCCTCAGCCTTCGTGCCCATCCTCTGTCGTTCCTTCGCGAAGATCTGCGCGCCAGAAAGGTTGTGCCCTGCGGGCTTGCCATGGCATCGCGTGACGGAAAGCGCGTGGAGGCCGCCGGACTTGTCCTGGTGCGTCAGCGACCGGGGTCGGGGGAGGGGGTGTGTTTTATGACGCTGGAGGACGAAACCGGCACCGCCAATCTCGTCATCTGGCCGGACATCTTCGAGAAATACCGATCGATCATCCTGTCGGCCAGCATGATCGCAGCGAAAGGACGCATCCAGCGGGAGGGGTATGTCGTGCATCTGGTGACACTGGAACTGACGGACCTTTCGGGGCTGCTGCGGCAGGTAGGGGAGCGGGGTGGACAGGATAATCAGCTGACGCATGATCTCGTCCCACTCAATTTCAGATCGCGGAATTTCCATTGATTGTTTTCAATTGGCTTTTCCTGGCGCCCGGATTTGGGTAGATTTCGCGTTGGCGTGTGGAAACGCTTTTTGCACTGGGCGGCCTCCTATGTCGGGTGGCCTGCCAAATAGAACACCCGGACCTATGGTCCCGTGGTGAACGGCCTCGGCTGTTCGCCGCTGGGAAATAGGCAGGAGGTGAATACGCCCAGCGCAAAACACCTTTCCAACCGCCCGACGCCAGGGATGGGCGCGGGGAAGTGCGGGCTGGCAGTATTGTACGAACCGGTCAATCAGAGCGTCGCTTGTGGTTTCGTTTTGACTCCAAACTTGAAACGCTGAAAATGCGCGACCCTGCACAGGCGGGGGAAATAAAGGAACGACCGGTCATGACACTACCGATACTCTATAACTGTCCACCTTCAGGAAACTGCTACAAGGTCCGGCTGTTCGCAGCCCTGGTCGGCATCGAACTTGAGATCAGGAATGTTGATCTCGCTGCCGGCGCTCAAAAAACAGCAGAATTCACAGCACTCAATCCGTGGCAGCAGGTGCCCGTGTTCCAGGATGGCGAAACCGTCATCTGGGATTCTCAGGCTATCCTCGTCTATCTGGCGGAAACCTATGGCAAGCATGACTGGCTTCCGTCCGATCCTGTCGGACGCGCCAAAGTGACCCAGTGGCTCTCAGTCGCCGTGAATGAGATCCAGCATGGTCCCGCAGACGCACGACTGGTCAAGCTGTTCGGCTATCCGCTTCGGTATGATGATGCGGTCAAAGCGAGTGAACGGACCCTGAAGATCATCGACGATTATCTTTCAGAGCACACATGGCTGGCGACCGAACGTCCGACCATCGCCGATTGCGCGGCCTATCCCTACCTGGCGCTCGCGCCACAGGGCGAAATTTCACTGGAGTCCTACCCGTCATTACGTCGCTGGATCAGCGATGTCGAAGCATTGCCTGGCTACATACCGGTCGATCAGTGAGCAGATATATCGGCCGGAGAAAGTAATTCTTCCTGCTTCTGGTCACTACGGCTCCGGCTTCTCTGTGGGGGAGCATGGAGAGGAAGAGTGAAGCTGGAAATTTCATGACAGGTTGAAAGGAGGGGAGAGAGTCTCCGCTCCGCCTGTCATGGAGTTTTCGCCATGGCTACCGCCATCCAGAAAATCAGCCTGAGTTCTTCCCGGGATATTCCCTTCCATAAACTGGTTCTGTCACAATCCAACGTCCGGCGTGTGAAGTCGGGTCTCTCGATCGAGGAACTGGCCCGTGACATCGAACGCCGCGGGTTGCTGCAGAGCCTGAACGTCCGTCCTGTCCTTGACGACGAAGGCATCGAAACCGGCCTGTTCGAGGTTCCCGCAGGCGGCCGCCGTTTCCGGGCGCTCGAACTGCTGGTCAAACAGAAGAAACTCAACAAGACGGCGCCGGTCCCCTGCGTCGTGCGCGACGCACAGACGACGATCCTCGCCGAGGATGACTCTCTCGCCGAAAACGTCCAGCGTGTGGCCCTGCATCCACTGGACCAGTTCCGCGCATTCCGTGACATGCTGGAAAAGGGCATGTCCGAAGAGGAAATCGCCGCCGCGTTCTTCGTGCCCGTTGCTGTCGTCAAGCAGCGCCTTCGTCTGATGACCGTCTCCGAAAAGCTGCTTGAGGTCTATGAACAGGACGGCATGCGGCTGGAGCAACTGATGGCCTTTTCCATCAGCGACGATACGGCCCGTCAGGAACAGGTCTGGGAGATCATCGCCCAGAGCCACAACCGCGAGCCCTATGTCATCCGCCGCATGCTGACCGAGAAAACCGTGCGCGCGTCGGACGCCCGCGCCCGTTTCGTGGGCCTCGATCCCTACGTCGCGGCCGGTGGCCATGTGATGCGTGACCTGTTCGAAGCCGATGATGGTGGATGGCTTCAGGATCCGGCCATTCTCGACCGGCTGGTTATGGAGAAACTGCACGCGGCAGCCGAACAGGTCCGGGCCGAAGGCTGGAAATGGGTTGAAACCGACCTGTCGTTCCCATGGGGGCATACACGTCATCTCGCCGAGATTGACAGTACGGCGGTTCCACTCTCGGAAGAAGAGACAGCACGCCTTGAGGCGCTCCGCGGTGAGCAGGAGGTAATCGAGGCGGAATATGCTCAGGCGGATGAACTGCCTGATGAGGTGGACAGCCGTCTCGGTGAGATCGAACAGGCAATAGAGGCCCTCGAAACCCGTCCTGCGATCTTCGACCCTGGCGACGTGGTCCGCGCAGGGGCCTTCGTCAGCCTCGATAGCGACGGCACCCTCCTGATCGAACGCGGTTTTGCCCATCTGGAAGATATGGAAGATGAAAGCCCATCGGACACGCACACTTCTGCGCAGGCCGTGGAAGCCGGCGCAGCGCATGACGAAAACGATGATCTCGCGATCGACGGGGCAGGGGAACCCGACGGGTCTGATGATCCCGAGGATGAAGAAGACGCCCGCCGTCCCATCCCGGAACGGTTGCTCTCCGAACTGACGGCATGGCGCACGCTTGCCCTTCGTGACGCGCTGGCCGGCAATCCCCACGTGGCGCTGACCGAGTTTCTCCATACACTCTGCCTGAACCTTTTTCGCGATGACCGATCAGGAGCGTGCCTCGAGGCGGGCGTTCGTTCCGTCTCGTTGCCGGTGCAGTCGGCTGATCTGGCAACCAGCATGCCGGCGCATGACGTTCGCGCGCGTCATGAAGGATGGAAGCAGGATCTGCCGCAGGACGAGGATGCCCTGTGGGTCTGGCTGGATCGTCTGGATGAAACCAGCCGCCTGGCCCTGCTGGCGCATTGTCTGTCATTCGGGGTGAACGCCCTGTTCGAGAAGACCGGCCCGCATGCCGCGATCTCGCCGCGAACCATCGAGCGGCGTCTGGCCCGAAGCGACCGGCTGGCCTCGGCCCTGCGGCTTGACCCGGTCGAGGCGGGATGGCAGCCGACGGTCGAAAATTATCTGGGACGCGTGACCAAGCCGCATATTCTCGATGCTGTTCGGGAAGCGCGGGGCGAGCAGGCGGCCGAGATGATCGCGCATCTTAAAAAGGTCGATATGGCCCGCGAAGCGGAGCGGTTGCTGGAGGGCTCGGGCTGGTTGCCCGAAGCACTGCGGCCCGCGCTTGTGGACGTCTCTGGCCAGGACGCGGCTGATGATGAACTGCCAGAACACGTCAGTCTTCCAGAGTTCCTGAGCACCGACGTCGCCGCCGAATAACCTGCCCACGAACTGTCAAAGGCCGTGATCCTTCCATCACGAGGGTCATGGCCACACGTTTCGATCCATCACGTTATCCTGTGGAGATTAACATGCCGGAAAATAACGAGATCAGTCCCATCGATTATGCTCTGCGCTGGCAGCGTCATGAGGCAGCGCAAAGACAGGCATCCGTCCTGAACCGCCGGATTGTTTTCACGACGCTCTCCCTGCATGCCATTACTGACCTCAGGGTTTCCTTCAATGGAGAAGGGGACAGCGGGCAGATCGAGGACATTGCCGTTACCCCGGAAGACCGGGCCGATCTGCTTGATGCTGAAATCACCATGATGACCACATCATGGCCGGGTAGTGACACCCTGCCCGAACGAGCGCCGCTGCGTAACGCTGTGGAAAATGTCTGCTACGACGCACTGTCCCAAACGCATGGTGGCTGGGAAAACAATGATGGCGCCTACGGCGATATCGTATTCGACGTAGATCAGCGGACCGTGACACTCGAATTCAACGAACGCTACATGTCGACCGAATATTTTGAACATAGCTGGACGGAGGAGGCGGATCATGGCGCATAGTTATCATCACGCTCTTTCCTCGGTGCGGCAGTGGGGCGGGACGGTTGAGGATTTCCTGCCACTTCATACGTTTTTTGATGAATCGAAGCTGATTTCGGCGGACTTCCGTCATCGTGCGCTCCGACATCATGCTGAAGGAATTTTCCTGGCCGAAAGGCTGTTTGGCGTAACCTTGATGCTTTTGACAGGGCGGTCGGTACCCGTCCGTCTGATCGGCGAACAGCATATGCGCGAAGACTTCGGGTTCATCCCGAGCTTCGTCGACTGGCTGAAAGAAATTCGGCCCCAGCCCTGGATGGGGCGCGTTCAAACTCTTCACCAGACATTGGAAGGCGACGACCGATAAAAATAGACTGCGATAGAACAGGACCGACGTTTGCCGTCATGATGCTGCTTCCGGACTCCGGAAGCAGCATTTTTCATGCAGGGCCGGCCCTGAAGGAGGAAGAGGGCGGCTTCGCCTTTTGTGCCGAATATCCGGCGCAAGAGGAGAGTTTCCATGACCATGACCGTTCTTCCTTCAGCCCGCCCCGCCAGCGGATTTCGCATTGATCCTTCCCGTGGCCGGGTGGATCACCGTGTATCGCCCGAATGGTTCTCCCGTCCCGACGACGAACGCTATCTGTCTCTCGCAGACCTGCACGCGGCGACCCTGAGCCGTGCGGAGCGGGCGACCGCACGTACGGTGGAGAGCCGCGCCATCCGTGTGGACGCGTCGCGCGACAATGCCGAACGGCTGACCCTGTCCGTGCCCGGCCAGAGTGCGCCCGTTGCACCGACCCACTGGTCGTTCGGCCAGTTGTGCAGCCTGGTCAGCGCGCCGTCGTCCTATCTTCGCAATCTTCCCGCCCCGCTGGCCGCCATCAATTTGCAGCACGGCCTGCTGTCCCACCGGGCAGATCTGGTCAAGACACTGGAAACGGGTGATGGCCGTGTGGAACTGCGCGCTGTCACCGGCCCGGATTATGGCCGGATCTGGGACCATGAACTTGTGGGCGCCGTTCGAAAAATTGCGGGTAACGGAACAGGGGATACGAACTGGAAGGTGCCGGGTGTCATTGACTGGGCGACAATGACGCATAATCCACATGTCGACATCACGAAGGAAACCACGACACTTTATGCCTCAGACAGAGACGTTTTCCTGTTTCTCGTCGATGATACGCATCCCATTGAGGCGGGACGTCTGCCCAATGGCGAGCCCGATCTGTTCTTCAGGGGATTTTACGCATGGAATTCCGAAGTCGGTAGTAAAAGTCTCGGGATTGCCTCTTTTTATCTTCGGGGAGTATGCCAGAACCGCCTGATCTGGGGGCAGGAAAACCTGCAGCAGATCACGATCCGGCACAGCAAGTTTGCGGCCTCCCGCTTTGTCCATCAGGCCGCGCCTGCGTTGCGGAATTTTGCAAACGCCAGTGCTGCGTCATTCATTTCTGGGATTCAGGAATCACGCAGGCAGGTTGTCGCACGTGACGAAGACGATCGCGAAAGGTTCCTGCGGCGCCAAGGTTTCTCGAAGCCTGAAACGGCAAAAATCATTGAAACTGTCCTGCATGAAGAAGGTCGGCCGCCGGAAAGCGTGTTTGATTTCGTTCAGGGCATCACGGCGTTCGCGCGGACGAAGAGCAATCAGGACACGCGCCTCGACCTTGAAGGCAAGGCCCGCAAGCTGATGGAACGGGTCTGATACCGCCCAGCATATCTTGTCCTGTCTCTTACGAAAGCCCGGACACGTTCCGGGCTTTTTCTTTATGAGGAACCTGAAAATGGCCGCTTATTTCACGCATTTCTCCTGTCTTCTGGACGTGGGAACACATGAAAACGCGCTCAGGGCGCTTGAACTTTATCGGAACGAGATGGCGGACGAAGATGGTTTCTGTCTTGCGGACGGGTTCTCCCTGCAGCTGTCCAGTGAAGGGTCTTCTGAATTGTGGATTCATGATGAAGCTGGGGGTGATCCAGAATGCGTCATCGCGTTCGTGCTGAAATGCGCGGAAGCGTTTTCACTCTCCGGTTTATGGGGAATGGAATATGCAAATACCTGTTCGCCCCCCCCCGGCTGGACGCTTTCGGGGGAGGCGCGCATCTCATCGATCTTGGCGCGGGAAAATCCGTTGGCTGGACCAGCACCAATGAATGGCTGGCGAGCGCCCTTGAAGGAGATGATCCCGATGCCTGAGATCATTTCGGTCACTGTTTATCAGATTGATGAACTGTCCGCTGACGCCCGCGAAAAATCCCGCTGCTGGTATCGGGAGATTCTGGACTGTTTTTCATGGTGGGATACTGTCTATGAGGACTTTCTGCGTATATGCGCCATAATCGGGGTGGACGTTGCGGCGGTATCACGGCGTTCGGCTGGCCCGTCCAGCGTATGCGATCCTTGCATCTATTTCCGGGGGTTTTCCAGTCAGGGGGACGGCGCCTCGTTCGAGGGTGTCTACAAATATGCGCGGCGTGCGGTCCATGAAATCCGTCAGTATGCGCCGCAGGACGAGGCGCTCCACGCCATCGCAGACCAGCTAACGGCGCTCCAGAGGCGGAATTTCTACCAGCTTACCGCGACGATTACGCAACGCGGCCTCTATTACCATGAATATACGATGCGTATCGACGTCAGTCGCGACAGCCCGTCGGGTCAGGACATGACGGCTGATGCGGAACAGGGGATCATGCAGTCCCTGCGCGATCTGGCACGCTGGCTGTATCGTTCACTGGAAGGAGTGGGACTATCAGTCTTCAGATGAGGCGCTCGATGAAGCCATTCGCGCCAATGGCTATACGTTTATGGCTGATGGCAGTCGGTTCGGGTAGGATGTTAGCGATGAAGATGTGACCAAATAATATCGAGAAGATTTCGTAATCTGTCTTGTCCCACAAAAAGCCATATACCCCACTTTAATATAAATTTGAGAGCTTTGGTCGCGTATTCCTCAAATAGAGATCGGAAAGCATTTGCTAACAACCCAATCCAGGTAGGCTTCCCTTCCAGGGATTGAGTTTCTGCAATAAACCCAGCAAAGGTTCTCAAGGGCTTCGGGCCGACTTCACCGGTCGGTCGCTCTGTTGAATTCCCTGTTTCGTGGTGTGTTCTGTTCCGTGAAAATAATGCCCGAATTTTGCGGCGCCTCTCGATCCCTTTTTGCCACTGCTCCTCTGTTGTCAGTAGAAATTCGCGGCCAATTGCCGAAAGTGCGTGGGCGAAGAAAAACAGGTCCATACCGATCATGACCATATTGCCTGATATGGATGACCATTCCTGTGGTTGCGCAATGTGTGGTAAACAAAGGTAAAGCGCCATGGCTGCCAACCCACCGGTCAGCGTTCCTCTCAGCAAAGGAAGAACGAGTTCGGGACCGCCTCTGACGAGCCCGTACCAGGTTCCGGCAGCAGCTACGGAGGCGACATAGACCCATATCGGAAACTGGCCGCAATCCGGATGTTTGTCGGCCCACAGGAATGCCATAAGTGTAAGGAAGGCGGGTGCGGTGACAGTTTCATCAACGGTTTCGGGCCGCTTGCCGATGCGAAGCAGCCAACGGACGATGCTGCCGGTCTTCCCTTTGGAAAAGTGATAATCTTTATCGTCGTTGTCTTTATTTCGGTCGTTTTCTATTTGGTTCGACATCGTTCTTTTCATCTACATGATTTCCGGTTTCTTTAATGGCGGCATACAGGCTCTGTACCGACGCCATTGCCGTGTCGTAGGTGAAATGTTCGCCGTAAACCATGGATGCCTGAAACCGATCGAAGGAATCACGACATTCTGAATTCGTCATAAGATAAGCTAACGCCTGTTCGGTGCCTGCCTCTGGGTCTGCGGCATACGCAGGAAACCACTTCTGAAACTGCTCTGCGTCACTGACCATGATCTGTCTGGCAAGTGTCGAGACACGAGGCAGATCGAGATGGGGCAGGATGCAATGCAGGTCGTAGACGTGCCTGATCAGGAAGCGGTCATAAGCCCCTGTTTTCTGTCCTTCCAGATAGCCTGCTGTCCGACGGGTCAGGGCTACGAATTTCTCTGCGGCGGTCTCGTCCACGGAAATGCAGGTGATCTGCTGTATTTCCGGTTCGGCATCCGTCGCCTCGCTCACGAAAGACCGTACCGATCTTTCGACGGTCGGGAGAGCCGCTGGCGCATATGTCAGTTCGACGAGAAGGTGCGGGCGCAGTTCGACGTCTTCGCCCGTGCTGTCCGCATAGCTCAACTCGGCACAGATATAGTGGTTTTCATTTTTGGCGGAAATGACCGGATCGGGAAACCCGAGGTCTGCCGCGATTTTTCTGATGGTCTCCTTCAGGGCGCCTAGCGTTTTTCGGGCTGCATTCTTGCTCAACGGGAGCGGCGTCATCGCAATTTTCAGATCCACGTCTTCCGACATTCTGGCGACCAGCCGATGGGCACGAGCAAGACATGTGCCGCCAGCAAAAACCAGACTTATCCCATGGGGGAGAGCCGCATGCTGAAGTGCTGCCAGAACCTCGACAACACGGTAGTCTTTTTCCACGAGGGCTGCTGATGACAGTTCAAGCGCATCAGCAGCTTCAGCGAGCAGATCAGGCGTAAGGCTTTTCAAACCGCGCCTCGAGATTTCGGTAGCGCAGCTTCCGGTTGAACCGGCTCTGGACTTCGAAGACCGGATTGGCCTGAACCTGTGTCGTGCGCCCGTTATTGTACTGTCGGACCGTATCGGACTCCCGCCAGTCGACCTTCAGTTTGCTGAGAGTCTGACGCACGGCTCCATCGAAGCCGCCGCGGACGGCAAGCATCGGCCGACCAGTCAGGCCGTTCGTTTTTACGCGGGCATAGACCCCGTAGCCCAGACGCGCGATCTCGCCTTCGACAATGAGCTGTCGAAGGGCTCTTTTGACACTGTCATATTCGCCGAGATCGGCGAAGTCACGCGGTACGAAGACGTCCCCGCGTGCGCGGCGAATGCGTGTCTTCAGCCGCTCTTTCAGCGTTCTGTTGCGACGTGGCTGGGTCATGATGACCTCAAAGGACCTCCCTGATGGTCCTGCACAGTAACAGAAACAGGACATTCCGATCCACAAAAATAGGACATCCTGCTGTTTGTCAGAACCATCGGAGAGGGCGCGTTTTCAGTCGTTCAAGGCGTCTTTCAAAGCCTTGGCGGGCGTGAAGGTCAGCTTGCGGGAGGCTGCAATCTGGATCCTGTCACCGGTCGCCGGATTGCGTCCCTCGCGGGCCGGGACGTCCTTCACCTTGAACTTGCCAAAATCGGGCAGTGAGATCTCCTCGCCCTTTTTGGCGGCAGTGGTCATCGCTTCCACGAGGGCGTCGAGCACCTTGCGGGTATCGGTCTTGCTGGCGTCGGTTGTCTCGGCGATCTGGTCGACCAGTTCTGAAATCTTCATGCGAAATGCCTTCTGTAGGAACGATTCAGGCGTAAGCCTCACAAAACCGTTACGCAGAGATTGTGGCGGCTTCAAGCCTCGCGCGTCCCGGACGTGCGGCAGCGGAGAGGGAAAGGGTGGTTTTGAACCGGGCGGTTCCGGTGCGGGAGAGGGAGGCGTGCCGGGACCGCCCGTCTTTCTTCCCCGGAGCGTTCCGTTATGGATTGTCCTGTAACCCCCATCGGTGAGACGAGCGGTCATGTCGCCGCACGACTGCTTCTCGCCTATCTCGAACGCGGTGAGAAGCTGGATGCCAGCCGACTGCGCCAGGCGATGGAAACCGCCTTCAATGCCCCTGATGCCGCAGGTGCGTGGGACTGGAAAATGGCTTATGACGCTGCTGAAGCCGCGTCGGTCCTGTTCCTGCGCCGCTATGGACCGGCCCTGATCGCGCGCGCCTCGGGCGATGCGGAATTCCTCACCGGCATCGCGCGTCTGGCGTCCCTTCTGCCCTCGCAGACGCGGCGGTCGGACGACAGCCAGACCTGGCAACAGTTCTCGACGCCACTACCGCTGGCTTTCTGCATGATGCGGGCGGCGGGTCTCGCGCGCGGCGAGCGCGTGCTCGAACCTTCCGCCGGAACCGGTCTTCTGGCCATCTTCGCCGAACTGGCCGGCGCGTCCCTGACCCTCAATGAATTGGCGCCGGGCCGTGCTGACCTGCTGACCTCGCTGTTTCCGGCGGCCCGCCTGTTCCGCCATGACGCCGCACAGATCCACGATTATCTGCCGCAGAGCATTCAGCCGGATGTGGTCCTTATGAACCCGCCCTTCTCGGCGACGGTGAATGTGGCCGGTCGCGCACCTGACACGACCTTCCGGCACATCGCCTCAGCACTGGACCGGTTGCGGCCCGGTGGTCGGCTGGTCGTCCTGACTGGCCTGTCCTTCTGCCCCGAGAACCCGCGCTGGACTGATGGCTTCACCATCCTTCAG
Organism: Agrotis ipsilon; assembly: GCA_028554685.1. Taxonomy (NCBI): domain Eukaryota; kingdom Metazoa; phylum Arthropoda; class Insecta; order Lepidoptera; family Noctuidae; genus Agrotis; species Agrotis ipsilon. The sequence goes on along the minus strand of JAPNUC010000032.1, from coordinate 3,059,225 downwards.
GCCAAGGCCCGTCTGGTGTTTTCGGCGGGTGTCGCGGGTCAGCTCTATCGGCAGCACGGCACGAGTGTGGACACGCGGTTTCTGGTATTCGATCGCACACCTGCTTCCGAACCATCGCAGTTCATCGTGGCCCACGGCACGGCTCCGGATTTTCCGACCCTGCTCGGTTGGATCACCAGTGATCTGCCGTCCCGTCAGCCGCTGGCGCACCAGTCGTCGGCGGTGTCACGGTCTGCTGCTCTCTCCTCGCCGCGCACCGTGCGGGGGTATCTCGGGCGCAAGGCAGCCGTCGCATCCCGCCAAAGGACGATCTCGGAGATGCAGGGCGCGCCTCTATCCTATGACATTGTGCCGCCGGATGGGCATGGAACAGTGGCGACACGTCTGTCTGACGCCCTTTATGAGGATTATCGTCTCCAGACCATCGTCATTCCCGGTGCTCAGCCGCATCCCACCAAACTGGTCCAGTCGGCCGCCATGGCCTCGGTGCGCCCGCCCGGGCCTTCCCACAAGCCAACCCTCCCTGACGCCGTTGTCCGTGATGGCCTGCTCTCCGATGCACAGCTGGAATCCGTCATCTATGCTGGCCAGGCCCATGATCGCTTTCTGGCAGGTCGTTGGAAAGCCGATCAGACATGGGATATCCTCACCCGTGTTGGTGAGGACGATCCCGATGGTGTCCGGTTCCGCCGCGGCTGGTTCCTTGGTGATGGCACCGGCACCGGAAAGGGCCGTCAGGTCGCGGGTATCATCCTCGACAACTGGCTCAACGGCCGCAGGCGCGCCGTCTGGGTGTCGAAGTCCGACAAACTGCTCGAGGACGCGCAGCGCGACTGGTCGGCACTCGGGATGGAGCGGCTGCTGGTCACGCCCCAGTCGCGTTTTCCGCAGGGCACCGTCATCCGTCTGAACGAGGGCATCCTGTTCACCACCTATGCCACGTTGCGGACGGAAGAGCGCGGCGCGAAAGCCTCCCGCGTCCAGCAGATCGTCGAGTGGCTGGGAGCCGATTTCGATGGGCTCATCATCTTCGATGAAGCCCATTCCATGCAGAACGCCGCCGGCAGCAAAGGGGAGCGGGGCGATCAGGAAGCCTCCCTGCAGGGGCGTGCCGGGCTGCGCCTGCAACATGCCCTGCCAGATGCGCGGGTGGTCTATGTCTCCGCCACCGGTGCGACGTCGGTCCACAATCTGGCCTATGCCCAGCGTCTGGGCCTCTGGGGCGGGGAGGATTTCCCCTTCGTCACGCGGGCCGATTTCATCGCCGCCATCGAGGCCGGTGGTGTGGCGGCCATGGAGGTGCTGGCGCGCGACCTCAAGGCCATGGGACTCTATACGGCCCGCTCGCTCTCCTATGACGGTGTCGAATATGAACTGGTCGAGCATCAGCTCACGCCAGAACAGATACGCATTTATGACGCCTTCGCCCAGGCGTTCATGGTCATCCACAACAACCTCGACGCCGCCATGCAGGCCGCCAACATCACCGGAACGGACGGCACGCTGAACCGGCAGGCCAAGGCCGCAGCACGCTCGGCCTTCGAGAGCACGAAACAGCGGTTTTTTAACCATCTGATCACGGCCATGAAGACCGTGACCCTGATCCGCGCGATCGAATGCGATCTGGCCGAGGGCCATGCGGCCGTCATCCAGCTTGTCTCAACGGGGGAGGCCCTGACCGAGCGGCGGCTGGCCGAGATCTCGCCGGACGACTGGAATGATTTGCGGATCGACGTGACGCCACGGGAGTACGTTCTTGGGTATCTGGAACATTCCTTCCCGGTCCAGCTTTATGAACCCTATAGCGACGGGTCGGATCATGTGTCTTCACGGCCGGTCTTTCACGACGGCAAGCCCGTCCTGAGCCGTGAGGCCGTGGCCCGGCGGGATGCGATGATCGAACAGCTTGCAGCCCTCCCGGCACTGCCCGGGGCGCTCGATCAGATCATCCAGCATTTTGGCATCGATGCCGTGGCCGAGGTGACCGGCCGCTCGCGGCGCGTGGTGCGCAAGGGAGATCGGCTTGCCGTGGAAAGCAGGCCAGCAGCCGCCAGCCTGATCGAAACACAGGCGTTCATGGATGATGCCAAGCCCATCCTTGTCTTCTCGGATGCCGGTGGAACCGGGCGATCCTATCACGCCGAACTTTCCGCTGCGAACCGCCGTCTGCGGGTGCATTATCTGCTGGAACCCGGCTGGAAAGCGGATGCCGCCATTCAGGGGCTGGGGCGCACCAATCGGACCAATCAGGCGCAGCCGCCACTGTTCCGGCCGATTGCCACGGACGTGAAAGCGGAAAAACGCTTTCTCTCCACCATCGCCCGCCGGTTGGACACGCTGGGCGCCATGACCCGGGGTCAGCGCCAAACGGGTGGGCAGGGGCTGTTTCGTCCGGAAGACAATCTCGAAAGTCCCTACGCACGAGATGCACTGCGGCAGTTCTACCGTCTGCTCGCCCGGGAAAAGGTCGAGGGCTGCACATTGGCGCAATTCGAGGATGCGACGGGTCTGTCCCTCGTCGACGACACGGGCCTGAAGGATAAACTTCCGCCGATTGCCACTTTTCTCAACCGGATGCTCGCCCTGCCGGTGGCGTTGCAGAACCTGCTCTTCGCGACGTTCGAGGATCTGCTGGCAGGCCGTGTCGAGGCAGCAGTGGCGGCTGGTGTTTATGATGCCGGGCTGGAAACCCTGCGGGCTGACAGTTTCACCATCCTCGCGCGCCAGACCATCCACACGCATGCGGAAACTGGCGCGGACACGGAATTGCTGACCATCCGGGAACGTCGGCGCTCGGAACCCGTTACGATCTCGCAAGCACTGGCTCTGGGACGGGAGCGGGAGTCCGTTCTTGTGCGCAATACCCAGTCCGGGCGGGTCGCGGTGCGTGTTCCGGCACCCGGCCTGGTGACGGAAGAGGGGGAATTCGAATGGCGCGTCCGGCTGGTCAGGCCCATGGACACGCAGATCCTCTCGCGTGACGCCTTCGCGGCGAGCCACTGGAAGCCTGTGGATGAGGACAGCTTCGCCGTCTTGTGGGAGGCGGATCTACGCACGGTCGATGAATTCCTCGAGACCGAATTCCATATGGTGACGGGTCTGCTATTGCCGGTCTGGAAGCGTCTGCCGATGGATCATGCACGGGTTTACCGGTTGCAGACCGATGACGGCGAGCGCGTGCTTGGCCGGCGCGTGCCTGTAGCGTGGGCCACCAGCGCCGGGGCGACCGGCAGTCTGTCGCTGTCCGGGCAGGACGCACGCAGGGCCTTGCTGGACGGCGGAACGGTCCTGCATCTCGCCGAGATGATGCAGGTGCGGCGGGTCCGGGTGATGGGGCGGCAGCGTATCGAACTGACCGGCTTTACCGAAGGGATGCGGGAGAGATTGCGGGCCTACGGCCTGTTTTCGGAAATCATCTCGTGGACATTACGGTTTTTCGTGCCGGTCGATGAGGCGGGGGATAAGGTTCTGGAACGGCTCTTCGAAACCTGGCCGATTGAGCGCGTGACGGAAAAGGAGGCGGCATGATGGTGGAGCATGATGCACGGGACCTGTCACGCCGTCTGGCCGAAAACGCCGAGGCGGTGTGCCGTCATTACCTGTCAGCCGGGCGGCGGCACGGCAATTACTGGCTGGTCGGCGATGTCCATAACACCCCCGGCCGCTCACTGTATGTCCGCCTGCATGGTCCCTCGGAAGGGCGCGGGGCCGCCGGGCGCTGGACGGATGCCTGCACCGGTGCGTTCGGCGATCTGCTCGACCTGATTCGCGAGACACTTGGTCTTATCGATTTTCGTGATGTTGCCGACGAGGCACGCAGTTTTCTGGCCCTACCGCAGCCTGAACATGACCGGGCGGCGGATCGCCTGCGAACGGCCCCGTCGCATCGGCCAGAGACAGGAGGCAGCAGTATTGATGCCGCGCGCCGCCTGTGGGATGCCAGCCGACCCTTGTCCGGTGTCGCGACTGTCTATCTGCGGAGACGCGATCTGACACACTATTCCCCTTTGGCCGCGTTGCGTTTCCATCCGGATTGCTACTACCGCGCCGATGCTGACAGCCCGACCCAGACCTGGCCCGCGCTGATCGCTGCCGTCACCGACCTCGAAGGTTGCGTTACCGGCGTGCATCGCACCTGGCTGGCGCGCGACGGACGCGGTAAGGCGCCTGTCGAAATGCCGTGTCGGGCGATGGGCGGGCTGCTTGGCAATGCCGTTCGGTTTGGCACGACATCCCACGTTCTGGCGGCAGGCGAGGGGATCGAGACGGTGCTGTCGCTCCGCGAAGTCATGCCCGATCTGCCGCTGGCCGCCTGCCTGTCCTCGGCGCATCTCGCGGCCATGACGTTTCCGCCCACGCTGCGCTGCCTCTACGTGCTGCGCGATGACGATCCCGCCGGAGACCACGCGGTAGCGACCCTGATGGCCCGGACGCAGGAGGCCGGGATCGAGTGCCTTGTGCTGTCACCGCGTCTGGCGGATTTCAACGATGATCTCCGCTACCTCGGGCGTGGCGCGATGCGGGCGATCCTGCATCCCCAGCTTGCCCCGCAGGATGTGGCGCGGTTCCTGCAACCAGTTACGCACTGAGGCGGGCCGGGATGGGGGTGTGAGGGTCATCGTCTTTCCCTGCCGTGCGGGCTGTCCCATTTCGGGATGGGGCGCGCCCGCGGCCTTTCTGGAAGGGGAGCGGGCGTCAGCCAGGCCGGGCCTGCAATGGCGTGAGCCGGCTATTTTCCGCCGCGCGTGCCGCGCTTTGCATCGCGAAGCAAAATAGCCGGCTCCCTGCCATCCTCCACTGCGTTCCGGCCGCGCTTTGCGCGGTTCCGGCCCGGCCTTCGTCTGCCGCTATCCGCCCCCGGAAAGGCCGCGAGGGGCGCGGCCAGAACCGGAGGACAGACCCATGACCCGCACACAGGACGATTTCGAACCCGCGCACGCCACATCTTCCACCGCCTACGTGCTGGCGGAACTCCAGCTTTACGGCCACCGTCCCTTCGAGGATGAGCCGGACCCGAGGCCCTTGCCTGACGCCAGCCAGATCGAGGGCGCGGTCGCTGACATCTTCGACGCCCTGTCCGCCACGCTGACGGACACGCGGCTGGAACCCGATCTCGAACCGCTGCTCTGGTCCACCGTCAATGTCTTTCACCGCATGGTCGGGCAGGTGGAGCGTGATCTCGACCGCAACGAGGCGGCGCAGAAACGCAGCCAGCAGGAACAGGATGGCAGCGAGATCCGCTCGGTGGAACTGGAACGCCTCATCGCCGAAGGCCTGACTCTGCTTGAGCGACGCAACGCTTACGAGATCTTCCGCGATCTGGCGTGCGACCAGTTCGAACGCCTGACAATGTCGCCCTGGCGACCACGTTCCGGCTCGCTGGTCAGCCGCAGCATCCTGACGGCGTCGATGATCGACAGCCGCGATTTTCTCAACGCCCGCCGCAAGGCCGAAACCGAACTGCTCGTACCTCCTGGGCCCAAGGTCGCGGTCACCGGCGGGCTCGATTACGAGGATCATCTCCTCATCTGGAACCGTCTGGACAAGGTGCGCGAGAAGCATCCCGACATGGTGCTGTTGCATGGCGGCTCACCCAAGGGGGCGGAGTTCATCGCTTCCCGCTGGGCGGATCATCGCGAAATTCCACAGATCGCCTTCAAGCCCGACTGGAACCGGCACGGCAAGGCCGCCCCGTTCCGGCGCAATGACGCCCTGCTGAAAGTCCTGCCCATCGGCGTCATGGTGTTTCCGGGATCGGGCATTCAGGACAACCTGGCCGACAAGGCCAAACAGATGGGTATTCCGGTCTGGAGGTTCCGCAGGGAAGCTGGCGCGTGAGCGCTATTCCCATGACTGTTTCATGAAGGCGGCCTGACATCTGCTGCCAGATGCCTGGGCCGCAATGACGTCGGGCTCCCCAGACGCTGCGCACCTGATGGCGGGAAGCACGTTCGCCCGTCATCCGGAAGGCCCCACCCGGAGAACCGGCGGGACGGAGTTCGATGGCAGTCCCGTGCGTCTGCGGGGACGGTCCATTGGGATGAAAAGCTCGCGCCAACCCCATCGGTGAAAGGGCCGGGACGGCAGGCAGCGAACGAGGGATCATCCGGCCCGCTTTGAAAGGATGCGCCTGTGCCGGGAGCGGGGGCCTGTCGCACTGCACGGGCGACCCTGCCCATGAGCGGGTGAAAAGGCGGCGTAACATCGGGGACGGCAAAAACGACCACCGGACGGGGCCAGTTTACAACAGTGGCAGCGTGACAGTCTCGCGCCAGATCGCATCGTCCCCCACCTGACGGACCGGTCATGCCGGCATCGCATCTCCGGGGGCTGTCGGGTCCGCACACCATGGCCTCTGTCGGATGGCTGATCTAGCCGAAGACCGGCTGCGCCTCGATCGGCTGGCCGCAACGGCGTTCCAGAACTTTCTTCCCCTGACGGCTGCGCCGTCATTCCTCGCGAGACAAGAAAGTTCCGGCCCTGCCGTCCTCTGCTGCGCTGCGGCCCTGAAGGGTGCTCTGCCGCTCGCCTCCGGCTGGTCGATCGCCATCGAGGCCACGGTGGTCGCGGCCCGATAACAGCATGGAGATACGACAATGGCTAACATCGGTTCCTTCAAGAAGGTGGGCGAAGGCTTCGAAGGCGAAATCGTCACCCTGGCCCTGCAGGCCCGCAACGTCCGGCTGGTGGCCGAAACCAACCGTCCCAACGATAACGCCCCCAACTACCGCGTCTATCTGGGCAGGATTGAACTCGGTGCGGCCTGGACCCGCCGCTCCAGCGAAGGGCGCACCTATCTGAGCCTGAAGCTGGATGATCCTTCCTTCGCCGCCCCGATCTTCGCCAACCTGTTCACCGACGAGGACGGCGAGGGTTACTCCCTAATCTGGACCCGGCCCCGCAGCCGGAACGGGGACTGAACCTCCCACACCCAACCCCGCCCGGTCTCTCCGGGCGGGGCCTTCTGGGTCTTTTTTCCGCGTGCTCTTCCGGGGCGCGGGCGACAGCGCTGGTCGCCCGACGTGAGACGCAGGAGGAACACGAGGCTTTCCCTCAGCCTTCCCATTGTACCATGCGCGAGGGCGCACCGCGTCAAGGACGCGTGGTCCCCCCAATTTTGCCCGGCGCACCCGTGCCGGGCACGCCGAGCAAAATCGGCTCCCCCACGCGCCGGCGAGCCGGTCGCCTGCGGCGATCCCTGACCCGGTCCGCCCCGGCATGAGCCGTCCGTCCTGTCTTCGAGAAACGAAAGGAACAGGACGATGACCACGCTACACGACCATATCCAGATGCTGCGCGCCGAACTGACCAGCTTTCATCTCAGCAAACGCGAGCGCCGACAGATCGAGCGCGAACTCAAAGAGGCGCTTGCACAACAGACCCGTATCGAATCACACAGGCCGCCACCGCCCCATTGAGGGCGGATACGGCAGGGTGAGGAAGCCTATTTCTGATCGTCCGTCGGGAAGTGACTTTCGTCCAGTAGCGCGGCCGGCCGCACGTCCAGTGCCTGCGACGCATGCCACAGCGAAAGCAGCGTCGCGTTCTGGCGCCCGGTCTCGATCCAACTGATATAGGCGCGGTCCACGCCCATCCGTTCCGCCAGGGCCTCCTGGCTGAGACCGGCGGCGCGCCGCAGGCGCCTCACGTTCGCGCCGAAAAGTCCTCGGATGTCCATCCGCAGGATAGGAACGATTTGTGTATTATCGCGCTACGTATTATAATACACGGAACGTCAAACGCCTTCTCCCGTGATGCGCTATGGGCATCACGTGATGTCGCGGAAACCGAAATTTCCGGCCCATCTGGCGTGAATTACCCCTCAATATCGAAACTACCCGGACCTTGCCGGATATGTTTGGGATCACCTCCCTGAGTCTTCGGGACTATCCGTTCCGGTTCCGCACCGGATACTGGGTCGAATCCATGACATGTCGGGGGAGGGGGACGTGCCGACAATCCGGCCGTGGGATGCCGCACCCCTTCGTTGCGCCTACGCCGGGCTCGACCCTGCCGGTCTTGCCCAGGAATGGCTGCGACATAATCCGGCCTACCGGCGCGATCATGCCGCAACCATGACGACGGGCAAGGTTGACGCCGAGGCATGGCGCGCCTTCGCCCGTCGCTGGGGGTTGCGTTTTCCCTGTCGATCCTGATCTCCCCGCCTGGCTTGCCCCCGCTTTCTGGAATCCTGATATTGCGCCGGAGGTCGCCGTGCGTGGCGACGGGGGTGACATTCTGTCCCGCCTCGCGCCCTACGCGCGGGCACGACATGATGGTCCCGATGACATCCATCTCGTGCTCGATAGCGCAACAGGGCCGTTGCGCATCGTCATCGTCGTCGATCGGCAGCCCGATGCGCCAGGAACCTGGTTCGTCATCGATGACGGGCACCTTGCGACCCGTCTGGCCTGCGTCGCGCGCTTCGGCCGCCTGCTCGCCGGCCAGACGCCCGGTCCTCTTCCCTCCACCTTGCGCCTGAGTCCTCAGCAGAAACTGCGCCAGATCCGCATGCTCTGCATCGCGGAAGGGCGGCGCATGGGTGTGGCGGTCCGACGGATCGCGGCCGGCATCTACGGCGAGCGCATCCTGCACCTGTCCCGCAATGAATGGCGTGCCAGCTCATGGCACCGGGCTTTCTACCGCGATCTCGACGGTGCCGCGTTCTACCAGAACGGCGGTCACATTGCCCTCCTTCAGGGGCTGAAGCAGAGGGGGTGACGGTCTGGCGGCCTGAACTTTGTCATCCCTCTCCGCGTGCCATTCTCCGGCAACGTCCTCCCATGAGCCGCGACATTCCGCACGCGGCCCGATCCAACGGGAGGAAGACCCCATGCGTGTCCAGCCGACACTGCCACCGCGCTATCTGCGCACCCCGGACGCGGCCAATTTCGTTGGCCTGTCCATCCGCACCCTCGAAAAACACCGGAGCTGCGGCACCGGTCCACTCTACCGCCAGCTTGGTGGCCGGATTGTCTATGCCGTGGAAGACCTCTGCGCCTGGGCCGACCTGAACGTCCGGCTCTCCACGGGTGACGGTGGCGGTATCCCGATGCCTTCCGATCCCCGAGCTTACATCATCCGCTTGCAGGCCAGGGCTCGCAAAGCTCAGCAGCGGAGTGCCGGACAATGATGCCGGCCGCCGATAGCTGGCGTCAGCCCGACCGCCGATTCGTGGTCACGGGGGCGGCAAGGCCCCGCGACGTCCGCGATCTGATGGGCCGCCCGTTCTTCCCGTTGGGGAAAACGCCGCGTGTCATCCCCGTCGATTACGAGGCGCGGCATGCCAGTGTGACGGTATCGGCACCGGACGGATCGGGCATGGCCACGATCTGGGATGCGGACGTGCTGCTGTGGCTGACCGGACAGATCGTCGATGCCCTGAACCACGACCTGTGGGTATCGCGCCATGTGCGCTTCACGCCCTGGCGTCTGTTCCAGGATCTGGGCTGGGCGACGGGGGCGAACGAGTATCGGCGCCTGCACGGCGCGCTCGGGCGTCTGGCGGCCACGACCGTCGCTACTAGCATCCGCAATGGCGCGGACTGGCGGGAGAAGCCGTTTACCTGGATCAGTGACGTCCGGATTTCCCGTGAGGATGGGGTGGCCCTGACGCTGGCGGACTGGCTGATGGAGGCCGCCTGCGACCGTTCCCGCGTCCTGAGCGTCGACCCTGCCTATTTCCGTCTTGGCGGGGGATTGGAGCGGTGGCTTTACCGTCTGGCCCGACGCCATGCCGGGCGACAGAAGGAGGGATGGTGCTTCGATCTGGCGGACCTGCATGCGCGCTCGGGCAGCCTGACCCGGCGTCGTGACTTCGCCGCGAAAATCCGTGCCATCGTCATCCGTCAGACGGTTCCAGGTTACACGTTTCGCGTCATTTCTGGCGGAAAACTGGGAGTTTTATGCGCCGCTCCAACGAGTCAATCCACCGGGACTGTGGATAACGATGTGAAACCTGTCGTCGGACCGGCGGCGCATCATATCGTGGGACCCTTGGCGGATTCATCGTCGGACCGTTGGCGAAAAACGGCGCAACCCATTGGTTTTGAAGGCGGAATCGGCCTCTTAACTTATATAACTTATATAATAACTTATTATGTAGGGAATTCCGGCCTTTCGGACACCTTCCCGACAGCCCCGGTGAGACGGGAAAAAGACGCTCGGGAAGCGGTCGCGGATCGCATGGTCGGTGTCCCATGACCGACTGTTCTTTCCGGCCACGGGGCGATGTGCTCACCACGGTCGAACTGACCTGGATCGAGAAGCGCATCGAGCACTGGGTCCGGTTCGGTCATCCCATAGAGGATCGCATTCTCGACCGTCGGCGCAGGCTGATGAGCTTCACGCCGGACAGCGTGTTCGCTTTCATCCGCTGGGCCGCGAACGATTTCGGCACTGTGGTGTCCTGCATCGACATCGTGCGCGCCGTCGGGGCGGGCGAAGCCTGCCAGACCGTGCCCTTCGTGCGGCCCGGCGGCGAGAGCCTGCTGCGCCAGAGCGGCTGGCCAAAAGTGCGGCGCGTGCTGGAGGCGATCGACTGCGTGGAGGCGCTGGGGATCGATCCCACCGCTGCCTGTCCCGATCACTGGCGGCATCTGCATCACCGGCTCACGGCGGCCCAGGAGCCACGTCCCTACACGTGCGAGCGGCACCAGGCATGGCTGCGTAGGAGGGCCATATCATGACCCGGCGCGCCTGGTTCTTCACCACGTATTTCGCCGTGCTCGGCGTGGGTGCCTCGCTGGCGTTTCATCCTACACCGCGCTGGGTCTGGAACGAAACGGCGAGTGTTCCGGTCGGGCTGTATCGCATCCAGCCCACGGTCCCGGTGCGCGTAGGTGACATCGTCGCGCTCCGTCTGCCGGAGCGCGAGGCGACGCTGCTGGCGACACGCGGCTACCTGCCTTTCGGCGTGCCGCTGCTAAAGCCTGTGGCAGCACTGGCGGGGCAGAGTGTCTGCCGTAACGGCGCGCATGTCACCATCGACGGAAAGGCCGTCGGTGATGCGAAACCCATCGACCATCGGGGCCGGGTGCTGCCGGTCTGGCAGGGCTGTCAACGTCTCGGGCCGGGGCAGGTCTTCGTCATGAACGCTGCCGTGCCAACCAGTCTGGACGGGCGGTATTTCGGTGTCCTGCCGATGGACACCGTCATCGGACGCGCCGTGCCGGTGCATGTCAGGACGGGAGAGGCGGAGCCGCCGCCGCATTTCGATCCGCTCCCGGAACCGGATGATCCCGTGCGGAAGGGACTGCTTCTGGCTCCGCCCATGCTGCCCGCGAAAGAGAGCGAACCGCCCATCCAATGACGGTGACGTGGTCGTCGGATTTTCCGTCATTCCCACTCTGTCTGAAAGGATTTTTCCCATGAGCCAGATCGGATTTTTCACCCGCACCGCTAATGGTTTTGCCGGACGCGTGCGCACCCTGTCGCTGGATGCTGAACTGACCTTCGTACCAGCGGAAAACAATGGCGCGGAGAACGCTCCAGATTATCGCATTCACCTGGGTGACGGGGATACTGGCCCCGAGCTGGGCGCGGGATGGAAACGCACCGGGGAACGTGCCGGCGAGTATGTTTCTGTGCTCCTGGACGATCCCACTTTCATGCAGCCGATCCGCGCCACACTGTTCCAGGCCGGACGTGGTGGCCGCGAGTGGCAACTGGTCTGGAACCGGCCTGCAAAACGCCCAGGAGGCCGGGAATGAGCGCCCGGTTTTTTATGTCCGCCGGCGTGCTGGCCGTGCTCGCGCTAACGCTCTCGCCGACCATCGCCCACGCGCAGGATTTCGACGATCTGGTGCGTCAGGCGGCGGAACGGAACGCGATCCCGCCAGCGTGGGTGCGGGCAGTCCTCCGTGCCGAAAGTGCTGGCGATCGGCACGCGGTCTCCGGCGCCGGTGCGATGGGTCTGATGCAGCTTATGCCCGGCACGTGGAGGGACGTCCGCCGCACGCTCAATCTGGGGGATGATCCCTTCGATCCACATGACAACATCGCGGCCGGGGCAGCCTATCTGCGATGGCTGCATGACCGCTACGGCGATGCAGGGTTTCTCGCCGCTTATAATGCCGGTCCCGGTCGCTATGACGATCATCTGGCGACTGGTCGGCCATTGCCTGCCGAGACGGTTTCCTATGTCGCATCTGTCGCCCGGCTGATCGATGACCCGTCGTTCAGCGCGCATTTCTCCATCCCGCTTTCCATTGCTCCGGCGGGTGGCTGGACTTCCGCGTCGCTCTTCATTTCCGGCAGCGAAAGTGCGCTTTCATCGTCATCTCAGGGCATTTTTTTAAGACGATCCGGGCAGACGATTTTTACTCCGTCCACGCTCTTCGCAGGTCATGTCCGTAGCGCGCCGGGAGTGGGTTTGGCGCAGGGGAAGTGAATCACGAAAACCCCGGAAAAGGACAGAAAAAGTGAGGGCTGGATAAAAGGCCGCACATCGCGGCTCGGTTGGGGTGGCTGTTTTCCGGGGTTTTTGAAGTCTTGTCGCGAGGTGCGTGGATTTCCCGCACCTCGCGACAAGGTGTCATCTCTTTGAGCCGGCGGGATCTTTCGCGCGGTGCAGGGCATTTTCCATGAACAGGGACGAGGAATTCCGGGTTCGACCGGGGCACATCCGCTCCACCCGCGCCCGGCAGGCGCGGCCTTTCGTGACGCAGGTGCTGGCGTCGGTGCAGCGGGCCGGTGGCAGGGTCTCCCGCGCCGGGAAAATCAGTGCTGGGCGTCGCTCCAGTTTCGGGCGGGGCCGGGCAGCCGCTCATGCCGCCAATCGCCTGCTCATCAGTCGCTCACGGGGTGTCGTCATCAAGGCCCGCGTCGTGCGGCACGCGCCGCGCGCCACACCGCTGGCGGCACACCTCCGCTATCTCCGTCGGGAGGGCGTGACGCGGGACGGGGAGGACGCGCGTCTGTTCGGCAAGGACAGCGACGACATCCGCGCCTCGGACTTCGCGGAACGCTGCGATGACGACCGCCACCATTTCCGCTTCATCGTCTCGCCCGAGGATGCGCCGGAGATGTCGGACCTGCGCGCCTTTGCGCGGGATCTGATGGGGCAGATGGAAACCGACCTCGGCACGAAACTCGACTGGGTTGCCGTCGATCACTGGAACACCGCACACCCCCATTTGCACGTCATCGTCCGGGGCGTTGCGGAGGACGGTTCCGACCTCGTAATCGCGCGCGATTACATCCGTGAAGGCATGCGTGCCCGTGCCCAGGATCTGGTGACGCTGGAACTGGGACCACGCACTGATCATGATATCCATCAGGCGGTCGAGCGGCAGGTGAACGCCGACCGCTGGACTCAATTGGACCGCCAGCTTCAGAGGGACGCCGGGGAGGATGGTGTCATCGTTCTGGGGCGCGCGCCGGGCGCAACGCCGGACGCCTTCGCCACCGTGAAGCTGGGGCGCCTGCGCCGTCTGGAGACAATGGGGCTGGCGCACCGGGTCGGGCCGGATCGCTGGCGGATGGACGAGAGCGCGGAAGCGACCCTGCGGGAGATCAGCGAACGCAACGACATCATCAAGCGTATCCACCGGGGCCTGGCGGAGCAGAAGATCGACCGTGCCGCGTCATCCTGGGTGCTGGCCGCCGAGGATACTGCCGATCCCGTCATCGGCCGGCTGGTTGATCGTGGCCTCGACGATGAGCTGCGTGGCACAGCCTATGCCGTCATTGATGGAATTGACGGGCGCACCCACCATGTCCACCTGCCGCACCTCGAAGCCGCTGGTGACGGAGCGGTCGGCTCCATCGTCGAACTGCGGCGTTTCACCGACAAACAGGGACGTGATCGTGTCGCGCTGGCCGTGCGCTCGGACGTCACGCTGGAGCGGCAGATGACGGCGGAGGGTGCCACCTGGCTCGATCGTCAGGCGGTCGCGCGGGAGCCTCCTGCTCTGGCGTCCACCGGGTTCGGTGCCGATGTTAAAGAGGCGATGGAGAAACGCACGGATCATCTGGTGGAGCAGGGTCTGGCCAGCCGCGAGGGCAGGGGCATCCGTTATGCGCGGAACCTGATCGCCACACTGCGCCAGCGGGAGCTGGACACGCTGGGCCGGAGCCTCGCCGGGACGTCAGGGATGCCGTTGCGATGGAGCGGAGAGGGCGATCCCGTTACCGGCACCTATCGCCAGCGTTTCAATCTGGCGTCGGGCCGGTTCGCCATGATCGACGACGGGCTGGGCTTCGAACTGGTGCCATGGTCGCCGTCGCTGGAAAAACAGCGCGGACGGGAGGTGTCGGGAATCATGCGCGGTGATGGGGGGATCGACTGGTCGTTCGCGTGGAAACGCGGGTTGAGTCTTTGACTGGGAATGCCGAGAAGATAGAAAAATGAGCATGATTCGAAAGTTATTCAACGCTGACAATGTCTTGCAGTCCGTCGTGTGAGCATGCGGATTGATGCGATCTGTGTCCACGCGGTTGATGAGGCAATGGACTTTTCCCAATCTTTGGCGAGCCGTCTGCAGCGATCGAGCCAGGCAAATGTCCGTTCAACCACCCAGCGGCGCGGAAGGATTTCAAAGCCCTTTGCCGTATCGGATCGCCTGATGATTTCGATGGTCCATTTTCCCATGGAGGCGAGCGCGGATCGTAGTTTGTCACCAGCATAGCAGCCTTCAGCGAAGATGTGCCGCAGCCATGGAAAGCGTCTGCGTATCGCCGTCAGGACATCAAAGGCCCCATCACGATCCTGAATGTCAGCGGCATGATCAAGGCCCATGCCCCGTCCGTCATATCCGATGGATATCGCAGTCCTTCCCGGCTATGTTCTCGTCGGGCAATACCAGTTCATACCACCATTCACTCTACCTCTTTGCAAAGACGGATGAATCACAACTGGCTGGTATTGTTCAAAAACTTTCGGATCAGGCTCTAATCCAAATGTTTCAAAGTAATCAGAGAGGCGAAATGGTCTACGTGACAGCTCTCGGAAGCCGCTTGCTATGCATTTCTGAATGATCATCATTTTCATTCGTTGCTGGCACATAGAGGCTCGGACATGCCACCGTTGTTCCACCAAAAAGGATCCTCAGGCGCTCGGTCTGAGGATATAACATTAGGGCCTGTTAGAACTTGATCCAGTCTGCTGCGGCAGCGATGTGGATGACGGCGAGGAACGACGTTGCTGTTTTTTCATATCTGGTTGCGACAGCGCGCCATTCCTTGAGGCGAGCCCAGAGGTTCTCAACAAGATGCCGACACCGATAGGCCCATTTGGGGCAGGCGACCGGGCCATCGCGTCGTTTCGCGGGAATGGCTGGCCGTGCTCCCATGTCCCATATCCGTTCACGCATGGCGTTCGACGCGTAGCCCTTGTCCGCTACGACCCACAGGGGAATGGCGGGAAGGCTGTCGAGCATGGCTGGTGCCAGAGGCAGTTCATGAGCCTGTCCAGGGGCCAGCGCAAAACCGAAGGCTTTTCCATGTCCATCCGCAATCACGCAGACTTTTGTGCCATAGCCGCCGCGAGAGCGGCCAAGTGCTTCACGATGGTCTCGCTCTTCGAAAGAGGCCCCTTTTTTTGGGCTCCCGCCGCTTTGTGGTGAGCCCTGATGTTCGTGCCATCCAGAAAAGTCATGCCGAGTGCCACTCCCTGTTGGCCCTGAACCAGTTCGAGCAGCCGTTCCCATACGCCGAGCTTCGCCCAGCGGATGAAAAGCTGTGCCGCCCGCCACCACGGACCCAGTTCAGCGGGGATACTCCGCCATTTCGCGCCATTCTCATGACGCCAGAAAATCGCTGCTATCGTCCGCCGCAGATCATGTGGCGGCGTCTTGCCCCGCGGGCGAATCTCCTCAATCAGAGGTTCCCAGATCGCCCACGTCTCATCCGTAAAAGTGCCTGTTCCGTCTCCTTCTTCCATCACTACAATATGGGAAGAATTTCAAGATCTAACAGGCCCTAGGAGTGGCAAGAATATGAAAAGAATTGAGTCGGGAAAATTTGACGTTACGAAGATAGCCGCAAGTTTTCCTGAGGCGGCGGACACGCTGCTTCTGGACCACTATATGACCGATGAGGAGGCTGCCAGTTCACGTGTTTTTCGCGTCTATCGTGGCACACCGCCCCATTATCATGCGAAGAGCGATGAGTACTTATATATTCTTTCTGGGCGCGGAACATTCTGGATGGACAGCGTGGACACAAAGGGAGAGTTTGGTCCAGGCCAGCTAATTTTCTTCAAGAAAGGAACCGTTCATGCGTTGCCGGACATTCTGGAAGGCCCGGTCATTTTTCTTTCAGTCGACACACCGCGGCGGGATCCGAGCGATATTATCTTCGTAAACCCGGAAGATGGGTCGCCGGACACCTTCATCGCAGGCAGGTAAGGCAACAAGTGTTGTCAACCTTTACTACTTACTCAAAATGTCTGCCGTCATATTGGTTTTTGTCCTTCTGGCGGCGAAAATTCACTGCGGAGATAGCGAGATGTCTATAGTCACGACGAATGACGGCGTCGATATCTTTTACAAGGACTGGGGTGAAAGAGAGGCGCAGCCCATCATGTTTCATCATGGGTGGCCTTTATCCGCCGATGACTGGGACGCGCAGATGCTGTTTTTCTGCTCTCATGGTTTTCGTGTGATTGCTCATGATCGACGGGGACACGGTCGGTCGTCGCAACCTCCGACTGGCCACGACATGGACCACTACGCGGCCGATGCCTTCGCCGTAGTTGAAGCTCTCGACCTTCGCAACGTTATTCATATCGGGCATTCGACAGGCGGTGGTGAGGTGGCACGCTATGTAGCGCGTTTCGGAGAACCTTCCGGGCGCACGGCAAAGGCCATCCTTGTCAGCGCCGTACCGCCACTGATGGTGCAAACACTCGCCAACCCAGAGGGCCTGCCGCTTTCGGTATTCGATGGACTCAGAGCCGCCCTTGCTGCAAACCGGGCGCAATTTTTTCTTGATGTGCCGACCGGCCCCTTCTACGGCTTCAATCGGGATGGTGTTAGGGCTCTGCCAGGGGTTATACAGAACTGGTGGCGGCAGGGTATGGTCGGGAGTGCAAAAGCGCATTACGACGGCATCAAGGCATTTTCGGAAACTGATCAGTCGGATGACCTTAAAAGCATTTCCGTTCCGACACTTGTTCTCCATGGTGATGACGACCAGATTGTCCCCTATACCGCATCAGCGCTGAAAGCTGTTTCGCTATTGCAGAATGGACAGGTGAAGATTTATCCGGGTCTTTCGCATGGCATGCTGACTGTCAATGCCGAAACCCTTAATGCCGACATGCTCGAATTCATTCGGTCCTGAAAGCTTCCTTACGCAGCCGGCGGGGACATTGCTCGATTGTAACCGTAACGCGACAGTTCCAGAGACCTGCGTGTCACATCTGTCGCGGTACAGTCTTATCAAGGAAGCCCAAAAGCGCTCTCAGCCGCTTCAGTCGTTTCAGGTCGGAATGGTAACCCAGTCTTATCACGCGCCTTGGCGGGCCGTCCCCTGCCGTCAAGGCAATCAGGCCGAGCGTTGTTCCGAGTGCGGTAGGAAGTACTGCGAAACCAACGCCTGCGGAACAGGCTTCGGCTTGCAGATCGCGTCCGTTACTACAGAATGCGTAGGGTGCATTGGGATAGCGGTTCCGGAGCCAGATGGCATCTGGCAAAGATGCAAGCTGTGCATCCATACCTATAAGACGATGCAAGGTGCTGTCGCAGGTCAGTCCGGCCGTCCGGTCGAGGTAGTGCTGGGAGGCGAAAAGATCGTACGTCACCTCGGTAAACTGCTTCTGGATAATGGCCGGCGACTCAAATTTGGGGAAGCGGAATACTAGGTCGGCTTCTTGCCGCTCTAGGTCCACCACCCTCGATTCAATCAACAATTCAACCGATACGTTCGGGTTCTCGCGGCAAAATGCTGAAATCGCAGGGGTGAGTACCAACCGGCTGAACCATTCGGATGCCGAGAGGCGTAGTTTGCCCTCGACGGTGCCCCCTGCGCCGAGAAGGCGACGCTCGAGCGACGTCGCTTCTTCCTCCATACGTTCCGCGTGAAGACGTATGAGCTTACCTTCGTCGGTCAGAAAAAACCCATGGGAGGTTCTTTGAAACAGGACATAGCCGCAGGCCTCTTCCAACGTGCGTAGTCGTCTGCCGGTTGTAGGCTGACTGATCTTGAGCGCCTCGGCGGCCGCCGTCAGAGTGCCTGTGCGCGCAATTGCAAGGAAGATACGCAGGTCTTCCCAATCAAGCTGACCTAATTTTTTCACACCGCGTCAACCTGTTTCTGCCGGCCTAACCCCATTCAAAAACGCATAATATGCGCTCGATCTTGTTTGTCGACGTTTTTCTCGAATGAAGGTCTTATCTCAATAAGGACATGAATAAAAAAGGAGGAAACGATGACAATTGATGAAGAATTCGATGCCGTCGTAATTGGGAGCGGTGAGGGCGGAAAGTTCATGGCATGGCACCTCGCACAGCATGGTGCGAGAGTGGCCGTGATCGAGGAACGATATATTGGTGGATCATGTCCGAATATTGCATGCCTGCCGAGCAAGAACATTCTGCATAGTGCAGCAGTTGCGCATACCGTAGCCGGTGCTGAAATTTTCGGTTCGCAGGTGCCCAATCATACAGTTTCGATGCGCGCGGTGCAGGCGCGCAAGCGTGAGATGGTCGAAGGCCTTATCGCGATGCATCGCACGCGTTTTGTGCAGACCGGAGCGGAACTGATCTTCGGTCGTGGCCGCTTCGTTGACGCTCGCGTCATCGAAGTGTTGTCCGCCGACGGGACGACGCGCCGTGTCACCGGCAAGCGCATTTTCCTCGACCTAGGGGCTTTCGCCGCGATGCCCGAGCTTCCAGGTCTTGTGGACGCCGCACCGATGACGCATGTTGAACTGTTAGATCGTGAAACCGCGCCGCGCCATCTGGTGATTCTCGGCGGCGGATATATTGCCCTTGAACTTGCTCAGGCCATGCGTCGTCTTGGCAGTAACGTCACCATTGTGGAACGTGCAGAACGGCTTTTGACCCGCGAGGATCCGGATATCGCCTCCGTCCTCACGCAGGTGCTCCTTGACGAGGGCATTGAAGTTATCACCGGTGCGGAGATTGCTTCGGTCAGTGGCAGATCTGGAGCAAGTGTAACCCTCCACGGCAAAAAGAATGGACGCGACCTGGCCGTCACCGGAAGCGATCTGCTGGTTGCGCTCGGCAAGTCACCGAATACGAAAGATGTCGGCCTGGACCTCGCAGGTGTCGCTCTCACGGACGCGGGGTATGTGCAGGTCAATGACCGGCTTGAGACAACTGCGTCCGACATTTGGGCACTGGGCGATTGTGCAGGTACCCCGGCCTTCACTCATATGTCTTTCGACGATTTTCGTATCATCCGAGACAACCTGGCAGGCGAAAGCCGGGTTACGACGGGCCGTCAGGTGCCGTTCTGTCTGTTTACCGAACCCGAACTCGCGCGCGTCGGTCTCAACGAAGTCAAAGCCGCTAGTAATGGTATCGCCTACCGTCTTGCCGAGATTCCGGCTGCGGCGATCTTGCGGACGAGGAGCACAGGCGAGACGACAGGAAAACTGAAGCTTCTCGTCGGCGAGGACGATCGAATACTTGGCTTCACAGCTCTCTGCGCCCGTGCAGGTGAATTCTTACCGGTCGTTCAACTCGCAATGGCGAATGGTTTGCCTTACCAGGCGGTCGAGAATTTGGTGATCGCTCATCCGACTTACAGTGAAGGACTCAACGGGCTCTTCGCGTCGGCTATGGCTCAGGCCTGACAGCAGCCACGGGGCACGCCCGGGACGTGATATACATGTCCATTCAAATATGAATGTAATAAAGAAATAAATATTTATCGTTCGTCAAAAACGAATGAACGATACGTATGTAGACACTCAAAATTGGAGGCACAAGATGATGAAGGCAGTTGGTTTTCGTACCGGGGCGAACGGTTCTGCAAACACGAGTCTGGTGGATTTCGAGGTGGATGCGCCTTCACCAGGGCCGCATGATCTGATCGTCCGCGTCAAAGCGGTTTCGGTGAATCCGGCGGATGTGAAGGTGCGCCAGCGTGGTCAGGTCGAGGACGGGCAAACGCGTATCCTTGGTTATGACGCATCCGGGATCGTGGAAGCGGTCGGCTCTGAGGTAACGCTTTTCGCTGTCGGCGACGAGGTTTTCTATGCCGGAGATATCACGCGTCCCGGTACGAATGCTGAATTGCATGCGGTGGACGAGCGCATCGTCGGCCACAAGCCCGCATCACTGGATTGGGCGCAGGCAGCAGCACTCCCATTGACGGCGATCACGGCATGGGAACTGCTTTTCACACGTCTGGGCGTTCCATACGGTCGCAAGACGGGGGGTGGATCTCTGCTGGTGATCAATGGTGCCGGGGGTGTGGGATCCATCCTCATCCAGATTGCGCGCCGCCTGACGGGTCTGACGGTCATTGCTACGGCGTCTCGACCGGAGACGATCCAGTGGGTGAGTGACATGGGCTCGCATCACGTGATCGATCATCACAAGCCACTTGATGAGGAATTGGCCAGAATCGGCATTCCGGAAGTGGAGTATGTAGCCTCCCTGACGGGCAGTGATCGGCAGTTGCCATTCTTCCCCAAGATCATGGCGCCACAGGGGCACATCGCGATGATCGACGATCCGGAGCATTTCGATATCGTTTCCCTCAAGCGCAAATCGATCGCCGTGAGTTGGGAACTGATGTTCACCCGGCCGATGTTCGCGACGGCGGATATGATCGAACAACACCGGCTTCTGCAGGAGGTGTCGCGTCTTGTCGATGAGGGGCTCTTGCGTTCCACGCTGACCGATACGGTCTCGCCGATCAATGCTGACAATCTGAACGCGGTGCATGCGGCGGTCGAGAGCGGGCGCGGGATCGGCAAGACCGTGCTGGCCGGATTTTGAGCGCGCGGAAAGGGAGAATGTTCTGATGAGATACGTTCTGAGGCTGCTGACCTCTCTGGTCAGCGCCGCATCCATACCTGCTGCCGCAGCATCCCTTCCCCTCTCGCACGCAGTCGTGGAACAGGTCGCGACACTTCCGGGTGCCATGCCGACAGGAGTAACGGTAGCCTTGAATGGTCGCATTTTTCTCAATTACCCTCAATGGGGCGACCATCCTCGCTTTGCCGTCGGTGAGCTGAAGGATGGACAGGTCGTGGCCTATCCTGACGAGGTTCTGAACACGCCAGATGCACGCGCGCCCGAGAGACATTTCCTGAGTGTTCAGAGTGTCGTGGCGGACGGCGCAAACCGTCTGTGGGTTCTCGATACTGGAGCGCCCGGGTTTGCGCCTCCGGTCGTCGGGGGAGCCAAGCTTGTGGCGATTGATATGGGCACCGGCCAAGTTGTTCAGACGATCATATTCGGCCCGGACGTCATTCTGCCCACGACCTATCTCAACGACGTTCGTTTCGATCTTCGTCAGGGAAAGTCTGGTGTTGCCTATATCACGGATAGTTCGATCAAGGGCCCAGGGGGACTGATCGTCGTTGATCCGGCGTCTGGCCATGCCCTACGTCGTCTGTCAGGAAATTCCACCACCATGCCAGATCCGGGCTTCGTGCCGCGTATCGAAGGCCAACCGCTCATGCTTCGGCCGCGCGGCGCGGCCCCGGGGCCCTGGCGTGTCGCCAGTGACGGGATCGCTCTCTCCCCCGATGGAGCGACCCTTTATTACTGCGCGCTGTCGAGCCGTCATTTCTATGCGGTGCCTACCGCGCTGCTCCGTGACCCTCGCGCCACGGACGAGGTGATTGCCGCAGAAGTCCGGGACCTTGGACCCAAAGCTCCCTCTGACGGTCTGGCTGAGGATGACCGGGGCGCGATTTATGCGGGGGATTACGAGCACGGATCGATCCGAAAATTTGTCGATGGGCGCTGGACCACGATTGCGCACGATCCACGTATTCTCTGGCCGGACACATTGTCGATCGGTCCCGACCACTATTTATATTTTACGGCCAACCAACTTTATCGGCAGCCTGTCTTTCATGAGGGGAAAGATCTGCGCCGCCAGCCATATACCCTGCTCCGGATCAAGATCGATGCCGGCCCGGTAGTTCTCCACTGAAAAAGCGTTAGGGATTTCTCTTATGAAAGCAATCGTCATTAATGCTCATGGTCCGAGTTCCGTGTTCGAGACCATGGATGTCCCTACACCCGAACCTCGTACCGGGCATGTACTCATTCGGGTGATGGCAACCAGCGTCAATCCGGTGGACACGAAAATTCGAGAAGGCTCCGAAGGTACGGCCGGTCTGACATTTCCCGCCATCCTGCACTTCGATGTTGCCGGCGAGATCGTTGCCCTCGGCGAGGGAGTGACACGATTTGCCGTCGGAGATCGTGTCTATGGCTGCGCCGGGGGCGTTACGGGAATCCCAGGATCTCTTGCAGATTACATGGAGGCAGATGCAGCGCTCCTCGCACGTATGCCGCGTAATCTCACGTTCGGTGAGGCAGCCGCGATCCCGCTCGTGGGGATAACGGCCTGGGAGGCTCTCGTGGACCGTGCCCACATCAAACCGCGCGACAGGCTGTTGATCCAGGGCGGAACAGGTGGTGTCGGACATATGGCGGTTCAGATTGGCCGTATTCTGGGTGCGCGCGTGACAGCGGCGGTTTCAACACCTGACAAGGCGGAGATTGCGCGCTCCCTTGGTGCGGAAGATATTATCCTCTACCGTGATGAAACACCCGAGGATGCGGTTTCCAGATTGACAGCAGGAAACGGCTTCGACGTTGTATTTGACACGGTGGGCGGTCCCTCCTTCCAGACGTCGCTTAAACTGGCGAAGCTGAAGGGCCATGTTGTGTCGATCATAGGGTACGACCGCTATGATCTGACCGACATGCATTTCAAGGCGCTGCGACTGGATCTGGTCTTTATGCCGATCCAGCTGATCCATAATATTGATCGTCATGAGCATGGAGTCATTCTGGAGCGCATCGCGGAACTCGTCGAGAACGGTGCCTTCAGGCCCATGATCGACAGCCGATATGCCTTTACTCCCGAAGGTGTACGCGACGCGCACAACAGACTTGAGAGCGGCCGTGCAGTCGGAAAAATAATTATTGAGCGGATCTGACCCTGCTGACCAGTTCGTCCAGCGCCCTGATGATCGTGTCCTGGTCGCGTTCGGCCAGGACGCCGACGGCGGTTCCAAGCCGCGTCGCAGGGACAGTCGCCAGGTCGAACGGGTTGGCGAACACCTCCTCTCCCTCGACATGAAGATGCGGCGTCAGCGGATGATCCGGTGGCGCGCTGCCGGACCGTTTGACGAGTGGCAGGACGACCCGGCCCACGTTACGCTCCAGGCGATTGCTCTGGATCTGGACGACGAACGGGATGTCCTGGTTACGGCCGGGGTTCCGGTAGATCGCAAATTGCGGCATCGGATCAGAGTGTCGAGAATTCATCGCTCAGGAAGCCGTGCTGCGCGTGCAGATTGTTCACCGCGTCGATCACACCGTCGAGCATGCGCTGTTCGTCCTCGCGCTGCTGTCGCGCGGATTGCAGGTAGTCGCCCAGCAGGGTCTTGACCGTCGCCGAGAGACTGGGTGTCACTTCCCCGGACCTGCGCCAGCAGATCGGTGTTGAGCGACAGGTTGACCGGGCGGCGAGGCGCGTTCCGGTCATAGGAAACTCCGCTGCTGGTCAGGCAGGGCATGATCCGATTCCTTATGCGCATGTCGTACGCATGAGATGAGGATGCCGACGCCAATCCGCAACGCACAAGTATTTTTTCGCTCCTGCCCGCTCCGGTACGATGGGTGCCGGATCCTGCTTGCACGCCGGAAAACGCCGGTTCTTCGCTGTCTCCCGAGACAAGGGGAGGAACCGATGGACCAGCCGGGAACACGTATCCAGTGGGGACAGGCTCTCGTGGTGCTGTCCATGATCGTGCTGTCCTGGTGGACGGCGACACAATGGACGGCCTGGGAACTGGCCTTTCAGCCGGAACTCGGCCGACCGTGGTTTACGGTCCTGCATCGCTGGCCGGTCTATGCCCCGCCGCTGTTCTTTTGGTGGTGGTACGAATTCGACGCCTACGCGCCGGCGGTCTTCGCGCGCGGCGCCTGGATCGCGGGTTCCGGCGGGGTATTGGCTTTCGCCGCAGCCGTGGCGCTCTCCGTCCATCGTGCCCGCGAGGCGAAGCGCGCCGCGACCTATGGTTCCGCCCGATGGGCCGAGGACGCGGAAATCCGCGCGGCGGGGCTGCTGGGCGAGGATGGCGTGGTGCTGGGCAAATACCGCCGGGCCTATCTCCGCCACGATGGCCCTGAGCATGCTCTGATCTTCGCGCCGACACGCACCGGCAAAGGTGTGGGCATGGTGATCCCCACACTCCTGACCTGGCCGGGTTCCGCTATTATCCATGATATCAAGGGTGAAAACTGGCAGATCACCGCAGGTTTCCGCGCAACTTTCGGGCGGGTGCTGCTGTTTGATCCCACCAATCTGGCGTCCTCGGCTTATAACCCGCTGCTGGAGGTTCGGCGCGGGGCGTCAGAGGTTCGTGACGTGCAGAACATCGCCGACATCCTGGTCGATCCCGAGGGATCGCTGGAGCGGCGCAACCATTGGGAGAAAACCTCGCACGCGCTGCTGGTCGGCGCGATCCTGCATGTGCTCTACGCCGAGGACGACAAGACCCTCGCCGGGGTGGCGAAATTCCTCTCCGACCCGAAGCGGTCGATCGAGGCGACCCTGTCCGCCATGATGCGCACGAACCATCTGCACGGGAAAGGGCCGCATCCCGTCGTGGCGTCGGCGGCGCGGGAATTGCTGAACAAGTCGGACAATGAGCGCTCCGGCGTGCTGTCCACCGCTATGTCGTTTCTCGGCCTGTATCGTGATCCGGTGGTGGCCACCGTGACCAGTCGCTGCGAATGGCGGATCGGCGACCTGCTGGAGGGCGACCAACCTGTCTCCCTGTATTTCGTTATCCCCCCTCGGACATCAGCCGTACAAAGCCGCTGATCCGCCTGATCCTCAACCAGATCGGGCGTCGCCTGACAGAGGATCTGTCCGGCCGCGAGGGGCGGCGTCGCCTGCTGCTGATGCTCGACGAGTTTCCCGCTCTGGGCCGGCTGGACTTCTTCGAGAGCGCGCTCGCCTTCATGGCGGGCTATGGCATCAAGGCATTCCTGATCGCGCAATCGCTGAACCAGATCGACAAGGCATACGGCCAGAACAACAGCATTCTGGACAACTGTCATGTCCGGGTCAGTTTCGCCACCAACGACGAACGCACCGCGAAGCGCGTATCCGACGGGCTGGGCGTGGCTACCGAGATCCGGTCGCAGAAGAACTATGCCGGACACCGGCTGTCGCCTTGGCTGGGGCATCTCATGGTCTCGCGTCAGGAGAGCGCGCGGCCTCTGATGACGGTGGGCGAAGTCATGCAGCTTCCGGCGCGGGATGAGGTCGTCATGGTGGCGGGCTGTCCGCCGATCCGGGCGCGGAAGGCGCGGTATTTCCGGGACCGCCGCTTCGTTGAGCGCATCCTGCCGCCACCCGATCCGGCGCAACTGCCACGGCCGGTCCGGCCTGATGACTGGCGTGACCGTCCATCTCCTGCCACCCCGTCACCGGAGGAGACAGCACCGTCAGCAGCGCCTGACAGGCCCGACGATGCCGATAGCGATGAATCCCTCGGCACGGAGCGGAAATGGTCGCGCGAGCATGACCCGGCGGATATCGGCAAGCACAGGAAGCGCACCGCCCCCGATCTGTTTGGTGAGGAACCACCACAGGATCCGGAAGCGCGGGACCGTGCCGACCTGACGCGGATCGCCCGGCAGGCCGGCCTCGACCGTGGCAACGATCTCGGGTTGTGAGGGCATGATGAGAACATCCCCGAAGAAGGCGCGGCTGTCGGTTTATCTGGAACCAAAGCTGCTGGATGCCCTGACCGCGCATGCAGCACGGCGTGATCTCTCCCTGTCCCTGGTGGCGGAAGCCGCCATAGCATCCTTCCTGTCTCCTGATGCTGATGAGCGGCGGGAAGCGGCGATGAGCCGCAGGCTGGACCGCCTTGACCGGCAGGTCGCCCGCATGGAGCGCGATCTCGGGATCAGCCTTGAGACACTAGCCCTGTTCATCCGCTACTGGATGACGGTCAGCCCGCCCTTGCCGGAACCGGCCGCAGCGGCGGCGCGGGCGCAGGGGGCGGAACGCTATGAGGCGTTCGTAGCGGCCCTTGGCCGACGACTCAGCCGGGGGCCACTCTTCCGGAAGGAGATCCCCGAGGATCTGCCTCCCACATCGGAATCATGAGGTCCGCAGTCAGCAAGTAAAAGCCGCATCCGTTACGATCCTGTACGATCGCAGGAAAATGCTGTTGAAATCGGGAGAAAGCAGCACTCTCTAATAATCCCCGTCGTCGTCCGGAAAGGCCGGATGACCCAAACGGACGGGGATCCCCATGGCGGTTACATCGATTGCAAGTGGTGCCCGACAGCGTGGGATTTCCATGCTGCGCACGGCGATGGGACCGGCGATCGCGGGGCACCTTGCCGATCCGGCCGTGGTCGAAGTGATGCTCAATCCGGATGGGCGGGTGTGGATCGACCGGTTGTCCGAAGGGTTATCCGATACGGGTGAAACCATCACGCCTGCCGATGCGGAGCGCATCGTGCGTCTGGTGGCCCACCATGTCGGGGCTGAGGTGCATGATGCAGCCCCGCGTGTGTCGGCGGAACTGCCCACCGGGGAACGGTTCGAGGGATTGCTTCCGCCCGTGGTGACATCTCCGAGTTTCGCGATCCGCAAACCTGCCGTCGCCGTGTTCACGCTCGACGATTATGTCGCAGCCGGGACTATGACGGCATCGGAAGCGGCATTCCTGCGTAGCGCCGTTGCAGACAGGAAGAACATCTTGGTCGCGGGCGGGACATCCACCGGCAAGACCACGCTGGTCAATGCCCTTCTGGCTGAGGTCGCAAAAACCGACGACCGGGTCGTGCTGATCGAGGACACGCGCGAGCTGCAATGCGCGGCCCCCAATCTCGTGTCGCTCCGCACAAGGGACAGCATCGTGACCCTATCTGAACTGGTGCGCTCGGCCCTGCGCCTGCGCCCCGACCGTATTCCGATTGGGGAAGTGCGCGGCCCAGAGGCACTGGACCTGCTCAAGGCGTGGGGCACAGGCCATCCCGGCGGCATCGGCACGCTGCATGCCGGTACTGCCATTGGCGCGCTGCACCGCATGGAGCAACTGATCCAGGAAATCGTCGTCACGGTGCCGCGCGCGCTGATCGCCGAGACGATCGACGTGATCGCGGTGCTGTCCGGACGCGGCACGCAGCGCCGATTGTCCGAACTCGCCACCGTGGAGGGGATCGATCCCGTCAAAGGCACCTACCAGATTCATTCAATTGAGACCGATGGAGATTCCCAATGAACCTCACGCTATTCCGCGTGCGTCGGCACGCGCCTGCACTCTCCACCATGCTGCTTCTGTCCATCGCATGGTGTTCCTCGGCCCTGGCGTCCGGGTCCGACATGCCGTGGGAGGAACCGCTCAACCAGATCCTGGAATCCGTGCAGGGACCGGTGGCGCGCATCGTGTCGGTGATCATCATCACCGTGACCGGCCTGACCATGGCGTTCGGGGAAACCTCGGGCGGGTTTCGTCGTCTGATCCAGATCGTTTTTGGCCTATCCATCGCCTTTGCGGCGTCCAGCTTCTTCCTGTCGTTCTTTTCATTCTCGGGCGGGGCGCTGATCTGATGGCGGGATATGACGATGACGCGGTGCCGGGCTTTCATGTCCCGGTGCATCGCTCCCTGACCGATCCGATCCTGCTGGGCGGGGCGCCGCGTACGCTGGCGATTGCCAACGGCACGCTCGGGGCGGCGATCTCGCTGGGTCTGCGGCTCTGGCTGGTCGGCGCCGTTTTCTGGCTTGTGGGGCACAGCCTCGCGGTCTGGGGCGCGAAACGCGATCCGCTGTTCGTCGAGGTGGGGCGGCGGCATCTCCGCTACCCAGCCTGGCTGCGGGCGTGAGGAGGGCAGGGCGATGATGTCCCTTGGCGAATATCGCAACCGTGCTGCCCTCCTGTCCGACTTCCTGCCATGGGCGGCGCTGGTCGAGACAGGCGTCGTGCTGAACAAGGACGGCTCCTTCCAGCGCACGGCACGTATCCGTGGTCCCGATCTGGACAGTGCGACACCAGCGGAACTGGTGGGTGTGATGGGACGCCTGAACAATGCGCTCCGTCGCCTTGGTTCCGGCTGGGCCGTGTTCGTGGAGGCACAGCGCGTTCCTGCCACGCTCTATCCCGAGAGCGATTTTCCCGATGCGGCCAGTCAGATGGTCGATCTCGAACGTCGGGAGCATTTCGAGGACGAGGGCGCGCATTTCGAGAGCCGGTATTTCCTGACGCTGGTCTGGTTGCCCCCGGCGGAATCATCAGGCCGGGCCGAGCGTTTTCTGTATGAGGGCAGGGAGCGCGATGGCCCCGATCCGCATGGGATGCTTCATGCGTTCGTGGACCGTACGGACCGAATGCTGGCCCTGCTGGACGGGTTCATGCCCGAAGCCGCGTGGCTGAATGACGGTGAGACGCTGACCTACCTGCATTCGACCATCTCGACCCGTAACCAGCGAGTTCGGGTGCCGGAAATCCCGATGCATCTCGACGCCCTGCTGGTGGATCAGCCGCTGGCGGGCGGATTGGAGCCGAAACTCGGTGACGCCTACCTGAAAACCCTGACCATCACGGGTTTCCCCAGCCGCACCTTCCCCGGAATTCTGGACGATCTGAACCGGCTGGCCATGCCGTATCGGTGGTCCACCCGTGCCATCCTGCTGGACAAGACGGACGCGACAAAGGTGCTGACCAAGATCCGGCGTCAGTGGTTCGCCAAGCGCAAGAGTATTGCGGCCATTGTCCGCGAGGTCATGACCAACGAGGCGTCCGTTCTGGTAGATAATGACGCCGCCAACAAGGCGGCCGATGCCGATCTTGCCTTGCAGTCCCTCGGTGCCGATGACGTGGGCCAGGCCTATATCACCGCCACAATCACGGTCTGGGACGGCTCCGCATCCATCGCCGCCGAGAAGCTCCGGCTGGTCGAGAAAATCATCCAGGGCCGCGATTTCACCTGCATGACGGAAAGTCTCAACGCCGTTGAGGCGTGGCTGGGATCGTTGCCCGGTCATGTCTATGCCAATGTCCGGCAGCCCCCGGTCTCGACCCTGAATCTGGCGCATATGATTCCGCTGTCGGCCGTCTGGGCGGGACCGGAGCAGGACGGGCATTTCAAGGCTCCGCCGCTGTTCTACGGTAGGACGGCGGGGGCGACACCGTTCCGGTTCTCCCTGCATGTCGGCGATGTCGGTCACACGTTGATCGCGGGACCGACGGGAGCAGGCAAATCCGTGCTGCTGGCGCTGCTGGCGTTGCAGTTCCGCCGGTATATGGGGGCGCAGATCTTCGCCTTCGATTTTGGCGGCTCCATGCGCGCGGCAACACTTGGCATGGGTGGCGACTGGCATGACCTCGGCGGTGGATTGGCGGACGGCGACACAGAAACTACCGCCGTTTCGCTCCAGCCGCTGGCAGCGATCGATGATCCGGATGAACGCAAATGGGCCAGCGAATGGCTGGGGCAGCTTCTGATCGGTGAGGGCGTAACGCTGACGCCGGACGTCAAAGCCCATCTCTGGTCGGCGCTGAATTCCCTGGCGTCATCGCCTGACCATGAACGCACGATCTCAGGTCTGGTAGCACTCCTCCAGTCCAATGTCCTGAAGCAGGCGCTGGCCCCATACTGCCTCGGTGGTCCTTATGGCCGATTGCTCGACGCCGAAGCCGAGCGGCTCGGGGATGCCGACGTCGTCGTTTTCGAAACCGAGGGGCTGATCGGCTCCGGCGCGGCGTCATCGGTTCTCTCGTATCTGTTCCATCGCATTGAGGGGAGGCTGGACGGCTGCCCGACGCTGCTGGTGATCGATGAGGGGTGGCTTGTTCTGGATGACGGCGACTTCGCGGGACAGCTGCGGGAGTGGCTGAAAACCCTGCGCAAGAAGAACGCATCGGTGATTTTCGCCACGCAGTCCCTGTCCGATATTGCCAATTCCCCCATTGCTCCAGCTGTGGTGGAAAGCTGCCCGACGCGGATATTCCTTCCCAACGAGCGCGCCATCGAGCCACAGATCATGGCGCTCTATCGCGATTTCGGTCTGAATGACCGGCAGATCGCGATCATCGCCCGCGCGGCCTCGAAACGGGAATATTACTGCCAGACCCAGCGTGGCAACCGCCTGTTCGAACTGGGTCTCGGTCCTGTGGCGCTCGCCCTGTGCGCGGCGTCAGGGAAGGACGATCACAGGCTGATCGATGTGGTGCTGGCGGAACACGGGCGGGATGGCTTCCTGTCCGCCTGGTTCGAGGCGCGTGGCGTCATGTGGGCGGCCGATCTTCTGCGGGAAGGGGGCGCGCCATGAAGCGCGTCCGGCTTCTTTGCGGAGTATTCGTCGTCTGTTCGATGTCGATTGCTCCGGATGCTCACGCGCAATGGGCGGTCTATGATGGTGCGAACCACGTCCAGAATGTGCTGATCGCGGCCCGCACACTCCAGCAGATCGACAACCAGATCACCTCTCTCGCCAATCAGGCCCAGATGCTGGTCAACCAGGGCCGCAATCTGACGAGCCTGCCGCTTTCGACATTGTCGACGCTGCAATCAACGATTTTCCAGACCACTGCGCTGCTCGCGCAGGCGAAGAACATCGCCTACAGCGTCCAGTCCGTCGAGCGGCAGTACCAGCAGGCGTACACGTCGGTATCCTCGGGCATGTCCGACAGTGCCCTGTTGAGCCAGGCGCAGACACGCTGGCAGAATTCCGTGGGCGGGTTCGAGGATGCCCTGAAGCTTCAGGCGCGGGTGGTCGAAAATATCTCGAGCGACAGTTCTGCCATGACGCAGCTTGTGTCGGCCAGCCAGACCTCCACCGGGGCGTTACAGGCCGCGCAGGCCGGCAACCAGCTTCTGGCCCTGCAATCCCGTCAGCTTTCCGACATTCAGGCCGAACTCGCCGCGAACGGTCGCGCCACGGCCCTGCAACAGGCGCGCGACGCCGCGACGGAAGCGGAAAGTGACGCGCAGTATCAGCATTTCTCGCAGCATGACGCCTACATGCCGGGAACGGTGTCGATGTTCGGCGGCAGCGGGAACTGACGGCCATGGCCACGAACGATGTCGGCGTTATCGACAATTTTCTGAACACCTTCACCACGACGATCGACAGCGGCTTCGGCCTACTGAAAGGGAATGTGGTTTCGCTGGCTGGGTCGTTGTCCGTGCTGGATATCGCAC
The DNA here is from genome assembly GCA_028554685.1 of Agrotis ipsilon. Taxonomy (NCBI): domain Eukaryota; kingdom Metazoa; phylum Arthropoda; class Insecta; order Lepidoptera; family Noctuidae; genus Agrotis; species Agrotis ipsilon. Next base: position 3,027,879 of record JAPNUC010000032.1, on the reverse strand, counting down.
TGGCCGGCCTGTTCTGGGCCTGGGCGGCGGATGAGGACATCATCCAGCGTCTGGTGAAGAAGACACTGTATATCGGGTTCTTCGCCTTCCTGATCAATAATTTCGACCATCTTGCGAAGGTGGTGTTCGACAGTTTCGCCGCCATGGGCCTGAAGGCGGGCGGCGGCAGTCTGACATTGTCGGACTTTCTGCGTCCCGGACGGCTGGCCGCGACGGGGTTCGATGCGGCCCAGCCGCTGCTGGAGTCCGTTCATAATCTTCTCGGCCCCGTCGCATTTTTCAAAAACTTTATCCAGATCTTCGTGCTCTGCCTGTCCTGGCTGATCGTGCTGGCGGCGTTCTTCATCCTCGCCGTGCAGCTTTTCGTGGCGCTGATCGAGTTCAAGCTGACCAGCCTCGCCGGTTTCGTGCTGATCCCCTTCGCCCTGTTCAACCGCACCGCTTTCCTGGCGGAGAAGGTGCTGGGCAATGTCGTGTCATCGGGTGTGAAGGTGATGGTGCTGGCGGTGATCTCCGGCATCGCGTCTGTATTATTCCGGCAGTTTACGACTTCTTATGGCGATGCTGTGCCCACCGTCGGACAGGCAACGTCGGTGGTATTGGCGTCACTCGCTATCGTCGGTCTGTCCATTTTTGGCGGCAGCATCGCCAACGGGCTGATCTCCGGCGCGCCCCAGCTTGGCGCGGGCGCCGCTGTCGGCACCGGTATGGCGGTTGGCGCGATGGGGGCAACGGCCGTGGCTGGCGTTGGAGCGGTTGCCTCTGGCGGGGCTGCGGCCGTGGGTGCCACCGCTGCTGCCGCGCGGGGAGGGGCTGCGATCGCGGGTGCGGCCAATACGGCTTATTCGATGGGCGCCATGAATGCCGCTGGCGAAAGTGCCGGTGCCCGCATGGCAGCCGGGCTGGGCGGTGTTGCCCGGGTGCCGGGCAGTGCTGCCGCGAATGCCGTGAAGAGCAAAATGTCGTCTGCGGCGAACGCCATGAAGCAGAGCTACGGCGAGGGCGCGCGAGGCGCTTTCACCGCGACAGGCGGACGTTTCACAGGTGGGGCATCGTCCGATGCGAACGGCGGCGGCCCAGCGGATGGTGGTCGAGAAAGTGGCGGTCCCGACGGTCAGCCACCCCGCTGGGCGCGGAGCATGAAGCGCCGCAATGCCGCAACCCATGCCGCCGAAGCGGCTCATGTCATCCGCTCGGCCGATGGCGGCGGCGGAAGTTCCAGCATTGATCTTTCGGAAAAGGAATGAGGACGATGTTCCGTCGCTCTACCAGCCGCTACGGGATCACGCCCGAGCCCGTAACCCCATACCAGAAAGCAGCGCAGATCTGGGACGAGCGCATCGGCTCGGCCCGCGTACAGGCCCGGAACTGGCGGCTGATGGCGTTTGGCTCATTATTCCTGTCCGCCAGCCTTGGCGCCGGTTTGATCTGGCAATCTATGCGCGGGACCGTTGTGCCCTGGGTTGTGCAGGTCGACCATCTGGGGCAGGCGCAGGTCGTGATGCCTGCGACAGCGGGTTACACGCCTACCGATCCGCAGATTGCCTGGTATCTGGCGCAGTTTATCGGCGATGTCCGTGGTCTGTCATCGGATGCGGTGGTGGTTCGCCATACCTGGCTGCGTGCCTATGATTATACCACCACGTCCGGCGCACAAGCGCTCAACGATTACGCACGACTCAACGATCCATTTTCCCGGATCGGCCGCGAGCAGGTCGAGGTCGATGTGTCGTCGGTCATCCGGGCTTCCCCCGGAAGTTTCCGTGTCGCCTGGACCGAGCGCCATTACCGCGATGGCGCGTTCACCGGCATCGAGCGCTGGACCGCCATCGTGTCGGTCGTGCTGCGCACGCCCCGCGATGCTGACCATCTCAGGAAAAATCCGCTCGGAATCTACGTCTCCGCCATAAACTGGTCGAAGGAACTCGGACAATGATCCGCATGGTCATGCGCGCCGTTCCACTGGCGCTGCTCACCCTGTCCGCCTGCGCGGGGCAGTATCATCCCCCTGTCATCCGCTACGATGATGCCGTGGAGGCGAGGCGCCAGCCCGATCCGCCGAAGCCTGTGCAGGTCGTGGAAATCCCTAAAATCCTTCCCCTGCCGGGCCAGCTCAAGCCGCTTCCACCGTTACGGCGCGTCCACTCCGCGCCCGAAGCGGCCGATCCCGCCGTGCGCGTGACCCAGGCCAATCTTGCCGCCCGCATCCAGCCGACGCGGGCGGGATTCATCAATGCCGTGCAGGTTTATCCTTACAGTCCGGGTGCCCTCTATCAGGTTTACACCTCGCCCGGCGAGATTACCGATATCATGCTCCAGAAGGGCGAGAAGCTGGTGGGCACCGGCCCAGTTGCTGCTGGGGATACGGTACGCTGGATCATCGGCGATACCGAGAGCGGGACGGCGGCTACGAAGCGTGTGCATATTCTGGTCAAGCCCACGCGCCCGGACCTGACCACCAACCTGATCGTCAATACCGACCGGCGGACCTATCTGACGGAACTGCGCTCCACACCCGCCACTTATATGGCGTCGGTGTCGTGGGAGTATCCCGAGGACGATCTGATTGCGTTGCATCATCAGGACGATGCGGCGGAGAATGAGGCGCCGGTGGATGTCGGGCTGGACCTGAACGCGCTGAATTTCCGCTACGCCATCCAGCCGCTGAAAGGCGGGACACCACCCTGGCTACCCAGCCGGGCCTTTGATGACGGTCACAAGGTCTATATCGCCTTCCCATCGGGGATAGGGCAGGGGGAACTGCCGCCGCTCTTTGTCCTGGGGGCGGATGGTGGCCCGGAACTGGTCAATTATCGGGTTCGGCAGAACTGGATGATCGTCGACCGCCTGTTCGCCGCCGCCGAGCTGCGACTGGGGGATAAACATTCCGAGCAGCGCGTGCGCATCGTCCGAACCGACGGCAGGAAGTCATGACCGGGCAGGCTCCGACAGCGGGAAGCCCCGCAGGTGCTGCGCCAGCGTCACCACCACCCGATCTGCGTCTGCGGGCCGACCGGCCACGTGTGGTGCGTCTGTCGCGCACCGTGGTCTGGTCGCTGGGCGGGGTCGGCATGGTCGCGGTGGCCTTCGCGCTGGGCTATGCCCTTCAGGCCAGCCATCGGCCGCCATCCACGGCCGCCGTGCAGGATACCGATGTCCGTCCCTCGGCCGACGGGCTGGCGGGACTGCCGTCCGACTATGTCGGAAGCGGCGTGCCGAAGCTGGGGGCACCCCTGCCCGGTGATCTGGGCAGGCCGATCCTCAATGCGCAGCGGCAGGGACGTGCGGGGCCGGTTCCCGGCATGGAGGATCGTCGCGGCGAGCAGGAGATCGAAGCAGCGCGGACCAGCCGGCTGTTTGCGCAGGTCGAGGCGCGGGAAGGGCGGAGTGGGCAAGTGGTCCCGGCACAGGCCGTGTCCGGAGCGCAGGCATCATCGGCAGGAACCGACCAGCAGGCCGGCAACCGCGCTTTTCTGGCGGGGCAGCCGGATCGTGCGACAACCAGCCCCGATCGCATTATGCCACTGGTCTCACCCTATATCCTTCAGGCGGGCACGGTGATCGCTGGCGCGCTGAACACGAAAATCAGCTCCGACCTGCCGGGCCAGATCGTCGGGCATGTGACCCAGAACGTCTATGACAGCCCGACAGGCCGTTATCTCCTGATCCCGCAGGGGAGCACGCTGTTCGGGGCCTATAACAGCAGCATCTCCTTCGGGCAGCAGCGCACCCAGATCATCTGGACCCGGCTCATTTTTCCAAACGGCGAGAGCCTCGTGCTGGAAAAGCTGCCTGGCGGCGATGCCAGCGGCCAGTCGGGCCTGTCCGACGAGGTCAACAATCACTGGGGCCAGCTTTTCAGGGCGGCCCTGGTCACGACCCTGCTCAGCGTCGGCTCGGAAGCAGGCACATCATGGAACGAGAACAACCTGATGCAGGCCATCCGCAGCGGCGCCAGCAACGGGTTTTCCATGGTCGGCAACCGGCTGATCGATCGCAGCCTGAACGTCCAGCCGACGCTCACCGACCGGCCGGGGCTGCCCTTCACCATCATTCTCAGCCGCGACCTGTTGCTCAAACCCTATCAGAATGAAGGAAATCCCCGATGACGGACCTGAAAATCCGGGAGCTTCCCGACGAGAAACCGGTGAAAATGACTGTGGCCTTACCAGCCGATGTTCATCGTGATCTGCTTGCATACGCGGCGCTTCTTTCCGGCAACGACGGGGCAACGGATCCGGCCCGACTGGTCGCGCCCATGCTCCGGCAGTTCATGACGTCGGACAAGGGGTTCGCCAGGGCACGGAGAAAGGCAAAAGCACCGTCGTCGGGAAAGTAGCTTCATGGCCTGTGGGCCTCGATATATCGGGCGAAGAGCCGGGCACAGGGATTTTGATTGTCGGGTCGCCAAACGATCCCGAATTCCAGGTGGGAGGAGCCGTCGGCGTCCCAGATCTCCGTGATCGTGACGTCCTCCCCATACTGATCGTGGATCAGGGGTAGCCACGAGGCGGGGAGCAGGGCGATGCCTTCGCGGTTCTGGACGAGTGCGATAACCCTGTTGCTGCCGATATCATGATGCCGGATTTTGGGATAGACGTCGGTTTCACCGAGTTTTCGCCGGATAAGTTCCTTGAAGTCCTGACCGGCGTTATCACGCCCGATCAGGAATGTTTCATGGCGCAGATCATGCCATGAGATTTCCGGTCGTGTCGCCAGAGGATGATTGGTGGAGAGCGCCGCCACGATGCGGTCGCTCCACAGAGGCGTGACCCGCAGGGCGGGCGCCAGATTGCGGCGGGTGACGACCGCGAAATCGATCTGCCCGCGCTGGAGGCGCCGTAGCAGTCTTTTGCCTGTCCCTTCGGAGTAGCAAAACACGATATCGGGATGTCTGATACGGAACTCCGCCGTGAAGGCCGAGAGTCTCCCGGGCAGGACGCAGGTCTGGATGCCGATCGAGATCTGGCCGATTTCGCCCTTGCCCGTCCGCTGCGCGCGGGCGTTCATGCCGGCCACGTTGTCCAGGATCGTCTTGGTCCAGCGGATGAATTCTTCACCGAAGGCGGTCGGAGCAGCCCCGCCGGGAGAGCGGGTGAACAGCCTGACATTCAGCCGCTCTTCAAGGTTGTGCAGGGACCGACTGATGGCCGATTGTCGGGTGTTCAGGAAACGCGCCGCGCCGTGGATACTGCCGTGCTCGGCGATCGCCCGCACACACAGCATTTGCCATAGGTCGAACGGTGGCCGTTTCATGGCTCCGGGTCACGGCGCCGTACTGACAGATAAAAGAAGGAACGGTCGCTGGACACGCGTCACCCCGTGGTTGAACTGTGCCAGTCGGTCAAGTTGGGCGACGGGGAGCCATAGTCGTCCTTCGCGCGTAAGAAACGGTGCGTCCGCCCAGTGCAGGCGGCGATCCGACACGAGAGGCACGATCTTCCCTGCCGGATCGCGCCGGTAAACGGTCTCATCTTTCAGGGAGATGAAATAGAGATTCCCGCGTTCATCCATCGCACTCCCGCCGATCGGCGGGAGATCGGCCCAAGGAGTCACGGACGCGGCAAGCGTGGTCGGCGATGCTGCGGGGTCATCCAGAAGCGCGGTCGGAACCTGCGACCATGGACCTTCGAGCGGCCCGAAATACAGGTATTTCCCGTCTGGACTGACTTCGAGTGGATCGGCGTTAACCAGAAGAGGGGTTCCATTGGCGTTTCTGACGACTTCGCCGTCAATGACGATCGGTCGATCCGATCGTGCCAGCGTGGCCGGGGCGGCGTCGAGAACGCGACGAAAGGCACCTGTCGCGATATCGAGTACCAGAATGGCACCTTTTCCAGCATCGGTGAGATAGGCATGCGGTCCGTTGAAGCGGATGTCGTCGATATAGCTTCCCCTTGGAGCGACATCCGGACCCATCGGATAGATGTGCAGAATTTTACCCGTCGCCGGGTCGAGACGGACCAATTTTGGACCATCCTTGACCGGCGGCTCACCAAATTGCGGTGTCCCCGTATCAACCACCCAAAGTTTGCCTTCGGGGTCGATATGAAGGGCGTTGACGCTGACGAAGCGCTGTTTTGCGTCAAGGCCCGGTTTCCAGGCGTTCCAGTCCGAGTTCGGGAAAGGGCGAAGCGAATTTCGTTTTGTAAGCACTGCTACCGCGGGGCCGGAAAAGCCAGTCCAGCGCGGCCCCCCTACGAAGACATGATTGGTAGTCAGGGCGACGGCGTTGCAGTCCAGAACCGGGCTTGACGCTTCGATGCGAAGCGATCGGGTGTTAGCCGCATCCGCGCTGTTCGCCGACGCATGACCCCAGACAAGGCTTGCCGCAATCAGGGCGAAACGACAATACGACGCCGACGGAATGGGTGGAAACCATGGTCTGAGGTGGTTCATGCTGTCAGACCTTCGCGATGAATTCGGTTGGCGTGCCGTCTTCGGGATTGACGAAGGTAATGTCATCCTGGGCACGCCGGGGGGTGTCTATGGCAAGGAACACCACAGGTGCGCGCAGGATACGCGGCAGGGCATGAATGGCGCGCTTGGGGAAGACAATAAGCTGTCCCGGCGCGAAGGCAGCTTCGGTGGATGGGTCGTCTATCCAGAACGTGCCCTCTCCGGACAGCACATGCAGGATTTCGTCGCATTGTGTGTAATAATGAGCGGGTACTCCGCGATAGACGCGAAAGACCCGGATACTCCGGGATGCGGAGTCCGTCAGATACGTGTCCAAGAGCATCGTGTCGGCCGTGTCTGGAAACGATGCTGCGATGGCATTGAGGTCGAAACGACCGCCCTGCGGGTTAGGTGAAAACGCATTATCCATGCTCATGACTCCGTCTCCCGGACGGCCAGGAGATCCCGTAATGCTGCGGTGTCCGCCACCTGGTGGAATGCCACGATTTTTCCATTACGGATCGTCCAGAAATGAGCGAAAGCAATCTCACCCGTTTTTCCAAGTGTCGTACGCACCCGATAGAGGCCGGTCGTCGCGACGTTGGCGCCATCGGTCAGAAATGTCTCTGCTGCCGTAACGTATTCAGTGAAATGGGTCTTTACTGCCGGAAAAAAACGTTCCGCGACGGCATGCCGACCGACATAACCACCGCCCTCGGGAAAGGTGTCGAGCACCGACCAGATGATATCGTCATCCAGTAAGGACGTGTCGCCGGTCGCATACCAGCGCCGCACCAGATCCGATGATGTCTCGTTCATGTCAATCTTCCTCACTCACCGAAGCCGATGAGAACGATTTTACCCTTCGCTCGCCCGCTCTCGATCAGGGTGTGCGCGCGGCGCAAATTGTCCGCGTTGATCGGACCGAAATTCTCGCCCAGCGTCGTGCGGATGCGCCCACTGTCCACGAGTGCTGCGATGTCGTTCAGCAATGTGCCTTGTTCGGCCATGTCGGCTGTGTCGAACATGGGGCGTGTGAACATCAGTTCCCAATGCAGCGACAGGCTCTTGCGTTTGAGCGGCAGCGCGTTGAGTTCCTTCGGGTCGTCGATCAGTCCGAAATGTCCCTGTGGTGCCAGTAATTCCACGATATCGGCGAAATGCTTGTCCGTCTGCGTCGTGGAGAAGACAAAGCCGGGAGCACCGGTCGGAAGGTGCGCCACCTGTCCGGCGAGGGAGTTCCGATGGTCGATCACGTGATGCGCGCCAAGGCTGCGGACCCATTCCTGTGTCTCGGAGCGCGATGCGGTGGCAATGATTGTGACGTCCGTCAGCGCACGGGCAAGCTGGATCGCGATTGAGCCGACGCCACCTGCGCCACCGACGATCAGCAGGGACGGTGCGGTGCCGGGAACAGGTCGCCTTATATCGAGCCGATCGAACAGCATCTCCCATGCCGTGATCGCGGTCAGCGGAAGCGCGGCCGCCTGCGCCCAGTCCAGCGACTTCGGCTTGCGGCCCACGATCCGTTCATCGACCAGGTGAAACTGCGCGTTGGTTCCCGGTCGTTGCAGCGAGCCGGCATAGAAGACTTCGTCCCCGACGGCGAAGTTACGGACGTCCTGCCCTGTCGCCGTCACCACACCCGTCGCATCCCAGCCGAGGACGCGCCATTGGCCCGGTTCGGGTGTGGCGCTCCGTCGGATCTTGGTGTCCACTGGATTGAACGAAATGGCCCGGATTTCGACTTGAAGGTCGCGCCCGGTCGGGACAGGCTTCGGGAGTTCGATGTCCTGTAGTGACTTCGGATCGTCAATCGGCAGGGGGACTTGATAACCAACGGCACGCATGTTTTCCACTCCATCGTTGAATGGAAAGAGGATGAGGCGTTATGCTCGGTATTCGCAAGAACGCACATATAACACCCATAGTATCGGAAATGATACCGTCATGCCCCGTATTCGTCACAAAAACCTCGATTGCAGCCCCGGCTGCGCCGTAGAAGCAACGCTCGAACTGATCGACGGAAAGTGGAAAGGGGTGATCCTGTTCCACCTCCAGTTTGGGACGATGCGCTTCAACGCCATCCGAAAGTGTTTGCCGAATGTCACCCAGCGTATGCTGACCGCGCAGCTGCGTGAGCTGGAGCAGGATGGGTTCGTTCTGCGCACGGTCTACGCCGAAGTGCCGCCGAAGGTGGAATACAGCCTGACCGAGCGTGGCCGGAGTCTGGAGCCCGTCATCATGGCGTTGAAGCACTGGGGCGATGCACACACCAGTTTCAGGAAGAATGAAGGTCAGGCGCCGCAGGTTTCACGTCATGACGGCGAACAGCCGATCTCCGTCGTTATGGAGGGTAGTTGACGACGATGTGAACGTCCCGGCGGAGAAGGGCGCTTCATTTAAAAGACGATCGGTCTATAAAATTTTCCATGCCCTTAATGATTCAGCAACGGCGCCGTGGTCGCCCTCCGAGATCGGACGACGGCTATTCTCTGACCCGGCAAAGATTGATCCGGGAGGGCGTCGCTGCCCTGACCGAAAAGGGCTTCGTCGCCTCCGGTCTTGAGGAACTGTTGACACGGGCGCAGGTGCCGAAGGGGTCCTTCTACTACTATTTTCCGAGCAAGGAGGCGTTCGGTCTGGTTCTGATCGACGCTTATGCCGCGTACTTCAATGCGAAACTCGATCGCTGGTTGAAGGAGGAGAAAACCGAACCGGTCGAGCGGCTTCGAAACTTTATCGCGGATGCATGCCGGGGCATGGAGCGACATGGGTTCCGCCGTGGGTGCCTGATCGGCAATCTCGGGCAGGAACTGGTGGCCTTGCCGGATGAGTATCGGACGACGCTCCGTGACGTGCTGAGAGAATGGGAAGACCGGCTGACGGCGTGCCTGCTGCCGGTCGATCCCGTCCGCGCTCGCGACTGGGCACGGTTCTTCTGGACTGGATGGGAAGGGGCCGTCCTGCGGGCGCGACTGGAACGCAGCGTCGCGCCACTTCGGGACTTTGAGGTCGGGTTCATCAGGCTGATCTTGGCCCCGTAGGCATCGTCATTACAGGCGCCGGATAATGATGGTTGTTTTGTAGACAATCGGTCTAATAGGGAGAGAGTTTATGACATCGCAATTTCAGGCTCTGCTGATCGAAAAGAATGAGGCGGGAGAACAGCGGGTCGCTATTCGCCGGCTGGACGAGGACGCATTGCCGGACGGCGATGTAACGGTGCAAATCGAATGGTCTACCCTGAACTACAAGGACGCGCTGGCGATCACAGGTCGAGGACCGATCGTCCGGCACTTTCCGTTGGTTCCGGGGATCGATTTTGCCGGGACCGTCGTGCGGTCCACCGATCCCGCCGTATCGCCGGGTGACCGGGTGGTGCTGAACGGTTGGGGCGTGGGTGAGAAGCACTGGGGCGGTCTGGCCGGTCGCGCGCGGGTGAGCGCGGGCTGGCTGGTCCCTCTGCCGGACGGTCTTTCGACCCGGCAGGCAATGGCGATAGGGACGGCGGGCTACACCGCCATGCTCTGTGTCATGGCGTTGGAACGTGAAGGCGTCCAGCCAAGCACCGGACCGATCGCGGTTTCGGGTGCTTCGGGCGGCGTGGGCAGCATTGCGGTGATGTTGCTCTCCCGGCTCGGCTACACGGTCGAGGCGATCACCGGGCGGTCGGAAGAAAGTGCTTATCTCACCGCGCTGGGGGCGGCTGCAATCCTGCCGCGCGACGGATTCACGCAACCGGGCAAGCCTCTGGAGCGGGCGCGCTGGGCAGGGGCCGTGGACGTCGCGGGCGGACGAGTGCTGGCCAATCTATGCGCGGGCATGGCGTCAGGGGGCGTGGTAACGGCGTGCGGTCTGGCAGCTGGTATGGATTTCCCGGCGACGGTGGCGCCTTTCATCCTGCGCGGAGTGTCGTTGATCGGGATCGACAGCGTCTACTGTCAGCGTGAACGCCGGGTAACAGCATGGAACCGTCTGGCCGAACTGCTTGATCCGCGTCTTCTGGACACCATGACGACCGAAATCTCTCTCGCTGATGTTCCCGGCGTGGCTCGCGATCTGATGGCTGGCAGAATTCGCGGGCGTGTCATCGTCGACACGGGGACCGAAGTCTGAACATCGCGACAATTATACGCGGGTAATTGGCGGCAGAACACCGAACCGTCATGCTGCTGATCCGCCCTGGCCAGAGCCGTCAGCCCGATGTGCCATCGGAGATTGAACCATCAACCTTGGCTTCGTCATCAGGCGCTCTGAGAATAAAGATCCGGAGCGCCGTAATCTCCTGCGGACGACGTGTCGCAAACTGGTCCGAAATAGACGTCGAATAGTCACTCGGTAATCTTTCTGTACTTATCATCATGCTTTATTTTTCTAAAACCGTCTTGCGCGAGACGAAGCCGTTCCGTAACCGCGTCGAGGAAGATACGTAGGCGTAGTGATACATGACGTCCGGCCGGATAAACCGCGCAGACGGGAGCTGCGTCGCTTTTCCAATCAGGCAAAACCCGAACCAGTCGCCCTGAGAAGAGGTCGGCGGCAACGTCGATTTCAGATTTCAGTGTAATGCCCAGCCCGTCGCCGGCCCATTCATGCGCGATGTCACCACTATTTGTGTGCAGACGGGATCTTACTGATATATCCGCCAGCTCTTTTCGCGGACCATGCAACGTCCACCGTGCAGCGCGTCCATAGAGAAGCAGTTCATGCTTCGTCAGGTCATACGGTGTCTCAGGCATCCCGCGACGCGCGATATAATCAGGTGAGGCCACGATGATCCTGTGATTATCCAGGAGTTTACGCGCGATCATTGAGGAATCCGTGATGGATCCAATACGGATGACCACATCAAGCGACTCATCGAGCAGACTGCTGACCCGATCACTCAAAGACAGGTCGATCGCGAGGTTCGGCCATCGACGGGTCAACTCGCCGCAAAGCGGCCGGATAATCCTGCGTCCTAGCGCCGCGGGAGCACCAATACGCAGCAAGCCATGCGGTTCCGTCTTTCCCTCTGCCAAAAGCGTCTCGGCTTCATCGACTTCAACGAGAATGCGTTGCACGCGTTCAAGGAGTGCCTTGCCTTCCATGGTAAGGTGAGATTTGCGGGTATTACGGACGATCAAAACCGTGCTTGTTCGTTGTTCGAGTGCTGCGAGCCGCTTGCTCACCACATTTAATGCGAGTCCTAACTCCCGTGCGGCCGCCGTCAAGCTGCCATGCAGGGCTACGCGTGCGAAGATGCGTAGATCGACGAGATCATTCAGCATGGGTCCAATTGTCTCCCGTGTGGAGAGAGTCATTCATATTTCAGCATTATGGTCCATGGAGTGGAGAAGGTATATGCTGCCGGCTCGTTTTGGTTGAGGCGGCTGCCGAATATGGTTCCACACCTTCTTGCGCTCTTCATGACGACGCATGATCGCGGTCAGGAAGGGCGTATTCGAACACTGAATTGTTCCTGGCCTTCATGGGAAGCAGGAATGACATGTGGTTTGCCCGAAGGCACGGAATCGTCCGCATCTGCTCGAAAACCGCGTGAATCCACCGTTGATCAATCAAGTTTCACTTCGGGGTGCGGGTCTTTCCGGTCTGATGGCGTAAGTGCCAACGGTACGACAGAGGAGTTACAAAATTGTCCAATATTCTGAGCAAAAAACGCGTTCTGGTTGTGGGCGGCAGTTCTGGTATTGGCCTAGCGACCGCTCAGGCGGCCTCCGCCGCGGGAGGACGGGTTACAATCGCCTCCCGATCAGCGGAAAAGCTCGCCGCAGCGGCGGCACAGATCGGTAACGACATTGAAACTGCCGAGTTGGATGCACAAAACCAGACTGATGTTGAGACCTTCTTTCAAAGATCGGAACCTTGGGACCATGTGGTGATCTCCGCCGCCAAGACACCGAGCGGCCCGGTTCGTGGGCTTTCGCTTAATGATGCCCGCGCAGCCATGGACAGCAAGTTCTGGGGGGCGTATCAGGTGGCACGCGCGGTGCAAATTGTGCCCTTCGGCAGCCTGACTTTCGTATCCGGTTTCCTCAGCGTGCGGCCATCTGCCACGGCGGTGCTTCAAGGCGCGATCAACGCGGCACTTGAGGGCCTCGCTCGCGGGCTCGCATTGGAACTGTCGCCGGTTCGAGTCAATGCCGTGTCCCCGGGGCTTATCGAGACGCCTCTTTGGTCAGGTATGGATGCTGAAAAGAGACGCGCTATGTTCGAAGGCGCGGCCGGGCGTTTGCCTGCCAAACGCGTGGGACAGCCGGAGGACGTCGCCAATGCGGTCATATTCCTTCTAACAACTCCGTTCGCGACAGGCTCTACGGTACGCGTCGATGGGGGCGGGGCAATCGGCTGAACAACGCGTGCGCCTTTTCCAATTTGCCAGGGCGCTTGCGCTTCTGACCGCGTCCCCGGAAAAGCCTGGTCATGTCAACGATATGACGATGGTCGGAATCGTGTTCGGTAAGCTGCCCAACGCCGGTCAGACACCTGCGTGGCTCCCCCAACGTGCCGGTCCATGAGGACGATCTGGAGGCTTTCATCGCGTTCCATGAGCGCGCGGTGACCCGGTCCTATTCCGATGGCCCGACCAGCACCGATTATTCGTTCATCGTCAACGACCGCCATTACCATCACCATTTCACAATAACCGTTCGAAGGAAATTGCCATGACGACTGAGCAGACGAAAACATTTCATACGACGGAGTCCGGCATTCCCGTTGCGAGCGACGAACATTCGCTGACGGTCGGCGCGGACGGCCCGATCCTGCTGCACGATCATTATCTGATCGAGCAGATGGCGGCGTTCAATCGCGAGATGATCCCCGACCGTCAGCCGCACGCAAAGGGCAGTGGCGCGTTCGGCCGGTTCGAAGTCACGCACGACGTCAGCCGCTATACCTCTGCCACGTTCCTTCAGCCGGGTGCGACGACCGAGGTTGTGGCGCGGTTCTCGACGGTTGCCGGTGAAGCGGGAAGCCCGGATACGTGGCGCGACCCGCGTGGATTTGCCCTGAAATTCTATACGGATGAGGGCAATTTCGACATGGTCGGCAACAACACGCCGGTCTTTTTCGTGCGCGATCCACTGAAATTCCAGCATTTCATCCATTCGCAGAAACGCCGTGTGGACAATGGCCTGCGCGACAACGACATGCAGTGGGATTTCTGGACACTGAGCCCGGAGACCGCGCATCAGGTGACCTGGCTAATGGGCGACCGCGGCATTCCTGCAAGCTGGCGTCATATGGATGGCTTCTCGAGCCATACCTATATGTGGGTGAATGCGGCTGGAGAGCGGTTCTGGGTGAAATATCACTTCAAGACCGATCAGGGCATCAAATGCCTGACGCAGGAGCAGGCGGGTCAGCTCGCGGGCGCGGATGCCGATTATCACCGGCGTGATCTCTATACGGCGATCAAACGTGGCGAGCATCCGAGCTGGACGCTCAAGATGCAGATCATGCCGTATGAGGATGCCAAGACCTATCATATCAACCCGTTCGATCTGACCAAGGTGTGGCCGCAGGGCGAATATCCGCTGATCGAGGTCGGCAAGCTGACACTCGACCGCAACCCGACGGATTTCCATTCCCAGATCGAGCAGGTTGCGTTCGAGCCCAACAATTTCGTGCCGGGAACGGGTCTGTCACCCGACAAGATGCTGCTGGGGCGTTCGTTTGCCTATGCGGATGCTCATCGGGCACGGCTTGGGGTGAACTACAAGCAGATCCCGGTCAACGCGCCGAAATGCCCGGTTCATGGTTACACCAAGGGAGGCGCCATGCGGATGCGTGAGGCGCACGATCCGGCATATGTGCCGAACTCCAAAGGTGGCCCGGCAGCCAACGGGCAGCGTTTCCCGGAGAATGCGGTGTGGGCGGCGGATGGCGAGTTCGTGCGGGCGGCGTACACGCTTCGTCCAGACGATGACGATTTCAGCCAGGCCAATGCGCTGGTTAATCGCGTTATGGACGATGCGGCGCGTGACCGCCTGGTGAACAATATCGTCGGGCATGTGTTGCAGGGCGTCGAGGAGCCTGTTCTGTCGAGGGTGTTCGAATACTGGTCGAACGTCGATGCGACGATCGGAGCACGGGTGAAGGAGGGCGTGCTCGCCGGACGATCTGCGCATTAAGATTGGTTGGTGTTCGTCCCTACGTCATAAATACGACTGAATAAACAATCATCGCAGATGTCCCCTCTGCGGTCATCTGTCTGCCCAATGGATTAAGTGTCGGGTATGTCGGTGTCAGGCAGGTAAACATAAGATGGTTTCTCTATATTTTGGGGACTTGAAATGATTTCGGAAGGCATAAATGCAGAATGCTCATGACCCTTCCCTGTTGCTGCCGCGCTTTCAGTTCGCCTTTACGGTGGGCGTTCACATGATATTCCCTGCCTTTTCCATCGGCCTAGCTGCGCATCTGGCGGTTCTCGACGGGGTGCGGCTGACGGCAGGGCGCCAAGTCTTCCTCGACCTTTATCGTTACTGGATCAAGACGCTTTCCATCATCTTCAATCCGTCCTTTATTTTCCGTCTGGTGCATGTGGAACTCGCGGCCTTTCTGTCGGTGGCGTGCCCGATTTGGCTGGCCAGCTGGGATCTGGTCCGCCAGCACCGCCACATTCTTTATTGGACCTTCGTTGCGCCATTTTCTGGTACCCAGATGAGGACCGTGTCACGCATAACGGTTGAGAGGGCAGGTAAAATGCCCGAAACCCCTATTATTTTCGAGTCTGAGCGCGATTTTGCGGGGTCTTTGCGCTGCATTCCCATGATTGCGCGGCAAAAGCTCGATATCGTCGGAATCAAGATTACGCTTCGGCAATGGAGCCGTCTGACACGAGAGGAGCACGGCAGTTTGGTGGACAGGGCGTGCAAAACAATTCCGGAGCAGGACGCATACCGTCCTCCCGCTGAGGAACTGATTGCCATGCGGCCGGACGAGCCGGCTCGCTTTTTGGCCGTTCAGGGACTGGAGGACTGGCGCGAGAAGGATCGTATGCCCGAAATGGCATTGACGCAGGCGGAAGCGAACGGTGTTTCTGCTCCGACGTCGGAGCAATGGGCCGACTTAATTGGAGCTTCGCTGCTCCATTTTCTGGTGCCCAGATGAAAACAGCATCTCTCATGACGATCGAAAGGGCAGGCGAAATGTCCGAAAACCCTACGATTTTCGAATTCGAGCGTGATTTCGCCGGGTCTCTCCGCTGCATTCCGATGATCGCGCGACAGAAGCTCGATATCGTCGGGATCAAGATGACGCTCCGCCAGTGGAGTCGCCTGTCGCGCGAGGAACGGGGCAGGCTAGTAGGTATGCCGTGCGACACGAAGGCGGAACAGGACGCCTATCGTGCCCTCGTCCAGGACCTGATCGCGGCACGGGCCGACGAGGCCGTCCGCTTCCTGACGACGCAAGGTCTGGACGACTGGCGCGCGGCGGATCGGATGCCCGATGCCGTGCTGACGCAGGCACGGATGGACGGTGTTTCGCCGCCTACGCCGGAACAATGGGCGGCGCTGGTGCCGCTCAAACGTTTCGCACTGATCAAGCTCGCACGATCGAAGCATGAAAACGAGAATTTTGTTCCTGCGTTGAAAGAATTCGGCATCCTTCAGGGAGAGGGTTGAGATCATGAGCAAAGAGAAAAAATCCGAGTTCAAGCCCTATCGCCACCCGGCAGGCGGGTGGGGCGCCGCGAACGCGACCGCCAAGGTGCTTATGGAGCAGAGCGTCCTGATCAAGGGGTCGCGGGGCCTTCTGTCCATGAACCAGCCCGGCGGCTTCAAATGCCCGAGCTGCGCGTTCCCTGATCCCGATCATCGCAAGACGCTCGAGTTCTGCGAGAATGGTGCGAAGGCACTCGCTTTCGAGGCCACCAAAGCCCGTGTAACGCGGGAATTTTTCGCACAGCACACCGTTACGGCGCTGATGGAGCAGAGCGATCACTGGCTCGAGATGCAGGGCCGCCTGACCGAGCCAATGCGCTACGACGCGGCGACGGACAAATATGTGCCGATCGCCTGGGACGATGCCTACGCGCTGATCGGCCAGCACCTCCAGGCGCTCGACAGCCCGCACGAGGCTGAATTCTATACCTCCGGCCGGACAGCGAACGAGACGGCGTTCCTCTATTCGATCTTTGTGAGGGAGTTCGGGACCAATAATTTCCCCGACTGCTCGAACATGTGCCACGAGCCGACGTCGCGCGGCTTGCCGCCCGCGATCGGGATCGGCAAGGGCACGATCGTCATGGCGGATTTCGATCAGGCGGAAGCGATTTTCGTCATCGGCCAGAACACGGGGACGAACTCGCCGCGCATGATGACCAATCTGGTCGAGGCGCGGAAACGGGGCGTGCCGGTGGTGCTGATCAATCCGATGCCCGAACGCGCGCTGATCCGCTTCACCGAGCCGCAGGATATCCTGCAGATGGGCACCTTCGGTTCGACCGCGATCTCGACGGACTTCGTGCATGTCCGGATCGGTGGGGATCTGGCGATCTTCAAGGGCATGATGCGCGCCCTGTTCGAGGCGGAGGAGCGCGGCGAGGAGGTTCTGGACCGGGCTTTCATCGCCGAGCACACCGTGGGCATGGACGCGGTCCGTGCAGATGTCATGGGTACGTCCTGGGCCGACGTCACGCGCATTTCGGGTATTTCGGAAGATCAGATCCGCCACATCGCCGGGATCTACGCAAAATCCAATGCGACCATCATCTGCTACGGCATGGGCCTGACGCAGCATCAGGAAGGCTCCCACCTTCTGCAGCAGTTGACCAATCTCCTGCTTCTGAAGGGTAACTTCGGCAAGCCAGGCGCCGGCATCGCGCCGATCCGCGGCCATTCCAATGTGCAGGGCGACCGCACTGTCGGGATCGACGAAAAGCCGACGCAAGCCTATCTCGACCGTGTGCGGGACGTGTTCGGCTTCGAGCCGCCGCGCGAGCACGGTCACCATGTCGTCGAGGCGGTTGCCGCCATGGAAGCGGGAACGGCGAAGGTGTTTTTTGGCATGGGCGGCAATTTCGCCCGGGCGATCCCCGATACTGAACGCTCCTATGCCGCCATGGCGCGCCTGAACCTGACGGTGAACGTCACGACCAAGCTCAATCGCGCGCATCTGATCCATGGCAAGGATGCGCTGATGCTGCCGGTCGTGTCGCGTTCGGAAATCATCCGCACCGCGAAGGGTGAGCAGTTCGTCACCATCGAAGATGCGATGGCGAACGTCACGCCGTCGCGCGGCGTGTTCGAGCCGGTGAGCGAGCATGTGCGCCCGGAGACGGAAATCATCTGCCGGGTGGCGATGGCAACGCTTCCCAACTCGAAGACACCATGGGCCAATTATATCGAGGATTACATGCTGATCCGTGACCGGATCGCGGACGTCTATCCCGAGATCTATACGGATTTTTCCGAGAAGATGAAGAATCCGCACGGTTTCCATCTCGACATTCCGCCGCGTCGGCGCGTCTGGCACACGCCGAATGGGAAGGCGAATTTCCTCGTCATGCCGGGTCTGGAGGTGAATGACGTGGTCGAGGATCCAGCCATGCTGCGTCTGGCGACGATTCGGTCGCACGACCAATACAATACGACGATCTACAGCAACAGCGACCGCTATCGGGGCGTGTACAACAACCGCCTCGTCATCTTCATGAACAAGCAGGATCGCGAGGATCGGGGACTGGAGAACGGTGCCGTCGTTGGGCTCGAGACTTATAGCGCCGATGGCTACCGGCGCTATATCGATGGATTGACCATTCTCGATTACCCGATGGCGCGTGGCGCCATTGCGGGGTATTACCCGGAACTCAACCCGCTGCTGCCGCTCGATTTTTATGACGAGATCAGCGGGACGCCGGCGGCCAAGGCCATTCCGGTCAAGATCGTGCCGAGCGTCGCTTCAGCGGCACCGATCCGGATCGCAGGCTGAGAGGGTTTCGAGTAGCGCGGAGTGTAAATATGAGTCAAGGAGTAGCGTGGCAGGCGCGGTGCTTCGGTGCGCCTGAGGAAGTTCTGATGCTGGAACAGGAGGCGCTGACAGCTCCGCGACGTGGACAAGTCCTCGTTCGGGTGGTGGCAGTGGGAATTGGGCTGCCGGATCTCAACATTGTTGGCGGACGCTTTCCCGGACTTGCTCAGCCGCCCGTTATGCCCGGGCAAGAGGTTGCCGGCGAGGTTATCGCGGTGGCAGAGGGATCCAATTATGCGTGTGGAGATCGCATTATGGGGCTGACACCATTCATGCAAGGCCGGGGCGGCGCGGCCGAATTCACCTATGTCAATGAGGCGAAGTCAGCTCGAGTCCCAGCTGGGATAGATGCGGTAAGCGCCGCCGGGTTCCCAATAGCGTTTCGAACCGCCTATGCGGCAATGGTCGAGCGAACCCCCATCGAGGCGGGTCAGAATGTAATCGTGCTTGGCGCTGCCGGTGGCACCGGCTCTGCGGCAATCATTCTGGCCAAGGCTCTCGGCGCTCGAGTTATTGCGGTTACCTCCGGCGCGGATCGCGTGGCGTTTTGTCATCAAATTGGAGCCGATATAGTGGTTGATCGAACATGCACTGACGACCTGAACGAGGCTTTGAAGACGGTCGTCGGCGGTTCCGGCGCAGATCTTGTTTTTGATTCCGTTGGCGGGAACGTTGCAGCCGCCGCCGCTGGGGTTCTTGGACGAGGTGGGCGGCATGCGTTAATTGGGAGTGCCAGCGGATCTTGGTTTGAACCTAAGCCGCTCGATATGGTCTTGGGTAATTACACCGTCGCGGGGGTCTTTGCCGGGGGCTTTACTCCCACAGAAGACCACAATGCGTATGAGGCGCTGGCACGACTGATGGAGGCGGGGCGCATCAAACCCCCTGCTGGTCCGATCTGGTCGTTCAATGACGTACCTGCCGCCATCGCCAGCCTCGTCGGCGCACCGCCAGGAAAGTCAGTTATTCGGGTGCGTCTAGACTGGACGGCCTAGCACTACAGTTACGTTTTTATTTTAGTATGTGCGAGGTAGGCCCGTGCCTGATGGTCTCGTCGAAAGACGGACCAACGGAGGATGTGTGCGATCGGGATCTGGGTCTGTGTGATCTTCATGGCAAGGCGGCGGATTTCCTGGATCGACCATCGGATGAGTTTTTGCGCGGTGGCAGCGGTCTTTTTTTGAGCGCAATGGCGTTAGCCTGGGAGCGTACTGCCGCCATCATGGCGTAGGCGAGCATGACCAGCGAGACATGGCGGTGCCAGCCGTGCCAGGAACGGGTCTCATTGTGGTCGAGGCCGAATTCGTTCTTGGCGGTCTCGAAACCTTCCTCGATCCGCCAGCGCGTGCCCTCGACCCGCACCAGCGTCTCGAGCAGCGTCCCTTGCGGGCACCAGGTCGTAAAATACCGCAGATCCCCGTCAGCCGGATTGCGGCGGACCAGCAGGCCGCGGGTCCATGTCCCGGTGAGCGCATCGGAATAATCCGACGCCTGAAGATCGGCCATCGGGCAATACAGCCAGTCATACAGACGCTCGCCCTTGGTGCCGTGCCCGGCCGAACACCGGACCCAGGCTTCGTCAGGCAGCGTCTTGATAATCTCGCGGGCCTCGCCGACCCACATCACGTCAGGTCGCCAGGAGTGAAACCAGTGGTTGGCGTTCACGCCCAACACGAACCCTTTACCCGCGCGACGCAGGGCCATTTCCAGGTCGCCGACGCCATAGACGCTGTCGCCCGCGACCCAGGCAAACGGTATGTCGGCGTCTAGCGCCCGTCCGATCATCGCAATCGCCAGCGCCGGCTTGCTGGCAAAGCGCACATTCTCGGGCACATGCGCCGCCACCAGTCGCTCCGGTTTGTCTGTCCAGCTTTTCGGCAGGTAGAGTGCCCGGTCAAGAAAGGCGTGCCCCTTGCTGGAAACATAGGTCGCGAATACGCCGATCTGGCAGTTGGTTATTTTTCCCGCTGAGCCGGTGTATTGCCGGCTCACGCCGCAAGAGGCCACGCCCTTCTTGAGAAAACCGGTCTCGTCGACCACCAGAACCGCATCCGGATCGCCGAAGTGATCCACCACATGATCCCGCACGACATCGCGCAGCGCATCGGCATCCCATTGCGCCCGGCCCAGCACCCCCTGCTGCCGCCAAGGCCCCGGATCGCCCGCTGCCTCCGCCCGCATCCAACCGGTCTTGCGTGGCTCGTTGCCCAGGAGCGTTTCCAGAAAACGCCCAGCCGACGCCGCAATCCGCTCTTGGCCAAACACCGGGCGCATTCGCGCCTTGGCGTCCCGCAATGCCTCCAGCGTCAGCGCCAGAACATCCTCGACCGACGCCGTCCCATTCATCTCGTTCAGAATCATGGTTACCCATAGATTCAGAACTCTCAGAAAAACGCAACTGTAGTGCTAGCACTATTTTGGCAGAAAAATTGAGGGAGGGATTCCCTGGGAGACGGGTCGCTGATTCATAGGAGACCGGCTGTAGCGAGGGCTGGGTATGGACGTTGATTGGCGACAGGATCTGGAGGCGTGGCTCGCGCCGTTTATTGAAGCCCTCGGGCACAAGGCACGGGCAAGGATGTGCCTGGCTTATATCGCCGGGCTGATCGGGCCGGGAGATCGCAAGAGCGTTCAGCCGATGGCCGCGCGCGCAGATGAGATCGACTACGATCGGCTGCACCATTTCATCGCGGCCGGTATCTGGGACAGGGCCCTTGTCGAGGCAGCGCTGGTGAAGGCGGCGGATCGCCTGGTTGGCGACGAGGCGGGTTTCCTCGTGATCGACGATACGGCGCTGCCCAAGAAGGGCACCCATTCGGTCGGCGTGGCACCGCAATATGCCTCGTCGCTGGGCAAGACGGCCAACTGCCAGTCTCTGGTGTCGGTCACATTGGCGTCGCGCGAAGTGCCGGTGATGGTGGGTCTACGGCTCTTCCTGCCCGATGAATGGACCAGCGATCCGGAGCGCATGGCGCGGGCTCATGTGCCGGAAGATAAACGAACGTCCCTGACAAAACCGGAGATTGCGATCGAGGAGATCGATCGGGTCATCGCCTCAGGTGCCCGTTTCGGCTGCGTGCTGGCCGATGCCGGATACGGCTCCAGCGGCCCGTTCCGACAAGCGCTGAGCCAGCGCGGCCTGTCATGGGCGGTCGGCTTGTCCCGCCGGCAGAATGTCTATCCTGCCGACGTGGCGCTGGTTTTCCCCAACGCAAAGGTTGGCAAACGTCGTAAATATCATGTCCCGGATCAGTCGCCGGTCGCTGCCGAAGCATCTCTGGCCACGGAAAAATGGCATAGGGTCAGCTGGCGCCGCGGCACCAAAGGCCGGTTGGCGTGCCGTTTCGCGGCGCGCCGCGTCCGGATCGCCGATGGACACAAGCACCGCATGCTCGACAATCGCGTGCAGTGCATGCCGGGCGATGAGGTCTGGCTCGTCGGCGAACGCCGGGCAAGCGGCGAGCAGAAATATTACGTGTCGAATTTACCGGCCGAGGCAAGCCTCAAGACGCTTGCTGCTGCGATCAAGGCCCGATGGATCTGCGAGCAGGCCCATCAGCAACTCAAGGAAGAACTGGGGCTCGACCATTTCGAGGGGCGGTCATGGAGCGGACTGCACCGCCACGCCTTGATGACCATGATCGCCTACGCGTTCCTCCAGTCCCGCCGCCTCAAGGCAGCGGGACGGAAAAAAAAGAATCGGCGGCCCACCGCCCCAGCCGAGCATGCCCGCCATCCGGCAAGCCATCCTGGACCTCCTGACGCGACCTCCCCCAGAGCGGTGTCCCCACTGTGAAAAATCGCTCGCCGAGCCCACTACAGACGTTCTGCCAAAGTAGTGCTAGAAAGCGATAGCGTAGACATAGTTTTCATCATCACTCGGCGTGGCGGGCCACACAAAGCCAGGAATTTTCTTGCTCAGACTCTAATTGTCAGACTTTATGTCGTTAATGTTGACTTTGTCAGATCTTATGTCAATATTGCCGACATGGGAGGTTGTCATGACCGATGGGCCATTCAGAAATGCAGAACTGAGCAGCGGTTGGAAACGGTACGGGCAAGACTTGGTTAGCGACGCGGTCAGCTCAGAAGAGCGGACGACGCAGGCTTGTCATAGCATGATTGGTGACGTCGACATGAAGGCATTTAGCCTGCTTTTCGGCGACCTCAAGGCGCATGCGGAACGCACGCAGATGGATCTAGACCCGGTGTCGGAGGTCGAAACGATTTTCGAGTGTCATCCAACCTCGCCTCTGGCGGATGCGCTTCAGCGGCATTTGATCGCGAATTTGCGTGACCAGATGCCTATCGACGAGGCTCTCAACCGATCGCTTGAAAGCACGGCGAAAGAGTGGATCGGCACCACCAAAAATCGGCTCGACGAAGAATGCATTCGCGCCCGCGAGCTCGGCGACATGAAGCGCGAGGATTATCACAAGGGCATAGAGCGGAACCGCGAGACGTTTGCGGCCATCAAGCCCAACGAGCTCTGCGATGCCCTAGCTGCAGGTAACAAGAGCGCTTTCCGACAGGCAGTTCAAAAGAAAGTCGGCGTGGATGAGGGGCCGGAAGAGTGAGCGCCCGTACACATGATTCACCCGTATCGGGCAAGCACCTGTTCGTTATCGAGAAGGGGCAAAAGCCCAGTCGCGCTCTCCCGAAGGGCGTTGTAACGGCGGAAGTCGGCCTGCACATTCGCTTCAATGCAGCGGTTCTGGATACATTCGACGTGAAGGGCTTCCAGTCGCTGCATTACGACATTCTGGTCTTGTGTGCCGCCATTGAGTTTGCCGACCGACGTTGGAAGCGCCCGCTTGGGTGGCGCCGGACCCTGGAAGTGACCGTTCCAGTCATCGACCGCGAAAGTTGGCAGAAGCCGGCGGTTTTGAAGAGCCTTCATGGCGCCTTGAACCACCTGACCGGCGACACGTGGCGGTTTTCCTTCGTTGGAGCGAAAGATCGCTCACCCATCGGTGCGCGGCAGATTCCGCTGAACTTCGGCAAGACCAAGACCTTCGCCGTCGCTTACAGCGACGGCTTGGATTCGCGTGCGGTCTCTGCGTTGAGTGGCGACCAGGACGAGGCCCTATGCATTCGAATCGCCGGCAAGCGCCAGCGCCGGAAAACTGGAGACAGCTTCTTCACGCAGATTCCGTTCAAGGTCGAGGGATATCGCGGATACGAAAGCAGCTTCCGATCGCGCGGATTCCAGTTTGCAGCAGTAGCAGCAATTGCCGCGCAGCTTTCTAACGTGGCGCGTATCATGGTCCCCGAGAGCGGACAGGGTGCGCTTGGGCCCGTATTGCTGCCTCTGCACAATATCTATCCCGACTATCGCAACCATCCGACTTTCTTCCGAAAGATGGAGCGATTCATTGCGGCACTGCTGGGCTATCGGGGCAAGTTTGAGCAGCCACGTTTGTGGTCGACGAAGGGACAGACGCTACGCGCATTCCTTGAAATTCCCGGAAAAACCGAACGGCACCTGACGAGCACGCATTCCTGCTGGCAGAGCCGCCGCGTGGTGAATATCGGCGGCCGAAAGCAGTGCGGCTTGTGTGCTGCCTGTTTGCTCAGACGCGTTAGTTTGCATGCAGCTGGTGTTAACGAGGCGCGAGACGCGTATGTCGTGTTCGATCTGGCCGCTACTGACGCGAGCAACGCCCTATCCGTCATACCCTTGAAGGCTGATCGGGACATCATGGTCGAATATGGAAGCGTGGGCGCACGGCACCTGCAGCACCTTGCCGAGCTCGCCGGGTTGCCTGATGACGCCCTTCGCTTACACGCCTCGCAGATCGGGGCGGCAATCGGGGAAAGCACTGAGGAAGCGCTGAAGAAGTTAAGGATAATGTTGGGTACGCATGCCGTGGAATGGCGGGCATTTCTGTCCGCGCAAGGAGAGCAAAGCTTTTTGAAGAGCTGGATGGATGGAGGGCGCTATGGCCGATTTGAATGAGCTGAGCGCGCAAGAAATAGGACGTCGACTGCGCATCGCGCGGGAGAACGCTGATATCCGGCAGGATGACGCGGCCCAAGTCATAGGTATGTCCCGCCCGACGTTGGTATCTATTGAGAAGGGCGTGCGCCGTGTGCGCGTCCAGGAAATCCAGATGTTGGCTCGTCACTACGGCGTGTCAGTGAACGCACTCCTTCGCAGGGAAGCCGTCCATACCGATTTGATGCCTCGCTTCCGGAAATTGCGTGAGACGGAAGATGCACACACCACCGAGGTCATTCTGCTCTTCAACGATCTGATCAAGGCGGACGTTGAAATGGAGAACATTCTAGGGATCCAGCGACGGAGAAATTACCCGCCGGCGCGCGGCATTAATGACGGTGATGTTGTTGCGTTGGCGGAAACGCATGCCAAAGAACTACGCGATTGGCTGGGTCTCGGCCCAGGGCCGATTGCCGACATCTTTTCGGTTATCGAGCTGGGCCTCGGCATCCGCTTGTATCAGCGTCGCCTTTCTTCGAACTCGAAGGTCGCGGGCCTATTTACTTACGACGAAAGCATCGGCGCCTGCATTCTTCTCAACGCCAACCATCCATTGCCACGTCGCATCCAATCCGCGGCTCATGAAGTCGGCCATTTCTATGGCACCCGGCAAACCCCGGAAGTGCTCGAGGATGATGAGAAATTCCTGTCCCGTGATGAACGCTACGCAAACGCCTTTGGCCGCGCGTTCCTGACGCCGGCAGAAAGCTTCTCGGAAAGCTTTCGCCAACTGAAGGAGATAACCGGAAAGACGACCCGACGCCTGATTATCCTCCTTGCCCAACAGTACAACATCTCGCGCCAGGCTTGCGGTCTCAGGCTCGAAGAATTGAGTCTCGTCAAGCGCGGCACCTGGGCCTGGTTCGAGAACAACGGCGGCATCACCGACGATCATGTTCGGGAGGTCCTGGGCGAAATGACGGATCGCCGCGATCCGGCAAAGAGTGACGCCGATCGACCGATCTCGCACCGCCTGAGCCTTATGGCGCACGCCGCCTGGAAGCGCGGACTGATGTCCGAAGGACAATTGGCCGAATTGCTGAAGGTGGGTCGAGTGAAGCTTCGCGGCATTGTTGATCAAATCGAGCTTGAGGAAAGAGAGACGGATGAGTTGCTCAAGCTCCCTGATTAATATCGCGAACCCTCTTGTTCTCGACACCAGTGTTCTGATCAACCTCCACGCCTGCAAATACGGCGAACGGATACTCGAAGCCATTCCCAACGATATTCTCGTCCCAGAGATAGTGGCTGGAGAACTGGAACACGAGACAAGCCGTAGGAATGGGGAGCACGGTTTCCTGTACAGTCTCGTGAGGAATGGAACCGTGACGCTCGCCGGTCTGACCGAGACGGAGTACAAGATTTTTTATGAACTCACGTCGGTCGCGCCTTCGCTGGACGATGGCGAGGCGGCAACGATTGCTGTTGCCGCGACCAGAAACTTCTTACCCGTCATCGACGAAAAAAGAGGACGAGCTCGCGCCCTCGCCAAAGCGCGAGCTGCGGGCTGGTCACTAGATATCTTCCGTCATCCAGCTGCGCTTGCCGCCCTCGGCGATCAATCCGCCATCGACGCGCTCTATCTCGCCCTTCGCGACGGCCGCATGCGAATACCCCTGGAAAGCGCGGATAGCGTGATCGGAATTATTGGTATCGAGCATTCGCGTGATTGCACCTGCCTCCCCGGCTACCGGGACCGATTTGCAAGGGTGCCCAATCGATCCATCGGCGTGGGATCTAACGCCGCCGCAGATCTGGAGGCCGGAGAGTGATTGCTCGATCATTCGGCCGAATTTGAGCGATCAATTGTGCCGATTTCCGCCATGCACAACTCCCAGATTATAACTCTGATGTTGCTTTTCACTGAGAACTGACTCGGTTTTTTCATCAGGGATTGACCCAGCCGGATGCTATTTCAGGCATAGTCAGGTGGCCGGTCAAGAAGAGGATCTGTCCTTTCTGTTTTTTGACGAGGCAGTGCTGGCGCGGAACCTGTAGCTCTCAATTCCTGTCTCCAGGATATGACAGTGATGGGTCAGCCGATCGAGGAGCGCAGTCGTCATCTTCGGGTCCCCTAGGAGCATTTACGCAACAAAGCCAGTAGAAGGCGCCTCTTGCCAAAGCGGGGTCCCTTAGCTATATTCTTAGCTAAGGAGGTGCCTCATGGCCCAGTTTTCGGTTCACGATGCCAAAACCAACCTGTCTCGCCTGATTGCCGACGCGCTTGCGGGTGGCGATGTGGTGATCGCACGTGGTTCTGTACCAGTGGTGCGCCTTGTGCCGGTGGAGCCGCAGGGTCGTCGCGTGTTTGGGGCGCTCAAAGGCCAGATCACCTTGGATAAGACCTTCAATGAGGCGCTGCCCGACGATGAACTGGACGGGTGGAATCTCGCTTGAGGCTATTGCTTGATACACATGCGTTGATCTGGTGGTTGGCGGGCGACGAGCATTTGAGCCGTCGCGCCCAAGAGGCCATAGCGGATGAGGTCAACGTCATAGCCGTGAGCGCGGCTTCGGCCATGGAGGTCGCAACCAAGTTCCGCATCGGTAAACTGCCGGGGGCGGCCCTGCTGGCACAGGATTTTGAGGCTATTGTTGCTGGGCAGGGATTCGTTGAGCTGCCAATCAGCGTTACTCATGCTCGCATCGCGGGCGAGATGAACATTGCTCATAAGGACCCGTTTGATCGTTTCCTGATTGCCCAGGCGCAGGCCGAGGGTATGACGTTGATCTCCAACGAGGCCTTGTTTGACAACTTCGCCGTCAATCGTCTTTGGTGATCGCCTAAAGCGGACGTACGAACGAGGGAATGGTGGATACGAACCGACTTGAACCGGTGGGATCAGTTCGCGACAAAGGTCATGGCTTTGAATGGGAGCTGCCTTACTCCTAGGAGATAGGAGGCGCTATGATTGGGGAAAGATCAAGCGAGCGCAGAAAAAATCTTTTCAAAACAATTATCTAAACCCGCTTTATTCTCACCTTGCGATTGTCGCAACTTGAGAAGCAATCCTGCCCCCGCAACCAACGATACCCTAAAAACCCCGCTAAGTTCCTGACTTGGCGGGGTTTTTCGTTGCGCACCACATCACACGCCTATCAGTTCCTCATTATTTCAATGGTTTAACTTCGGTAGGTTCAAATCAGGGTCCATGACACCCGCAACCAACTGTCCTGTACCCGGGCGTAGATGGGCGGGACGCGGCGTAGCGGGGCGTACCCGGGCGAAGAAGAAAAGGGTAGGGGAGATTGAGGTCTCAGGTGGCGGATGCGGAAACTTGCGAGACAATGCTTTGTCGGGATGACGGCAATGGGGGGCGGCCCGTCCGCTTTGCGATCCATTGGCACTAAAAGCGGACATTGCGCCGCTCACCACAGAATCTCTCTGGGAATACCGGACTGGTTTCACGCCTCGCTCACTCCCGATTGAGCATCAGCTCCACATCGTGGGTGGTCCGAAACAGGAACCGCCGTGCCAGTTCACGAAATCAGCCAAGACGGTCCGCCATTGTTCGAAATGGATCGGCAGCATGCGCCAGCCTCAGCCCGAGCGGACCAGATAGCGCACTGGGTTGATCACCTCGAGAGACTCGATCTCACGCGGACGACCCAGGCGCCCCGGTTCGGGCATAAGCGGCATGATCCGTTCCCGTGCCTCGTCCGTCATGTCGGACGGATAGCGCTTCGTCCGGCGGGCAGTCCCGGCTATTCAGGCCGTCTGCTCTGGTCGCCACATCCAGAGCTTGAATCACACTTCAGCGATTTTCCAAATAGGCTATTAGCGATATAAACCGGCATATAAACCGGCATATAAACCGGCACAAACTGGGGAAAGGGGCCACTCCTCCCTGCTATACAACCGGTACGGAAACCGGCATATTGTTCGGCATGGACTCAAGCTCAATGGAACCGATGCTGCCCGCAGAAGCGGTGCACGACCTGGAAGACGTGGCGACGCAGCTGGTTTCAGACGCAAGTGGGCTGGCGCGTCGCCTCCATCCGATCGTGCGCGAGACCATCGGTGGGCTCGTGCGCTCGATGAATTGTTATTACTCCAACTTGATCGAAGGTCATGACACGCATCCGCGTGACATAGACCGGGCCTTGGCGAATGACTTTTCAAACGAGCCGAAGAAGCGTGAACTCCAGCAAGAGGCGATCGCGCACATCCACGTCCAGCAGCTAATCGACGAAGAAAAAGATCCCGAAGTGTGGCCTGCCACTGCGACCTATGCGCGCTGGCTGCACGAGCGTTTCTGCGAAAAACTCCCAGAGGAGTTCCTGTGGGTCGAGCATCCTACGACCGGCGAGCGGATCCCTGTAGTTCCGGGACAATTACGTCGTCGCGATGTCCAGGTCGGCCGTCATGTTCCACCCTATTATGGCGACCTGCCGCACTTTCTTGCTCGGTTCGATAAGGCTTACGCCTCACCACCACTCTCTCGGACCCGCCAGATTCAGGCCGTGGGCGCGGTCCATCATCGCTTCTTGTGGATCCACCCATTCCTTGACGGCAATGGCCGCGTTGCACGTTTGATGTCGCACGCGCTGTTCAAGCACCTCGGTATTGGAACCAGCCTGTGGTCGGTTGCACGCGGGCTTGCTCGTGAAGAGACGCGCTACAAGCAGTTGCTGATGGCCGCCGACGGCCCGCGCGACGGAGATCGCGACGGGCGTGGCAATCTAACGCAGCGCGGATTGATCGCCTTCTCTTCTTTCTTTCTCGAGCGCGCACTCGATCAGGTCGCCTTCATGAGCGAATTGCTCGAACCTGAAGCACTTCTGCGCCGCATCGAGCAACATATCGAAGAAGAGGTTCGCGCCAGACGGCTTCCGCGCGGCAGCTTCGTCGTCCTGCGGGAGGCAGCGTTGAGCGGTGCGGTTGAGCGTGGCCGAGTACCATCGATAACCGGCTATGAGGAGCGAGCCGCGCGCCTCATCACCTCCAAGCTGGTCGATCGAGGCATGCTTACCTCACCGAGCAGTCGAGCGCCGCTCCGGCTGGGCTTCCCCGCCGATGTCGCTGAACGATGGTTTCCGCGGCTCTATCCGGTGGATGCTGGATCCTACAAATGAACCCGCCCGTTCCGCTTATCCGCCGCTTTTCCTCGATCTCGTTGCACAATCAAAAAAGCGATATCGAGCTTATGGATCTGTGGGCAGTGGGTGGGCGGGGTGAGCGTGTTGATTGGCGGGCTCTACGCGACCTGTTTCGTTGCGTCATCCTTGCCGATGCCGGGGCTGGCAAAACGTTCGAGCTCCGCGCCGAAGCCTCGCGCCTCGCGGAACGTGGCCTTGCCGCCTTCTTCATCCGCATTGAGGATATCGATGAATCTTTCGGCGGCGCGTTTGAAGTTGGAACCGCGGAAGCGTTCGAGCGGTGGCTGACCGGCACTGAAGAAGCCTGGTTCTTTCTCGACTCGGTCGATGAGGTTCGTCTGGAGACGCCGCGCGCGTTCGAGACCGCCATCCGCGCTTTCGCCGCCTGCGTCCGTGACGCACGCCAACGTGCGCATGTCTATATCTCGAGCCGCCCCTACGCTTGGCGCGCTCAGGCCGATCACGCGCTCATCGAGGAACTTCTGCCTTATGATCGGCTGGTTGGAGAGACGACTGGGGAAGCCGAAGACCCATCAAAGCCCAATGAGACGGAGGACAATGGCGCGAAATCAGGCCTTCAGCTCTATCGACTGGCTCTGCTCGATACAGACGATATCCGCATCTTCGCCGGACATCGCGGCGTCGCGAATGTAGATTCCCTGATCGGCGCGCTTGAACGGACCAACCTGTTCACCCTCGCACAGCTTCCGTTCGACCTTGAGGATATCCTCGCGGTCTGGAACGAGACCGGCTCGCTCAACAGTCGTCTTGCAGTCTTGGAGCGTGGGATCACGCGGCGGCTGTCGCCCCAGGCTGGAGCATCGTCCACATTAAGTCTTGATAAGGCTCTTGAGGGTGCGCGTCGCCTTGCGATCGCGACGACGCTTACGGGGGAAGCGAACATTACTATGCCGGGCTGCGAGGGCGGCGGCATCGATCCCGCCACGGTCCTTGACGATTGGTCTCGACCTCAGATCCGCGTGCTACTCGACCGCGGTGTATTCAGCGACGCGATCTATTCTATGGTGCGCTTTCGGCACCGCGAAGTCCGCGAGATGCTCGCAGCGCAGTGGCTAGCGAACGCCTTGGGTAATTCCACGCGCCGTGGCGAAATCGAGGGAGTCTTGTTTCGCGAACTTTATGGCGAGGTGGTGATTGTCCCGCGCACGCGACCACTTCTACCCTGGCTCATCCTCTTCGATGAGGCCGTGCGGTTCCGTGCGCTCAAGCTTGCACCAGAAATTATCGTTGAAGGTGGCGATCCCGCGCGGCTGCCTCTCGCAGTTCGCCGCGCGATCCTGCTCGATCTGGTCGAACGGATTGCGGCGGGCGATGCGCGCGGCGGTGATAATAGTGCGGTCGAGCGCATCGCCCAACGCGATCTAAGTGACGACATCCTAGCATTGCTCGATAGCCACAGCGGAAATGACAACGTCGTTTTCTTTTTGGGCCGCCTCATCTGGCAGGGCGCGATGGTCGAGGCCGCGGCTCGCCTTGCCCATATCGCGCGCGACCCCGCGCGAGGTATCTATGCGCGCATCGTGTCGGCGCGTGCCGTAGCGACAACCCAGGGCGTGGACGCCTGCAAGGCGCTGTGGCGGGACCTCAATTCCGAGGCCAAGATTCCGTACCGGCTGCTCGCCGAGCTGCTCGACGCAGCACCAACTGACGTCGAGGCGGTGGGGCTGCTGCTGGCTTCGCTCGAGTTCATCGAGCCCGATAACCGGTTCGAAACCATGGTCCTGTCGCGCGCGCTCCATGGGCTGATCGACCGGCTACCTCTTACCAGTGATCGGGCACCAGCTCGGCCTCTCGTTTGCCTCGCCGAAGGTCTGGCAGACCTACTCGCGCGTGAGCCCCATGTTGAGCGGCGTGAGTGCAAGGTGTCGAAGGCAAATCGTTGGCTGATGGGTCCCGCGATGCACGCGGTTGAGCGCTTGATCATCAGTCGGTCCTCCGCTTGTTTCGATCTTTCGGCGCTTGCCGTGCTAGCGCAGGTTCCAGCGCTCCGTCACTGGGGCGGAGACGAGAATCGCGAGCTCAAGACCAAGCTTCACGTACTGATACCCCGCTGGGCCGCGCTCAATGACTTTTTGTTCTGGCATACGATCGCGATGGCGCGCGCGAGCGAGGACAAGCCGGTCGATGACGATTGGACGGTGAGTTGGATTGGCCATTTCTGGGCATTCGATGTCTCATCGTTCGATCGCACACTCGAATGGATCACTTCCCGCGAAATCCATGATGACCGCTCGTTGGCGCTCTCCCGATCTTTTCGTACGTATGCGGAGAATGGCAGGCCAGCTGCGTGGCGCCGGCGGCTATGGAAGGCGATCGAAGGTGACCCGATCTTGGAGGCGAAGCTGCGAATGCTGATGCGGCCACCGCCATCGCCCGAGAGGGATCGTTGGAGGCTGCAGGAACGCAAACTGGCGGATCAACGCCGCCGTCGCGACAAAAATGATGCGAGCGACAGGGCCGCGCTGATAGCGCACGTCCAGGCAAATCCCGACGATGTACGCGAACCGCAAGGGTTGGAGCCGGGTCAGATGACTTGGGTCCAAGCGCACCTTCTGCGGAGCATCGAAGGCGATGGCATGAGGATTAGCCGCGGCGCGGGCGCGCAATGGCGGAAGCTGATCCCGGAATTCGGCGAGGAAGTTGCAGAGGCGTTCCGCGATGGCGCCATGCGCCATTGGCGACGTTATCGTCCGACGCTGCGATCGGAGAGTGGTGGCAGCAATACCATCCCTTATGCACTCGTTTTCGCGATGACCGGGCTTGAAATCGAGTCTGGTGATGATCGTACAGGTCTCGCGCATCTACCAAAGGACGAGGCACTGCACGCGCTCCGCTACGCGACAGCGGAGTTGAGTGGCTTTCCAGCTTGGTTGGAGCCGCTTTACCGAATGCATCCCAAGGAGGGTTTCGAGTTCTTTTGGGGCGAAACGCGCTGGGAGCTGGAACACAGCGGCGCCGAACCGATCCACTACATGCTCCAAAACCTCGTGTACCATGCGCCATGGTTGCAGGGGGATCTTGCCACGCCGATCTACAACTGGTTGTTCGAGCATGGTTCGCCCAACGGCAATTGCCTACATTACGGCCGTCTTGTCATGGTGGGCGGCGGGATTGACGCGGCGAGGCTGGCCGCGCTGGCGCGCTATCACTTCGTAGATGCATCGACCCCCGACGTGCAGCGGGCGAACTGGTTAGCGCTGTGGGTCGAGAACGCACCGTCCGATGGTCTGCCCGCGCTGGCAAACTATCTCGCCAGCTTGGCCGAGCCCGCCGATGCGGGCTTCGCCGAGGAATTCATCGTGTCGCTGATGGGCGGAAGCCGGAGCGCCGGCGCCGGTAACGCAGCTTGGAAGAACCCTGAGGATTTGAAAGCGCTTTATGTGCTGATGCACCGGTACATCCGTAC
Organism: Agrotis ipsilon; assembly: GCA_028554685.1. Taxonomy (NCBI): domain Eukaryota; kingdom Metazoa; phylum Arthropoda; class Insecta; order Lepidoptera; family Noctuidae; genus Agrotis; species Agrotis ipsilon. Next base: position 2,994,970 of record JAPNUC010000032.1, on the reverse strand, counting down.
CGACGAGGATCTCAACCGCACGAATGGAGGTGTCTATTCGCCTACCATGCGCGACGATGCCCAGGATGCGCGCGACACGCTTTTCAATCTCCTGTCGGCCATTCCGGGCGAGGCGACCTATCGCCAGATCCTGATGCTTGCAGATGATCATCCCGAGCCCAGCTATCGCGCGCACATGCGCCGGCGCGCGCATGACCGGGCGGTCGAAGATAGTGACCGCGACTGGAGCCTTTCGGACGTGATAGTTTTGGCAGCGGTGCCCACGGCAGCAGGCTCGGGTAGCTAATACACTATTGGCTCATGCCGCACCCAGAGAGCAGTGGACCGGCACGGCCGCGATGGAGATCGGCCGGTCCGGTTTGGAGTGCCCAGACAATATTTTCTGCTGTTCGCTCAGCTATGTGTGATGACGCGCTGCGCGCCCCATCCCGGTCATTCACCGGTTCGACCGTCGATCCCGGGAGCTGCCATTCGCGGCGGGTTGCTTCACCCAATCGAAATTGAAAAGAATCAGGCCTCTAATTCTCTTGTTTAATCCGATACTCGGCCTAATCATCATAGTAGATCGCTAGGACGCTAGCCTGATAGCTCGCCACCCCTGGCACCCCTTTCATGCAGATCCCAACCCGCCGCCGCAGGCGCTCTGCAATCGCGGGAGCATATTGGTCCGTGAGCAGCGTCTCGAACGCCACCGTTAGCGCGACGATCGCCTCCGCCTCGTTCGCGCGGGCACTGAACGACTACCGGAACCAGTTCAGGGCGGTGAGCAGACGGCGATAGAGACGATTCTCAGGTTTCGAGTGCGTCGCGAGATTGACGTGACGGAAATAACCTCGATCCTCCATGAATTTCCTCGGCAAGGACGGGCCTCATGACCGTAAACCGGAGGCAGCATAGACAGCGGAACAGGTGGTAGATTATTTTCTGCAGCGGCTATTCAGTGAGGACTTCTACATCTTGTGTCCGGACAACGAAGTCACATCCGAAATGGATATGCGCCGCATCCAGTGGTCGGCCGGAGACATGTTTCATAACCGTCCAGCACTCTCACGCTGGAACCCGGCTTGGGCGCAAAAATTTACGCAATGGATGAGGAAGCGTGAGCTTTCGGATGATCAGTTCCGGGCATCGCGAGCTCTGAACTTGACCTGCTTGCAGATTGGTTCTCTGGTCTGATCGCCTTGCAATTCGAGGCCGTGCACGCCTCAACTAAAGTGTCCGCTATTAAGAATAGTAGACACAGACCTCATATGACCGACATGAGGCGAAACCGGTAAGTCCGCTTTGCGTATAGCAAGCGGACAGACAGCTCTCGCCCGTATATCGGCCGTTTCCGCAACCGATCTGGTTTCCCGAATGCAGACATCAGCATCGGCCATCTTTCGCTTCATTTGTACGAACGAATGTGATACAGATGTACATAAGCGCAAGGAGGCTTTTTATGTCTGCTGTTACATTCCGGGTAGATGAAACGCTTAAGGCTGTCGCAGTTGAGAAGTTGTCGGCTCAAGGCATTTCACTTTCTGACGCACTGCGCGATACCCTCGCGTATATTGCTGAAACGGGTCGCTCTCCCGTCAAGCGGAGGCTTGTCACAGACGAGGATGCGGAGCTTATCGAGATTGTGCGCGAACGCCTTAAAAACCCTGCCCAAAAGCATCGTATGACTTTTGCGGAGCTTAAGAGCCGTCATCGCGAATGAAAGAATATTTTCTTGAATTCGACGATATAGCGCTCAGAGAGTGGGATGCTCTTGATGGCAGCGTGCGTAAGAAATTTGAAAAGAAGCTGGAAAAGCTGATCTGGAACCCTCACTCTCCAAGAAACGAACTGCATCGTGACCTGTCAGGGTTTTATAAGATCAAGCTTCTGAAAGATGGTTACCGCCTTGTTTATCAGGTCATCGACGAACGGATCGTCATCTATGTCATTGCCGTTGGTCGGAGAGCCGATAATGAGATTTATGAACTGGCTTCAAAGCGAACAGAGTGAATGTACTTTCTTGGTAGAAAGTCAGTTCCCGCCCTTATCTCGGACGTTAGAGAATACAACGCAGTTGCCCCAGATCGGACATCGCGTCGGCGTCTTCACGAACGTTAATTGTCGATCAGCGTTCGCTCGACCTTTTTGGTCCTCAGGTATCGACATCTCAAAGGTGTTTCCCTTTTCGTACGGCAAAATACCTGCTTGAAATCCCCCTGCTAAATGTGAAAGGCGCCTGAATGACCTGGACACCCTCTTCATCCCGCTACGAATCTACGTCGTTTCGTCGCTGTGGCCGCTCCGGACTCGATCTGCCGCTCATTTCGCTCGGGCTCTGGCATAATTTCGGCGGTGACGACGTGTTCGAGACCGGCCGCGCGGTTATCCGCCATGCATTCGACAACGGGATCACGCATTTCGATCTGGCGAACAACTACGGGCCGCCCTACGGCTCGGCCGAGGAAAACTTCGGCACGATCCTAAAGAAGGATTTCCAGGGCCACCGGGACGAAATGATCATTTCGTCGAAAGCCGGCTGGGATATGTGGCCTGGACCTTATGGTAATGGCGGATCACGCAAATATCTGCTGGCATCGCTCGATCAGAGCCTGCGCCGAATGGGCCTCGACTATGTCGACATCTTCTATTCCCATCGTCCCACACCCGATGTGCCCCTGGAGGAAACGATGGGCGCGCTGGTGCAGATGCACCGTCAGGGCAAGGCCCTGTATGTCGGAATTTCGTCTTATGGTCCGGAACGAACCCGTCAGGCCGCGGAAATACTCCGGTCCGCAGGTGTTCCCCTGCTAATTCACCAGCCATCCTACTCGATGCTCAATCGCTGGATCGAGACGGACCTATTGAACACCCTCGAAGACATCGGAGCCGGCTGCATTGCCTTCTCGCCGCTGGCGCAGGGCCTGTTGACGAACAAGTATCTGAACGGCGTGCCCGACGCATCGCGTGCCGCAGCAGAAGGCTCTTTCAGCCGCGAGATGCTCAGCGAGCAAAACCTCGCCCATGTCCGCGCACTTAACGAAATGGCACAGGCGCGTGGGCAATCTCTGGCCCAGATGGCCATCGCATGGGTCCTGCGCGACCCGCGCGTCACGTCCGCTCTCATCGGCGCGCGCAACGTAAAACAGCTGAGCGATTCGCTCGACGCGCTGAAAAAGCTCGATTTCAGCGAAGCCGAACTTCACGAGATTGACGCCCACGCACAGGACGGCGGCATTGATCTCTGGCGCGGCCTTTCGGACTGAACACCCGATCGACACGTCTCCCACTCGGCAAGACCATATAACTGCGATAAATAGTGATATTATTGGGTAATTGACGAGATTGTACGATGGTATATAGTAAGGACGAATTTCTATCGTCCTTTTGGGTATCCCATCGTGGTCTTCGCCATTTCATATGCCCCCGTGGGCGCCCGCAGGTGGCCTCTTGTCGGAATGGTGGCGATAGGGGCTGGAATGCTGCTGCATTATCAGGCCCGGGCCGCGCCTGACCTGAAACACCCCCGGATCGCAAATCCGCCTCATAAACAGTTGCCCCGTTCCGGGTCGGCCCCGGAAGACATCACCGTAACGGTGCGGCGGCGGAGCGAGCCCCTGCAACGCACGCCGGTCGCCGTGTCCGTTTTCAACGCACGACAGGCCGATCGCCTGAACGCGCATGATCTCGGCAGCATGTTGGCCTTCGTTCCGGCAGCCAGCTTCCAGACGGCCGCGTCCGCCAATGATCGCGTCGTCTTCATCCGCGGCATCGGCACGACATCGACCTCGCCTGGCGTGGAGCCGTCGGTTTCCACGGTGATCGACGGCGTCGTGATGACACGCGCCGGAGAGTCCCTGTCCGAACTGATTGGTCTGGATCACATCGAAGTTCTGCGTGGACCGCAGGGAACGCTGTTCGGCAAGAACGCCTCCGCAGGTGCCGTGAACATCGTGACGTCACAGCCGACCGAGGCATTTCACGCATTCGCCGACGCATCCTATTTTACGTCGACGGAATATCGCTTGACCGGCGGCGTCTCTGGTACCCTGATCCCGGGTAAACTGATCGGTAATTTTGTGGCTCTCGCCAGCGGTTACGACGGCAACGTCGACAACGTCGCACTCGGCAAGGAGGTCAACGGTTACCAGCATCGCGGTTTCCGCAGCAAGCTGGCCTGGACCCCGGACGACGATACGCGGGTGACGCTCGGTCTCGACTATGTCCACGCCAACGATCCGGTCGTGAACGGTGTTTTTGTCGCTACGTCGAGGAAGGCCTATCCCACGAATGCCGTCACGGCAAATCCAGCTCTGCAAGGCGTCCTGCGATCGGAAGGGATCACGCCATCGCGCGACAATACGACGATCAGCAACAATGCGCTCAGCCAATCGCTTGATGACAACGGGGGTGCGTCCATCACCGTCGATCGGAAACTTGGTGGCGGCTATGACCTGACAGCGATTTCTGCCTATCGTCGCTGGGAAAACCGTCAGAACCAGGATTACGATCAACTCTCCCAGGCTTACGCAGGTTTTCCGCAAGTCTATGATCAGGGACGTCTCGCCTTCTGGCAGGCATCGCAGGAGCTGCGGATTGCGTCGCCCAAAGGTCATTTTATCGATTATGTCGCCGGCCTTTACTACCTGCATACCGACAGCCAGACAGGCTATAGCCGGGACGTCGATGCGTTGCCCGGAGACGCCAATCGCAGCGCCGATGGCCAAATGAATTATGGTGTTGTTGGAAACAACTATGCAATCTTCGGCGAAGGCAATGTCAATTTCACAAAGCGGTTCCGGGCCATTCTGGGGCTGCGGCTGTTGCGCGATGACCTGAGTTATAATTTCAACCGGGCCTCGACACTGTCAGGTTCCACGCTCGGTATCCGCCCCCCCTTTGGAAGCAGCGGATCGACCGCGCATAACGGCTATGGCGATCGCATCGGTCTTCAATACGACGTTGCTCGCGATATCAATGCGTATTTTACCTATTCACGGGGTTACAAGGGGCCGGCGTTTAATGTTTTTCCCAACATGCAGGCCACGGACGAGCGTGCCCTGCGCCCCGAAACCAACAACAGCTTCGAAGTTGGCCTGAAAAGCCAGTTCCTGCACCGCAAGGTTACGGTCGACATCGCAGGCTTTATCGAGAACTTTTCGAACTATCAGGCCAACCTTCCCCAGTTCGTGAACGGCGGGTTCGTGACCGAACTGATCAATGCGGGCTCCGTATCGACAAAAGGCGTCGAGGGAGACTTCGTCTGGCGTCCCGTTGGGGGCCTGACGCTCAACGCCAATTTCGCCTACACGTACGCGACAGTCGGGCGCTTTTTATGCCCGGCGGGCGCTGCGGCCTCCTGCAACGTGAACGGACAGCCATTGCCCTTCGCGCCGCGTTGGAAAGCCGTCTTCAGCGCAGACTATACACACCCGCTGAACGACCGGTTCGATTTCAACGTGAACAGCATCTATAATTGGCAAAGCCGCGTGCAATATTCACTGGCTGAAACGCCTGACACAATTCAACCTGCTTACGGCATCTGGAATATGAGCATGGGCTTTACGGACGTGCCGAACAAGTTGCGTCTGACGTTGGTGCTGCGCAACATCCTCAACCAGCATTACGCGTCCTATCTGAAATATGGCAACGAAGCTGGTGTGACGGCATTCATCCCGCGCGATTTCAACCGTTATGGCGGCTTTGAGCTTCACAAGGATTTCTGAAGTGTCGAAGCCGCCTGCATGGGGAGCGCCGGACAGGCGGATCTGGAGCGTCGTCCTCCTGTTCCTGATCGGCATTATCGCCTATGCCGATCGACAGGTCATAGCGCTGGTCAAACCTGTTCTGGATCATGAATTCGGCTGGCGCCCCCAGGATTACGGCGCGATTTCAGCCTACTCCCAGATCGCTATCGCATGCAGCCTTCTCGTCAGCGGATGGATCGTCGATCGGATCGGTCCACGATGGTCACTTGGCGGGGGCCTCGCGGGCTGGAGCGCGGCGACGATGCTTCACGCCGCCATGCGTTCCATCGGCGGGTTCATCGCCGTGCGTTTCGCGCTCGGTTTTTTCGAAGGTGTCGGTACGCCTGCACTGATGCGTGCTGTCGCCGGGCTCTATCCACGAGAAAACCGTGCCGCCATCATCGGCGTTCTCAACGCAGCACCCAATGTCGCCGCTATGGTGACGCCACTTTTCGTATCGGTCCTCGTCGGCGCGATCGGCTGGCGCGGCGTGATGTTGGTGGTCGGCAGTGGCGGCCTTCTGCTTGCCTGGCTTTGGATTGCGCGGTCGCCCCGAATTGGAATGCCAGTCGATAATCCACGGCAAGGAATGCACCATGATGCGCCGCCCCGCCATACCGGCCGCATCGCGACCATTTTCGCCACGTCAAAAACGTTGACGGACCCGGTCTGGTGGTTCCTGCTCTTCTGGCTCCCTGATTTCCTCGCCCATCGTTACAACCTGCATGCAGCGCAGCTTGGTGTGCCACTCTCGATGGCCTATGCGATGGCAACTCTCGGCTCAATTCTGGGCGGCTCGCTGCCGAACTGGCTGGCGCGTCGTGGACTTCAGCGTGATCAGGCAAGGCAATGGGTATTGGGCATCGCGGCTCTTGCGGCGCTCCCTTTGCCACTAGTTCTGCACATTTCCGGACTCGGTGTCGGTGTTACCCTGTGTGGCCTGACCCTCGCCACGCATCAGATCTTTGCCGCAAATCTTTTCAGTCTGGTCGCGGAACGGCAGCCCGAAATCGTCATCGGTCGTACGACGGGAATCGGTGCGTTTTGCGGCAATATGGCCGGCGCCCTAATGCTTTATCTGGTCGGCGAGGCAAGCGGCCATCTCGCGCCGATATTCGCATTCTGTGCGATCACCTATGTGGCAACCTGGGTGTTCCTTTCAGCGACGGTGCTGCGCGCTTGAAGCCAGCACTTCGCACATCGATACCACGCGTTTCTCGCGCGCGCTGATCTCCGCCGCCGTTCCCATGGCAACCGCGCGCAAACCATCCTGAGCAGTGACCTGCACCGGCGCGCGTCCCTGCGCCGCATCCAGAAACGCGCGCAACTGGAAATAGGTCGCGCCATGATGATGCCCGGCTGCAAGAACGGCTTTGTCGACCGGGATCGCCTCGCGTTCGACGGATTTTGGTTCGCCGACCGGGACGCGCGGCGAGAACGTCTTGACGCCGCCGGGAATACCAACCGTCAGCTTGGCCCTGTCGCCGATGGCCACCAGTTCTTCCTGCTCTTCAGCACCTTCGGCAAACATACAGAGATCGAGCATGGCGCGCGCGCCGTTGTCGAAATCGACCACCGTATAACTGTTGTCGATGATGTCCGGCACCTGACCGTCATAACGCTCGTCGAGATGGTTGACGTCCGCACTGCCCGAACAGAAGACGCGAACTGGCTCGGCATCGATGATATGATGCATCAGATCGAAGAAATGACAGCATTTCTCGACCATCGTGCCACCGGTATTGCGATTGAAGCGGTTCCAGTCTCCTACCTTGCGAAGGAACGGAAAGCGATGTTCGTGCAGTGCGAGCCGACGCAGCACGCCCGCGCGCCCGGCATGGATCTCCCCGATGAAACGGCTAACGGGCGGCATGAAACGATATTCCATGCCGACCCAGAAAATGCCGACACGATCCCGACTGCGGCGGACGATATCCTCGGCGTCCATGACAGTCGTGCAAAGCGGCTTTTCACAGAGAATATGCAGATCCGTCGCTAGTAACGGCAGCAGAACGTCATGATGCGTGTAATTCGGCGATGCCACGATCACGGCGTCCAGAGAGGTCTCCGCCAGCATGGCCGGAACGTCGCGAAAACCCGGAACGTGCTGTCCCCGCGCGCCCAGTGTCTCGCGCGCCCAGGCAATCGAGCTTTCGATGGGATCGACTAACGCCACGACATCGCATCCTGACACCAGCGCCAGATTACGAAGATGTTCCTGAGCCATAAGACCAGTTCCGACCATAGCGAACCGCATCGTCTCTCTGCTTCCTGCCTGTCACGAGTGGCGGGGGTATACGATGCCTCACTATCGAGGTAAATCTTATATAATGACCTTCAATCGCCTTATTGGGAATTCAACGCCATGAGTGGAATAAGCCGCATTTGCGAAGTCAGTTGGTTCTCCGCGCTGTGCGACGACGATTACGAGTTCCTTGGCGTGCCCGACCCGGCGCTGCAGTCCTCATGGGAGCATTGCCGCAATATCGTCCAGACGGCGGAAACTGCGGGCTTCGATCGTGTCCTTCTCCCGTCGGGCTACAAGCTCGGAATCGATAACGCTGCCTTTGCAGGCGGCATGGCGCCGCTCCTGCGCCGTCTGCGTCTGCTGCTGGCGGTTCGCTGCGCCGAACTCTGGCCGCCGCAACAGGCACGCCAGATCGCGACGCTGGATCAGATGCTGGAGGGACGGCTGGACATCAACATCATCTCATCCGATCGTCCGGGCGAAACAATGGAGAGCGCGCCCCGCTATCGCCGATCACTGGAATACATGCAGATTCTGCGCGATTTGCTGAGTGGAAAGGCTGTGGATTTTCAAGGCGAGTTCTATCAACTCGCCGTCGAGCCGCCGCGAGTGCATTCGCATGGCGGAATCGCGCCGTTGTTCTACTTCGGTGGCCTATCGGAAGCCGCGCGCGAAACAGCTGCAGCCGGGGCGGACGTTTATCTAATGTGGCCTGACCGTCTCGATCAGGTTGCGGCGACGGTTCAGGATCTGAAGGCCCGTGCCGCGCGGCACGGGCGTCAACTGCGTTTCGGCTATCGCGTGCATGTCGTCGTGCGGGAAACGGAGGCGGACGCGCGGGCGGCAGCAGATCGCCTCGTGTCGAAACTGGATGCCACGCAAGGCGATGCCATTCGCGGCCGATCGCTCGATGCGGCGACGGCAGGGGTGGCGCGTCAGACGTCCCTGAGGGCTGACGCGGATACCGATGGCTATATCGAGGACAATCTGTGGACCGGGATCGGCCGCGCCCGTTCGGGCTGTGGCGCGGCTATCGTCGGCAATCCGGATCAGGTTATGGCCAAATTGCGCGCGTATCAGGACATTGGGATGGAGGCCTTCATCCTGTCCGGCTATCCTCACCAGGCAGAATGCGACCTGTTCGCACGCCACGTTCTGCCACAGATTGAACATGACGCGATAACGCGCTGAAAATTGCCTTTTTTCAATATAGTCGTCAGTAACTGTGCCACGTTCCAATTATCTGTCCAGCAGGACTTAGAGCATGATCCGATCAGTCTGGTTCATATCCGGCTGCGGTGAAGCAGGCGGTGGCCTGGCGATGAGAGATATCGTCGATTGCGCCGCAGACGGCATCCTGGAGTGCATCGATGGTTCGGGGTGCCACTCGTCTGATCCATGCCTTCATCTTGGCGAAGATGTTCTCGATAGGGTTGAAGTCGGGACTGTAGGGCGGCAGGAACAGCAGCCTGGCGCCGACTGCCTCCACAGCTTCGCGCGCTACGGCTCCTTTATGGGCGGGCAGATTATCCAGAATGACGACATCACCCGGCGACAGGGTTGGAACGAGCACCTTGCGGGTATAGGCGGCGAACCATTCGCCGGTCATGGGGCCGTCCAGCATCATCGGTGCTGTCATGCCGGACAGGCGCAGTCCGCCGATGAAGGTCGTGGTTTTCCAGTGCCCATGAGGCACGGACATCCGACAGCGCGTGCCCCGGCGTGATCGCCCCCGCAGGCGGGCCATCTTTGTCGAGACGGCGGTTTCGTCGATGAAGACCAGACGGGTCGGATCAAGGTCAGGCTGACTGTCGAACCAGGCCTCGCGCCGCGGTGCGACGTCTGGCCGCATCTGCTCGCTGGCGTGCGCCGTTTTTTTTGACGGTCATGTCGTGACGGTCGAGGCAGCACCAGATCGTGCTCGGCGCAAAGCGGACACCGTATTCCGCAGCCAGTTTCTCCGACAGTTCGACGAGGGAAATATCGGCCTTCGTTTCAATCGCAGCCAGCAGGAAGGTCGACCACGCTTCAACTCGGTGAGAACGGCGATCACCGCCCTGTTTAAGAGCGTGGTCACGGCCACTCGCACGCCATTCCGCCACCCAGCGGATCACGCTCGACGCAGACACACCAAAGCGAACCGCCGCCGCACGACGGGTCATGCCAGAGGCAACAGCCGCAATCGTGCGGCGGCGAAGATCAGCAGACAGGGCTCGGGTCATACGGGCCAGCCTCCATACCGGCACACAGCATGAATCAGATTTCGACCAATATGGGAATCTTAAAATGAGCCCGTTAGATCAGATTATGCTCTAGCTACGCTGCGATACGTTCAACGAAACCGCTCACAAGGCGCAGGCTACATTGGTTGCACGCCCCCGCAACCATGAATAAGTGTCTGAAAAGACACGATAAACCCGCCCTAACACGGCGGGTTTTTTGTTGCCCAAATCACCACGCAGGAAACACATAGGAAACAAACGAAAAAGTACCAGAGCGGGGTTTTGTCGAAGTTCACTTTTATGTGATATTAAAAAGTGCAGTCTCATGCCTAAGTAACGAAACAACGTATCTACACATCAGAGGGCGACAATGCGAGCGAGGCCGCCACGCTTCCGGACCGTTAGCGCTTCTTCGCGGTACAGATCGGCCGCCGTGGCGCCCGCCTGATGCTCCTTCGGGATCCCAATGATCTGGTCCTGTGTAAAACGCGCTGTCTTCATCGCCTGTCTCCAATGGACAGACCTTACTTCAAATCGAGGGCATTTCAGGGGGCAGGGTCAATCACGAGATTCGGGAGAAGACCCCAAATCAGAAAGAGCTTCCAGAAGGGGGAGATCGACAATTTCGACCTGTTCTCGGTGAACGATAATGGCGCCCATATTGGAGAGTTCCTTGAGCACACCATTCACCGTCTGTCGTCCCACCAAGAGATTCTCTGATAATTTCGTTTGAGAGACGGGAATGATGCGCATTGGAAGACAATGACCGCGATAGCCAGTCGCAACTATCGTAAGAGCCCAGGCAACCTTCTGGAGAATGGTGCTGCATGCCATCATAAAGTGAAACTCTGCCATCAGCGCGTAATTTTGGCTGGTTAGATCGAGAAGCTGCAAAGCAAAATCCGACGATTTACACACAAGTGCCCGAAGGTCGCAGGCGGGAATGAGAAAAATTTCAGCCGCAACAGACGCTTTAATCGTAACGTTCGATTTTTTTCCGAAAATACACCAATCAAGATGGATAAGAGCCTGTTTGGAAACTCACGGATGGGCGTTTCTGCGAGTGAGATTGGCGCCCATGGCGACGAGGATCATGGCCTGTGAGACGTCGATCCTGCGTTCGTAGTCGCGTACGAGGCGCCGCCATCGGGTCATCCAGCCAAAGGTCCGCTCGACGACCCAGCGGCGAGGCAGAACCTCAAAGCCCTTTGCTCCATCCCGGCGCCGGATGACTTCAACGACGAAGTCCAGATAAGCAGCCTTATCCATCAGCTGGAGGCGGTCATAAGCGCCGTCAGCAAACAGATGCTTCACCCAAGGCCAGCGCTTGCGGATCGCATCGAGGATCATCTGCGCCCCTGCGCTGTCGGAGATGTCGGCGGGCGTCAGATTGACCATCAGCAGGCGCCCGTCCGTGTCTACGGCGATATGCCGCTTGCGCCCGACGACCTTCTTGCCGGCGTCATAACCTCTTGTTTTTGCGTTCGGAGCCTTGATGCTCTGGCTGTCGATCACCCCGGCCGACGGACTCGCTTCACGACCTGCCCGTTCTCGATCGAGCATCAGTTCAACGTCGTGAATGGTCTGGAACAGGAAACGTCGTGCCAGTTCACGGAACCAGCCATACACCGTGCGCCAGTGCCCGAAATGGATCGGCAGCATCCGCCAGCCGCAGCCCGAGCGAACCAGGTAGCGCACAGCGTTGATCACCTCGCGGAATTCGATCTCCCGTGGACGGCCCATGCGCCCCGGCTCCGGCATCAGGGGCGCGATCCGCTCCCATTCCTCATCGGTCATGTCAGACGGATAACGCTTCGTCTTTCGGGCAATCCCGGCCATTCTGGCTCTCTGCTCTGGTGTCCACATCCAGAGCTTGAATCACACCTACACCGATTTTCCAAACAGGCTCTAAGAAAACCCGGCCCGAATACCGCCAGAACACAATTCGTGCCATCTATGGAAGTATGTTCTGCCCACACTGCTCCTGTCCGCACCATGTAGGCAAAAGAAACCTTTTCACCATCATGTATCAGTATTTCGCCTTTTTGTAGACTTTCTGTAGAAATATTGCAGCATAATTCCTGTTTTATTTCTTTGTCCAGACAGGAAAACCATGAATTTAAATGTGACATTTCTTCAATGGGAAGATATTCTTTGAGGGGGCGTGTTTGTGTTTTCATTTTTTTTGCGATCTCCGTCATCTCTATGTTCTTTTTGTGATTTACGACAGGGCCGTTCGATCCCTCATGAGTTCCCCACCTTCACGGTCGCAAAGCTCCGGAACCGGGTTTTATGTCAACATCTCCACCATATGAGCTCGAACCGTGACGGTTCGTGCGGGCATTACCGCAGAGTGTGCATGGGTGTTGATTAAATATGAACAAACAAATTGTTTTTTGTTCTTGTGTCGTCTGGACGACAGAATGGGAAGTTGAGTTACGATATGCATAACGCCAAGACAGGATTTGCCCCTGTTGATTTGCCGTTAAATCGGTTGAATGATTGGAGTTTAGCATGCGTGAACTGAATACCCTTGAGATTTCCGAAGTTTCCGGCGGCCTGAGCCAGGGTCTGTCTGATTCTATCGAGGGTTTGATTAACACCTCTATTGCAACGGGTTGGGCAGGCGCCATCATCGGCGGTATGCGTGGCGGCAACAACGGCGGCGTCCTTGGTCTCGGCCTGATCGGCAATCTTGTCGGAACGATTTATGGCACCATCTCCGGCAGCATTGGCGGCGCCATTATGGGCGCTCTCGAAGGCCAGTCCGGCACGGCCGCGATCCAGAAGTCCATCATTACGGGCCTCACGAATGGCTCCATGCTGAGCAACCAGCAGCCGACGATTGCCTAAGTTGCCTTGACGAATGGGCTCTCCAGAGTAGGTCAGAACCTGCATCATGAGCCATTGATAAGAGCAATGGGTGAAGCAGGATTGGCACGAGGCGGCCTGAAGGATCGGGATTGACAGTATTCGTCCATTCTTACTTCAGGTAACGTCTTTATCCTTAATGGTGTGCTGTAGTGCAGCCATGCGGATTACTCTCGGTCGGATTCGCATGGGCGCTACGATCGGTGGCGCTCATGCAGGTCTGCTTTCGCTGTTGATTCGAGCAGAGGCGTGTAGAGTGTCTTGTTGCGGAATTTTGTGAAGATGAGACTAGGTATCTGAATGGATGTCAGGCTGATGCGTCGTAATGCAGCCCGCTACGACAAGCTCTGCCGGTTCTTCTGGATTTCCTAAATCTCGCCAGCGAAAGACTCTGGATCAGCATGTTCTAATCAAGATCGGGTGGTTTCAGAAAACTGAGGCTGCTTTTCACTTAATTGCGATTCATTTCCAGATGCCTGCAAATCGTGAGGGCGAGTGTTCCGATCGTGCAGCAGTAATGTGTTTGGAATTCTTTGGAGTAAAGAATATGGCAATCACGTTCCCTAGCGGCACGACATACACGATCCCCGAAGATGATACGACGTCCACGCAGCATACGGCTACGCGATCGGTTACTGGAAATAATTCTTCAAGCCTTGTAGTGAATTATTTCAATGGCGTAAGTCATGGGAATACTTACAGTGTTGCGAATGATGTCACCGTATCCAAGGCAGGGGACGCGGTAACATTTAATTACACGACGGTTGGGGAGCAAACGGGACAGGTAACCTACTATTATCAAGGGTATTACAATAACGGAATCAATGCATCCAGCACCGATGAAAGTAATTATACGATTCTTCTTTCAAGTAACCCCAATGGTAGTGGAGAGAGGCTCGCCGTAACGAGCGCCCCCTCAAAGCTTCTCGCTACAAGAAAAAGCTATGACGGGTACCCTGATTCCATCTCGACGGACACAGGTACGCTGGCAGGCTTTCTTTATCATAATGGCGGAGCGGTTCCGGACGTCGATATTACCGAGTGCTTTCTTGCCGGTGCGATGATCGAGACGGCAGCGGGTTTCAAGGCCATCGAAAACATCTCGATGACCGACGAGATTGTGGCCTACGGGAATGACGACAAGGCTCCCAGAAAGATCAAGGCCGTTCTCAAGCGCCGCGTTACGGTGCGTGACCGCATGGATTATCCGGTCCGCTTCCGCAAGGACGCCATTGCTCCCGGTATTCCGTCCGAAGATCTCATGGTGACCTCCGAACACTGCATGTATTTTGAAGGTCGCTTCATTCCCGCGCGTATGCTCGTCAACGGTCGCACGATCACGGCTGAAGATCATATGTCGTCGTTTGACGTGTACCATGTCGAGTTTGAAGATCATGCGATCATCAATGCCAGCGGTATGCTGACCGAAAGTTTTCTGGCGACGGGCAAGTCTTACAAACGCGGCAATGGCGTGTTCCTGCATTCGGTCGGAACGAAAACCTGGGAAGACGATGCTGCGGCTCCGTTGACGACCGACACGACATTCGTGGAGCCTCTTTATCTCCAGTTTGACAATCGGGCGACGGATCTGGGGTATGAGGCTCGCAAAGAGCCGGAACTGGTGCAGGATCCGGATCTCCATATGATCACTCAGGACGGCCAGACGCTGAAGCCGCTCCGTATCACGGATGGCAACCGCTATGTTTTCCAGCTTCGTGACGATGTTACGTCCGTTACGCTGGTTTCCCGGACCGCCCGTCCTTCAGAAACAGTCGGCCCGTTCTGTGACGATCGTCGCGATCTGGGTGTGCTTGTCGGTGATATCACTCTCTTTGAGTCCCACACGCATAAGGAAATCACAGATCATCTGACGGCGGAAACGCTGCCCGGCTGGGATGTGCGCGAGGCATCGCCCTGCCGCTGGACCAATGGTGCTGCGCAGATCGATTTCGGAGCCCGCACTTCGATGACTTCCGGCATGCTTTGTGTGCAGGTTCTCGCGGCAGGACCGTATCTGGCGGAGACGTCGGTTATCGAGCAGGCAATGCAGAAGGCGGGCTGAAGAAGCCTTACGCCTGACCTGAAGGTTTGCGGGAGGGAACCTGCCGGGAGGCAGGTTCCCTTCTGTGTGTCAGGCTCTTCATGCCTTGTTATGTTCTCCGGTCGGGAATGACGATGCATCCAGCCATTCCTGAAACACGTTTTTTACCCAATGAAATTACAAGACAGTTTTGAATGAGTGATTTGTTTCGGCCAGAGGTATTTCAGGCGCGCCAGAACGCCTGGCTTGGATCTGTCCAGTTCTCCCAGCCAGTGCCGGTGCGTATCGTCACGGTTTTCGTGGCTTTTCTGATTCTTTTTGCCGTCCTGTTCGTTGGTTTTGGAACTTACACACGCCGCGTTCATGCCAAGGGTGCGATGTTGCCTCCGGAAGGGTTGGTCACCGTTACGGCTGCCCGTCCCGGAGTCGTTCTGACGCTTCAGGCGCGAGAAGGGCAGTATGTGCACAAGGGCGATGTGCTGTTTGAAATCGACCTGGATACGCGCTCGATGAGCGGGCAAACCACTCAGCAGATTCTCAGCGCGTTGAAGGAGCAGAAACGGCTTCTCAGCCAGCAACGTGTCCTGCGTCTTGAGGATGCGCCGATGGAACGTCAGGGCATGGCCAATCAGATGACGTATCTGGCGCAGCAGAAAGCGGCTGTTTCGGAGCAGATCGTCCAGGAAGAGAACACTTTGGGCCTGATGCGACGCGAGCTCGCGGAACTGGAACGGGGTGTGCAGGAGCATATCGTCGCGCAGACGCAGGTTCAGCAGCAGCTCAGCACTTTCGCGCAACATCAGGCGACGCACGATGCTGCCGTACAGACCCGGATTGAAACAGAAGGAAAAATGGCCGATCTTGCTTCAAAGCTGAAGCGGTTCGATGGACAGCTTGCGCATGATCTGAACGAAATCGATCAGAAGATTGCCTCTACCAATCAGCAGATTGCAGATCAGGAGAGCCATGGCGTCAGCCTGATCGTCGCGCCTGAAGACGGCGTTCTGACGGCTTTGAGGGCCTTCCGGGGCGAGCAGGTGACGGCAGGAATGCCTCTTGTCACGATTCTGCCGAAAGGCGGAAACCTTCTGGCGGAGTTCTATGTCACCAGTGCCGCCATCGGGTTCGTTCACCCGGGGCAGCCCGTCTATCTGCGCTATGCCGCTTTTCCCTATCAGAGGTTCGGGTTGTACCGCGGGCGGGTCTCGGAAATTACCCATGCCCCTGTGACCAGCACCGAAAGTCAGATGCAGTCCGGTCAGGAGGATGCCCGGAAAGGGGATATGGCGACGCATGGAACCACCAGCGACGTCTATCGAATCCGTGTTCAGCCGGATCATGCGTCCGTGCTGGTCGATGGCAGGTCGCGCCCGCTTGAGCCGGGCATGGCCGTGGAGGCCGATATCGCGACGGATCGCCGACGCCTCTACCAGTGGATTTTCTCTCCCCTGACCGAAATTCATGACACGGTCATTACGACACTGAATGGGCCGCAGCCATGATGAACTTTTCGTCTTTCAAGGCTCTGGAGAGTGGTTTCGGCCGCCGGCTGCCCGTGATCCTTCAGGCGGAAGCTGCGGAATGCGGGCAGGCCTGTCTGGCCATGGTGTTGGCTTACTACGGACACTCCATCGATCTGGCGACGTTTCGCAGGCGGGTCTCGATTTCCCTGAAGGGTGTGACGCTGCGCGATCTGATCGGCACGGCGCAGACCATGGGCCTTCTGGCAAGAGCCGTACGTCTGGATCTCGATGAACTGGCAGCCCTGAAGCGACCGGCCATTCTCCATTGGCGGCTCAATCATTTTGTCGTTCTGGCGAGTATTTCAAAAGACCGCGTGGTGATCCACGATCCGGCGGTAGGGCGACGGTCCATCACCAAAGCGGAACTGTCAGAAGCGTTTACGGGTGTCGCTCTGGAACTGACGCCCAGTGAATCCTTCGAGGTCAAGGACGAGCGCAATGTGCTTCGTCTCCGGGATCTTTTCAGGCATGTTCACGGATTGCGACCGGCTTTGCTGGCCTTGTTCGTGCTGTCCCTGGGGCTGGAAATTATTGCACTTGTTTCGCCGATGGTGTCGCAGGTCGTGATCGACGAAGTGATCGTGACGGCAGATCATGATCTTTTGACCACGATTACGTGCGGGCTTGCCTTTCTGCTTCTGTTGCAGATGGGCATTGGCACGGTCCGAAGCTGGTTTGTCGCGCTTTTCAGCACCCGTGTCGGGTTGCAATGGAACGCCAGTCTTTTCAGCCATCTTTCCCGTCTGCCACTGGATTATTTTTCCAAACGTCATACGGGCGATATTATTTCCCGTTTCGGGTCGCTGGGGGCTGTGCAGAAAACCCTGACGACAGACATGGTTCAGACGCTCATGGATGGCATCATGGCCATCGGTATGGGCATCATGCTGTTTCTGTATGGTGGATGGCTTGGTGCGATCGCCTGCGTTGCGCTCGTTCTGGATATCGGGTGCAGGATGATGTCCTATTCCGCATATCGAAGGGCATCGGAAGAAGCGCTGGTCTTCGATGCTCGCGGACAGTCTCATTTTATCGAGACCATCAGCAATATGGCGACTGTCAAGTTACTGAATCTGCGTGAGCGTCGGCAGGAAGGCTGGCTGAACACTCAGGTGGACTCGCTGAACGTCCGGCTGAAGCTGCAGCGCTATGATATTATTTTCGGGCGCCTGAATGATCTGATTTTTGGTGTGGATCGCCTGATTATCATGGTTCTGGGTGCCAGGGCGGTGATGTCGGGTAGTATGACGGTTGGCATGCTGGTGGCTTTTCTGTCCTATAAGGATCAGTTTGCCAGTCGTGTGGGCAGTCTGGTGGGAACGGCTTTCAAACTGCGCATGCTGAACGTCCAGACCGAGCGATTGTCCGATATCGTGATGTCAGAACCGGAGACGACCGCGACGGATCAGGGCGTTCTTATCTCCGAAGGCGATCCTGCACAGTTGTCGTGTCGTGATCTGTCTTTGAGGTATTCTTCCCAGGAACCCTGGATTATCCAGAATTTTTCCATGGATTTTCCTGCGGGCAAGACGATCGCCATCATTGGCCCGTCCGGCTGTGGCAAGACGACGCTTTTGCGGGCCCTGATGGGGCTTTCTCATCCTGAAGAGGGGCAGGTTCTGATGAACGGGCAGGATATCGGCAAAGGAGGAGGAGGGGAATATCGCGCCAGAATTGCCGGTGTGTTGCAGGATGATGGAGTTTTTTCCGGCTCATTGGCAGAGAATATCTCAGGTTTTTCCGAAAAACCTGACTGGGCACGTATTGAATTCTGTGCGGCACAGGCTGCGGTTCTCGAGGATATTCGCAGAATGCCCATGCAGTTTGAAACTCTGGTTGGAGAGATGGGAAATTCTCTCTCGGGCGGTCAGAAGCAGCGTGTCATTCTGGCTCGTGCGCTGTATCGCGCACCGGAAATCCTGTTTCTGGATGAGGCTACCAGCCATCTTGATGACGTCACGGAGCAGGCTGTCGCTCTGGCACTGCAAGAAACCCGGATGACCAAGATCATCATTGCGCATCGACCGGCAACCATTAACAGCGCCGATCTTGTGCTTCAAATGACCCCGGGAAGAGGAATAGAGCTGTTTGATATTAAAAATCTACAGCATGTCGCCAGTTGAGTGAGGCGACGCGGCGTTACGGTTTGCGTGAGGATCGACGGGATCGGGAAGGGCACGCCGCGAGCGGGCTGCCGATCATCGTCTGTTCATGGAGGCGGCCCCCTGCCGGTTATTCCGTCGGGCAATGGCTGCGGCGTCCTCCACACACCAGACCGGTGGCGCTGTCATGACCGCAGCAGCATCGAGCGCAACCCGCCACGACCAATTCTCCGATCTTTCGTGGGCTTCTTCAACTTTTGCCGACGCAAGGTTTTGGTAGGGGTTTTTGTTGGTTGTTGCAGCGTATTCAGATTTATATTTCAAAAAAATATAAATATATCTGGATATGGTTTGTAAAAAGTTATATAGAAAAAATCTTGCAGCAGAAACTGACAGATTTATAATGCGCTTCACTATAGCATCCTGCCTGATTTGCCTTTTTACTCTTCCCGCTGCCGCAGATGGCGTGATTTTTGCGCATTCCGGTCGGCATAACATCGATATCACGTATCTGGATCCATCAACGCGCTGCAATACGTCAGAGCTGCATCTGATGATGCTTGTGACGCCTGCCAGTCAGAATATCTCGACGGCTGAACAGCAACTGAGCCTTTCGAACGCCCTGGGGCGTAAGCTGGCGACCGATACCCAGTGTCACACCGTGCAGAGCGTTGATGTCGCAATCGTCCAGAATGGATCGATAGCACGTCATATCATGGCATCCCGCGCAACCAACTGGCAGTTCAGTATTGCCGGTGCGACTGTGGCTCAGCCAGCAGTTACGGCTCAGCTTCCCCAGACTTCTCCTCCTGCCACGCTCACGAGCCAAACGCCGGAAGCGGCCCCGCTTCCTGTCAGTCAGGCACAGCCCGCTGCGCCCGTTGCTCCTGTCGTGGCGCCGAAGGTCTCGGTCCCCGACGGCTATATGAACTTGGTCGCTCTGGCAGCACGGGCCAATCCGGCGCTTCTCGATAATGTTCCCGTGCAGAAATGCTGGGGCACGACCTTCATGCGTCAGGAGTGGCTGAATACCCATGGTGACGAATTTGGCCACCATGATGTCGAACAGAAAGCCCGCGCCGCATTGGCACAGATTTCGGCTGCGGCCCCATCGGGAATCCTGTTCGGAGATCTGACGCTCACTCTCGGCGAGTACGATTTCGGCCGACATGCCTTCCCTGTGTCACTGGGCGGCAATCAGATGAACATGGAAGCACCCTGCGACATGAGTGAGGGGCCGTTGCCCCATGGCATCACGGTGTCTTTCGCCAAGGCTGCCCTCTCCTTCGACATCCCTATGGCGCCTGATGAAGCAGCCCGTTTCATTAAAAGCCGCACGCGTTTCGGCTGGGTCAATCGCGAGGTTGTCGCGACGCTGCGGTTTTCCGTCAGCGATCAGGCTGTTTCTGCGTTCTCGTCAAATCAGGGCGGTCTCATCCAGGCACCCTTGCAGGGCATCAGGGTCTACAGTGACGACCATAAGACCACCCTGCTCGCAGATATCGATCAGAACGCCATTTCCAACCGGATACGGACACAGGAAGCGGCCAAGGCTGCTCGTGATGCCGAGGCTGCCGCAGCCGTTCAGGCGGCTCACATGCAGCAACTGGTCCAGAAGCTGCAGTTCTCTTCAAAGTCACAGAAACTCGCAGCCTGGGTGGCGGATGACCTGAATGGATTTACGATGCCCGATCTGGACACGATGATGGATGTGCGCCGCAACGCGGTGCGCAGTAACCATTCCGTCCCGGCCATATTGCTGGTCCAGACGGATGCCGCCGGTCACAGGGCTGTCGCGACCGCTTGGCCCGGTCATCTCACACTGACAATTGCGGATAACCAACCCGCGTTGACTGCGAATACATGGTACATCGTCCGGGGAGCGGTTACAGTGCCGGCTGAGGGTAATTTCCCTGCTGCGGCTATGACTGTTAACGCCTTTCATAGATGTGCTGCGGCGTCCTGTGAGGACGCGGAAAATATTCAGGCACTTGCCGATTATTTGCAGCATCATTCCTCTTCCTCCCGGTTTCATTAATCTCCTCTTTGCCAAGGATCAGAACGTGAAAAGCCTTTTGTCATTCGACACGATGATTACCCCGAAGTTCATCAAATTCTTTTTCTATGTTGGTGTGCTGCTCTGCTGCTTCTTCGGTTTCGCGACGTTCGTGACGGTTCTGACCAGCTTCATCAAGGGAGCCGAAATGAGTGGATCTTCGGAAACGATGGCCACGATCCTTGGTCTGTTCTTTGGAGTGTTCGCCGGGCTGATTGTCACGTTGGTCGGCATCGTCATGGTGCGTGTTTCGAGCGAACTGACCCTGGTTATCTTCATGATACGCGACGAACTGGCCTGGCAGCGCGAAAATGCGATCAGCCGGACCGGTGCATCCGGTAACTAAGGCAACGTAAATGCGCGACGATGCGAAAAAGGAACGAACGCCTCTGGCGCAGGGCAAGCCTGACCCGAAACTTCTGATGTCATCAGGTCTGACGAACAGTACCGTCAAACCGTCAGCATCGGAAGCAACTGCCTGGTCCGAAATAGATTGGGTCGGGCAGGGAGCACGCATTTCGGCACTGGGCAAGGAAAAGGGCGCTCAGCTGACGGAACTGGCGGCCGCTTTCATCAAGCGTGGTGGTGAAACGGCTCAGGAAACGCAGAAAGCCTTCGCCGATCCCGAAAAGCGGATACAGTTTTTCGGGCGATATGGCAGGTTTCTCAAAATCGGTGGCAGTGCCGTCGTGGTGTGCGTTGCGCTGGGTTATTGGGGTGTCTCGCACGAAGCGGGCAAAATTGCGGATAAAAACCTCCAGACTTTCCTGAACCGGGCGGGGTTATCGGATTTTGTGCATTACAGTTCAGTTTCCGCAACGCCCTGGGGAAGCGTGACGCTCCATGATGTCTCGATCAGCCATCCAGGCGCAGCAGGCCTGAGACACGCTATCGCTGCCAGGATCGGCACCCTTAAAATCAGTGGTGTTGGGGCGGGAAATACTCTTCCGAAGCATCTGTCTCTTTCTGCCAGTAATATCGAATGCATGCTCAATGATGGAACCGTCTGCCTGAACGGCTCAGTCGCAGACAGCACCTCATTGCGCGCACTTGGATTCAGAACTCTGACGGGAGATGCCAGCCTGTCCTACGCGCTCCATGGCGATCGGATCGATATCAGCACCAGCGGCAACATGACGGGGGCCTTCAACTGGGGCGTAGAAACGTCCATCAGGGGGATTTCGGATCAGATTCTGGCAAACCTTGCGGCCTTGGCACAGTCAAATACAGGCATGTTCATGCTTGGCATGTTTCAAATGGTCGAACAATTGCAGGATGTTGCGATTTCGAAAGCCGATGTCCGAATTGACAACCGAGGTCTTTATCAACGTCGTAAAGCCGTGCCTGATACAGCTTTTCCTGTTTCTGACAGTGTGCCTTCAGGCTTGGCGCCGATAGAGAAATGGAACCGCTATGGTGGAAAGCTCAAGGTTCATATGGCACCGGATGAGCCGATTCCTATAATGCGTCGATCTTTTTTCGGTGGATCCATTCTCAATCCTGATCTGTTCAGACTTGACAATCTGATGCGCGATTCACATGCGACAGTATCAGTGGATTGAGAATAGTCAGTCCTGTTATCCGTGCGAATGAAATAAAAAAGGCGGTCTCGTGATAGACCGCCTTTTTTGCTTCGGGCTGGCCGACCGACTACTTGTCCAGATCGATCGGTGCGGAGTTTGTCGTTGTGGTCGTCACCGCGGTCTTGAGTGTCGCTGCATTCGATGAGCCTGCGCGCGGTTTTCTACCGCCTTGAGGCTGAGTTCTTTCCGTGGTGGTGACCGTAACCTGCTGGGGAGCGACTGGATTGTTATAACCAGGCAGCACATTGTGATAAGTCAGCATGCACTGGGCATAAGAATTGTTGTACTGGGTTTGAATTCCGTCCTGTTGACCTGAGGAATACATCCCGGCACCCAGACCTGATCCCGTTGCACCTGCGGCTGCGCCGATACCTGCGCCCGTACCGCCGCCGGCAGCGGCACCCAATCCCGTGCCAAGTGCGGTGCCGACAACAGCTCCCAAAATGGCGCGGTGATTTTCGCTCTCGGCCATCCCCGAGACGGCGCCAGCAGCCTGTGTCTTGCAGAACTGCTGTTCCTGCAGAAATGTCTGATAATCCTTGCCCGGCGAAGGAAGAATCTGGACCGTCGGCCCCCTTGGCGTTTCGGCGCAGCTGGCAAGGGCTGCCGCCATCACCGGGGCAAAAAGACAAAACTTCTTAATCATTCCCGATACCCTCATTATAAGGCATAACAATATTTTATTAATGCCATATTATGCCGAAAAGATAAAATACGGAAGTGATGAAGGAATATTCATTGATGTAGTCATGTTCGGACCGCGGCGTCTGGTCGGGCAATTACGGTGAGCGTTTCTGTATATGAGATTGCCCTCATGACGACGAAAATCATGGTTTTGACACGCCGATGCGGCGTCATGGCAGCGCACGAGACGGTGCCTCTCCTCATCCAGTTGAAGGCTTGTTTCACGCCCTATCTGCACGACGATACCTCGAAATCTTTTTCGCCGTCGCGGCGATCATTTACTGGGATGGCCGTGATGCTCTGAAAAAAGGGCTGCAAAAGGCCATCTACGGGCCAGTAGGTGCAATTCTCCTGCGTTTCATTCCGACAAAGCCTGGATCATTAAGATCGGTAAAATTTTATGGGGTCATCCCAAAGCTATGGTGATTCCTATACGTGAGACGAAATAAAATCGATTTACATTAGAAGTTATGATAAATACCATAAAAATAGCTATCGTTTATATTTACTGCGTCTTGCGTTCTTGGATATGACCCATTTTTTATCCGGATGGCATGGCATCATACAGGAACGGATCGGGTGCTCGATGACCGTGGTGGTGAAGAAGGTGTTCAGCAACGTTTTACGGAGCTGAAAATCTGGCCCGATCATGCAAGCCTTGATAAGGCACGGCGGCTGCTGGGGCCGGTCAGGCAGAAATACGGCGAGAAGCTGTCATGGTGTGGCAGCCGCACAGTGTGCCGACGTGGCTCCCGCAGATGCAGCGGTTGAGCAGCGGGGACTTGAGTGGGAAAGCAGCCGTGCGAAAGGTCCACTCAAGGCGATGGACGCAATCACGAGCGGGCTGGAAGGCGCGTGGACGTCTGATCCGATTCAGTTTACAACTCAATATCTCGACAACTTGCTCGTTCAGACCTGAACGAGTCCTTGTTGAAACTCTGCCCCCTGATCCCACGTCGGCGTAAGGTCTCAGAAGGAACGGATACAGACCGTTCATGACCTCTCGCATGTCCACGGGTCCGCTTGTTGTCGCCACATCGGACAGCCGGACTCAGCGACTATTTTTTGTCCGTCAGGTCGCCCGGATAGCGAAGCAGGCTCCGGTTATATCGGGCGCGGTTTTCGGCGGTTTACATAAACAACTTTTGTAAACCGGGCGCGCCGACAGAGAAGCAGCAATGATTCAGGATATTTTTGGACGGACACCGAGACGGCATTGCCTCGCGATAGCTTTGGCAATGCCGTCCGTGCGTTACCTGTTTTTGTGGCTTGCTTCGCCGCCTTTGTGGCCGGCTTCTGCGGCTTTTGCAGGGTCGTTCTTGAAGTTGCCCGAACTATGTTCACCGCCTTTGTGGCCAGCTTCAGAGGCCTTTTGCGGGTCGTTCTTGAAATTTCCAGAACTATGCTGGCCACCTTTATGGCCAGCCTCTGCGGCTCTTTCGGGATCGTTCTTGAAGTTGCCCGAGCTGTGCTCGCCGCCTTTGTGGCCAGCGTCAGAGGCTTTTTGCGGGTCGTTCTTGAAATTGCCAGGATTGTTGGATGCGCCGCCTCCACCATGACTGTTCGGTGCGAAAGCAACATGCGTGTGATTCGAGACGAAATTATACATAACGCTCTCCATAAGATTGTATCGAGGCATTAAGGGCGATCAGCGTTCGATCATGCCTTATCTCGTTGAATTCCTCGATGTGTGGAAAACACGATACATGGTTTGGGGTTCCCGTTATTTTTCATAGTGGCCATTATTTTATAAGTGATTGTAATCAAATGAAAAAACCAAATATCAACTTAAATTATGTCGTTTCAGATTTTTCATCCCTCGCATTTGGGATCTCAGAAGTCTTCGGTTCTTTCTACGAAGGGAAATATCCATCTGCCCTGATTTGAAAGCGCAAAACGCCCTCCAATGTCTCGAACGGGAGGGAGAGAATCGAAATGAATATATTCGTCCATGTTCGTTTGCTGCGATATTTACATCTTCATGCTGTCACGGCTGGCTGGTTTGACTGACGTAATGAGGAATGATGAGCCATATTTTCTGTTTTTTATATTACCGAGGCCAAGCTGCAATAATATCAGAGACAGAGGTAATTTCGACCTGCTGGCTAAAACGATTGTGGTAAAGTCCAATAAGGCTGTCATGGCCCTGATCGGCCGAGCTGCACACGCCATCTGACGCGACCACCACGCGATAACCGAGGTCAATGGCAGGCAGAACAGTTGCCAGAACACAAACATCCGTTTCAGCACCTGTAATGACCAGGGTATCGACTTTTCGCTCATCGAGTAAGCGTTTGAGATTGGGGGAAATGAAGGGCGAATACGTCTCTTTGTCCAGCACATGTGCCGGTGGGATAAATTTTTGAAGATCGGGAATAATTTCAAGAAGTCGCGGGGAAATCTCGCTCATCGTCATGGAGTGCCAGTGTCGATAATAGCGTTGCCATGTGCCGCGGGCCTGATCAGCCCTGTAAGGCGGCATAAAACGCGTAAAAATTGTTTCGGCAGGATGCGTTTCGACAAGGCGCATGATTGCCGGAATGACGCGCGGCATCCATGGCGTATGCCATTCCGTGGGTTCCAGAAAGACGTTCTGCATATCCACACAAAGATGCGCGCAGTGCGGACCAAACCTTCCGAATTGTATCCCATTCGACATGAAAAATTTCCTTCCA
This sequence comes from Agrotis ipsilon, assembly GCA_028554685.1. NCBI lineage: Eukaryota > Metazoa > Arthropoda > Insecta > Lepidoptera > Noctuidae > Agrotis > Agrotis ipsilon. The sequence continues at coordinate 2,969,239 of JAPNUC010000032.1, read as the reverse complement.
TGAAAGGAAATGTATCTCTCCGACTTTAGAGAAAAAGCGATGACGGAGTTTTTTGTTAATGCGGTTGCATCAGGCTCCGTCTGGACTGCGCTTGTTCCTTCAACCATGCCGGATGAGGTTTGGGTACCACGGTTACGTGCCCGGAATAATCGGTAAATTGCGGTGCCGTTTGCCCGTGGCATGGAAAATCGCATTGGCAATGGCAGCAGCCGTGCCGCACATGCCGATTTCTCCAACTCCCTTGATTCCCAGAGGGCTCACTTCGGGATCCTCTTCTTCAACGAAGATGACATCCATGTCTGGAATATCGGCATGGGCGGGAATATGGTATTCGGCAAAGTTGTGGTTTATGAAGCGGCCAACGCGTTCGTCCATCAGGGACTCCTCGTGCAGCGCCATCCCTGTCGCCATGACCATCGCGCCGCGCACCTGACTGGACGCCGTTTTCGGATTCATGATGCGCCCGGCGGCCACGGCGTTGACGAGGCGCGTCACCCGCACGATGCCCAGTTCTTCATCGACACGCACTTCGCAGAAGACCGCGCTGTGGGTAAACCGCGCCTTTCGCATCTGGCTGAGGGTTCCTCGAAGTCCCGGTTTGGCGGTTTCCTCGACTTCCAACGTCTCTTTGCCCACAAGGAGCATCGCTTCCTGAAGAGAGAGTGCGTCCTTGCCGTCCTGACTCCGCAGCTCACCGCCTTCAAGTTTGGCGTCTTTTGTTTTGAGCCATTGCGGGGATGTCTTTTCTTTGGCCAGAAGATCGAAAAGCTGCGTGCGCAGGCTTTGGCAGGCAAGCCAGACTGCCGCGCCGGCGGATGCCGCAGTCCATGAACCGCCTTCCGTCGGACACTCCGGCAAGGTGGAATCCCCCAGTTCGATGTCGATGCGATCGAGCGAAATGCCGAACGCTTCCGAAACGGTCTGGGCCAGAATCGTGTAAGTTCCCGTGCCGATATCGGAGGCTGCCGTCGCAATATGCAGCCGCCCGTCCGCTGTAAGTCGCGCGCGAGCGGAGGTGGGAGAGAACATCGCATCCCAGATTCCCGTCGCCATGCCCCAGCCGATCACTTCCCGGCCTTCCCGCATGCTGCTCGGCGCCATGACGCGATCCTGCCAACCGAAACGCCGGGCACCTTCCTGCATCGCTTCACGCAGTGCCTTGCTGGTGAGTGGCATGTCGTGCATGGCATCGGTGTCGGAATAATTGTGCAGACGAAAGGCCAGCGGGTCCATGTCGCAGGCATATGCCATTTCATCGATGGCCATTTCGAAAAGACTGACGCCCGTCGCCGCCCCCGGAGCCCGCATGTCGCTCGACGTGTAGGTATCGCGCGGGACGATTTTATAATCCGCCGTAGCGTTGGAGCATTTGTAATTGATGAGCCCCCAGATGACGAGATTTTCCATATTATGTTCAAAGCGCGATGTATCGGTGACGCCCTTGACGATCATGGATTGCAGCGTCCCGTCAGGTTGAGCGCCAAGCGCAACAGTCATGCGCGCTTCAGGACGAAAACCATGGGTAAACATCTGAGGCCGCGTCAGCACGATGCGCACGGAGCGCTTCAACATCTTCGCTCCGAGCGTTGCGAGAAAGACATTGTGCTGCGCCCGCAATCCTGAGCCGAACGCTCCTCCGACATAGGGATTGCGGACACGCACCTGATTTTTGGAAAGGGCCAGGGAGTTTTCCAGATAGCTTTGCACGGCCTGCGGTCCCTGGGTCTTGTCCCAGACCGTAAACGTGCCATCGTCCTCAACGATCACGGTCGTGGCGTGCATTTCCATGGGATTGTGATGTTCGGGTGCGAGGCGATAGGTTCCCTCGATCTTTACCGGACTCAGAACGTAGGCCTCGGAAGCATTGCCCCGCGTTTTGGGAGGCACGTAGCTGCTGCGCGTTTTCGAAGGCATGTATTGCTGGTGCAGGGCGGCATCGAAATCCGCGTTGTGCGGCCAGCGTTCATAATCGACCCGAATCAACATGGCCGCTTCGCGCGCGGCCTCGAACGTTTCGGCGAGGACAACGGCCACCGGCTGCCCGTTGAACCGGATTTCGGCGTCATGCAGGGGTTTGTAGGGAGAGCCGGGCACAGCCAGACCGTCCTGATAGGATTTTTCCAGAAGAGCCGTATGGGGCCGATTGAGATGGGTCATGATTTCGACCACGCCCGGCACCTGTCTGGCTTCGTCCTCGTGGATGGCCTCGATACGCCCGCGGGCAACGCGGCTGTTGACGATGACGCCATACACCATCCCCGGGGGATGCGGTTCGGCGGCGTATCGGGCCTGCCCCGTGACTTTGGCAGGACCGTCGATCCGGGAGACGGGCTGTCCGATAATGGTTGATGTGACATCCATGCCCCGTCTCCTTAAGCAATGACTTTGCTGGTTTGGGATTGCGGCCTGCCATCGGCCGCCTGCCAGAGCGCGCGCTCGACGACACGCGGTGCAAGCCTGATTTTAGCGGCGTTGTCGCGGTCGGGTGTGGCACCGTCGAGAAGGCACTCCGCGACGTCCCGAAAGAGCGAATGAGAGGGCGGCTTTCCTTCCAGAAGAGTCTCCGCTTCCGGCACGGTCCAGGGCTTCGTTCCCACGCCGCCCAGCGCGATGTGAGCCTTCCGAACGAGGCCGTTTTCCATCTCCAGCCCGACGGCGGCCGAGACGATGGCAAAGGCGAAAGAGAGCCGATCCCGGATTTTGAGGTAGGTATAATGCTCGCCGAACGACATCGCGGGCAGATCGATGGAGGTCACGATTTCTCCGGGCTTCAGGATAGTATCGATCCAGGGCGTCTCGCCGGGAAGGCGATGATAATCGCGTATGGCCACGGATCGCTCACCGTCGGGGCCCAGCAGGTTAACCGTCGATTTCAGGGCGGCAAGGGCGACGCACATATCCGATGGAAAGGTGGCAATGCAGTTTTCGCTGGTTCCCAGTACGGCCATGATCCTGTTGCGACCGCCTCGTGCGGCGCATCCGCTGCCGGGCATGCGCTTGTTGCAGGCCATTGCAGGATCGTAAAAATAATGACAGCGCGTTCTCTGGTTCAGGTTGCCGCCATTGGTCGCCACGTTGCGAATCTGGGGGCTGGCACCGGCGAGAATGGCGGAAGCCAGAAGAGGGTAGCGCGCGACCACAAGAGGATGCGCGGCTGTGTCGGCGTTGGTCGCCAGAGCCCCGAGACGCAGCCCGCCATTCTCCTGCCCCTCGATTTCGCCCATCGAAAGAGATTTGAGATCGACGAGATGCGCAGGACGCTCGACATCCGATTTCATGAGGTCGATCAGATTTGTCCCGCCCGCGAGAAAGCGTGTGTTTTCCGTAACGCGAAAGGCATCGTTTACCGTCGTGGGACGGGCATAAGAGAAACTTCTCATGCCGCTTTCTCCGTGGGCTCGCGATGCTGTTGAGCCACGACCTGTTCAATGGCATCGACGATCCCGTTATACGCGCCGCATCGGCAGAGATTGCCGCTCATGAATTCGCGAATTTCCTCGCGGGACTGGATATGACCTTCCTCCAGCAAGGCCACCGCCGACATGATCTGACCCGGTGTGCAGTATCCGCACTGGAAGGCGTCGGCCTCGATGAAGGCTTGCTGCATCGGGTGGAGTTGCCCGTTTTGACTGAGCCCTTCGATGGTTGTGATTTTGGCGTTCGGGATCGAAACCGCCAGAATGAGGCAGCTTTTGACGCGCTTTCCGTCGAGCAGAACCGTGCAGGCGCCACACTGCCCATGATCGCACCCTTTTTTGGTTCCTGTCAGATCGAGGCGCTCTCTGAGCAGATCGAGCAGAGTCACTGACGGAGGCAGATCGGCGGCGTATGTTTCGCCATTAATCTGGAGGCGGCAGGGAAAACTGGCGCAGACATCGGTCATGGAACGCACTCCGTAAGATGTCGGGTTTTGGGCGGTGTCTATGGGGTTAAGAGGAGGCAGGCCTTCCGGTTGCACTTTTTTGCCACGAAAGAACGAATTTCCATCGAAATATTCGACGTACGGCCTTCGAAGATATTGGCAACCTCATGGAACAGCTTGCGTTGGCGGACTGCATCCACTCGGAGGTTTCCCAGATGAACGTCAGCGAATTCCTATGGAAGCGCCTTCAGGAATGGGGCCTCAAGCGTGCCTATGGCTATCCGGGCGATGGCGCGGGCGGCATCGATGTGGCGCTGCAAAGAGAAGTGGAAGCCGGGAATGTGGAATATGTACAGGTCCGGCATGAAGAAATGGCGGCTTTCATGGCCACGGCCCACGCAAAATTCACAGGCCAGGTGGGTTTGTGTTTTGCGACATCGGGGCCTGGTGCCATCCATCTTCTGAATGGGCTTTACGATGCCAAACTCGACCATGTGGGCGTCGTGGCGATCATGGGACAGCAGGCACGAACGGCAATCGGCGCGAGTTATCAGCAGGAAGTCGATTTACAGTCGTTGTGCAAGGATGTCGCATCCGAATATATCGTGACGGTAACGGAACCATCTCAATTGCGGCATGCGCTTGATCGCGCCGTACGGATCGCGCGCGACAAGCGGGCGCCCACGGTCGTTATCGTTCCCAACGATTTGCAGGAACTGCCTTACGCCGATCCACCGATGGCGCACGGTTCGACGCATACGGGTATCGGCATGACTGTCGGAAGCAGGACGCCGGAAGCGGCGGGTTTGCGCGCCGCGGCCGATGTTCTGAATTCAGGAAAGAAAGTTGCGATCCTGGCGGGTGCTGGCGCTCTGGACGCTACGGATGAACTTCTGGAAATTGCGGAAATTCTCGGGGCGGGAATTGCCAAGGCGCTTCTGGGCAAAGCTGCGGTCCCCGACGAACTGCCGTTCGTCACAGGGTCGATCGGCCTTCTGGGTACCAAACCTTCGTGGGATCTCATGAAGGAATGTGACACGTTTCTCATGGTGGGGTCGTCATTTCCCTATAGTGAATTTCTGCCCGTGCCCGGTCAGGCGCGCGGCGTACAGATCGATCTCGACAGTGCCAGCCTTTCCTTGCGCTACCCGATGGAAGTCAATCTTCAGGGTGACAGCGCTGCGACATTGCGTGCCCTGATTCCGTTGTTGCAAAGAAACAATGACCGTTCCTGGCGTGCACGGATCGAGAAAGAGGTTGCTGACTGGTGGAAGGTGCTGGAAGCACGCGCGATGAACAGTGCGGACCCGTTGAATCCGCAGCGTGTGTTCTGGGAGCTTTCGCCGCGTCTGCCGGAAAATGCCATCATTACCGCCGATTCCGGTTCCGTCGCCAACTGGTATGCGCGGGATCTCAGGATGCGCCGTGGCATGAAAGCCTCGCTGTCGGGCGGCCTTGCCTCCCTTGGCGCAGGCACGCCTTACGCGATGGCGGGGAAAATGGCCTATCCGGAGCGGACCGTCATTGCCTGCATGGGCGATGGGGCGATGCAGATGAACGGCCTGAACGTCATGATTACGATCTCCAAATACTGGAAGCAATGGTCCAACCCCAAGCTGATCGTGCTGGTTCTGAACAATCAGGATCTGAATCAGGTGACCTGGGAAGAACGTATCCAGCTTGGCAAGGGCAAGACGCCATCCACTCAGAACATTCCGGATTTTCCCTATCATAAATACGCGGAACTGCTGGGCCTGCGCGGTATCTACGTCGATGATCCGTCCGACGTGGGTGCCGCATGGGATGAAGCTCTGAGCGCCGACCGTCCGGTCATTCTCGAAGCTCGCACCGACCCGAACGTGCCGCCTCTTCCCCCGCACATTACCTTGCAGCAGGCCAAGGCCTTCATCTCCTCGCTGGTAACCGAACCTGAGCGTGGCAGCGTTGTCATCAGTTCCGCTAGGGAAATGCTGTCCTCCATCATGCCGTCACGCAAAACGTAAAACGTCCGCCAGAGTGTTGCAGGCTTCCGCTCACGCCGGTTGGAGTGGGATGTGAAGCGCGGTTCTGTTTCTGACGACCCGAAACGTCATCAGGTAGCTTTGGGGTTTCTGAGGGAACTCCAAAACCGCTTGATGACGTGTTTTTAGTTTTTTTCGCGACGTGTCGAGGTCAGGCGCGACCGTAGCCGAAGCTTCCGCGCGCACGGGGGGCGAGGCGGCAGCAGACCCATCCGCCCTCACCCATATCCGGTGCGCCCCGTTCGTCCGCCGGTACGAGATAGCCGCTGGGCAGCAGTACGTAATGCGTGATGTGCAGTTCCGGTCCCGTGAGGAGAATGTTCCGCCATGTGTGGCCGTTGATCGTTACATTGCTGGCCGTCCATGTGCCATCGAGCGAATCGGAATGATTGAACATCATGTCCTCGGCCCAGAAGGACTGACGATGAAGCCGATAACTACCGGAGGAGGCGTTCTGTTTCCCCATGAGAACGAGTTCAATGGCGATATTGCCCTGAGGCGTTGGGAGGGGGTTGAAGCCGTACCAGTCGCCGAAGACGGGGCCGTCGGGCGTGACGCACGCCATGAGAGACGCGGTCAATGCGATGGCGGAAAACAAAAGGGGTTTTCTGGTTTTTGGAGTCATCGCGATCGGCCTGCTTTCATATTTTGTCAAAGAGTCTAGCCAGACCGTCGAAAAGTGAAAGAGGATTGATGCCGAGTCGGTGGCGCATCGGCGTGATATCGAAGGCTTTGTCTTCCAGAAGACGCCGGATTTCTGAAACTCCGACTTTCGGAAGCCGGGGGATGTAAGTCGCCAGAGGCGCGGCCGCCATGAGAATCCATGATGGTACGGAAAGAATCCGCGGTTCGGGCAAGCCGGCGGCTTTGGCGATGGCGGCTACGAAATCCCGGTAAGGGATGGGTTCGGGGCCTGCGATGACGATGCTTTCGGGAGTGGTGATGGTTCGGTCGCGCAGACGATCGAGTGCTGCCAGAATGCTGCGGGTGACGTCGCTCTGATGGATGGGTTGCACGAGTGAACGTCCGCCGGCAGGCAGCGGCACGATCGGCAGGCGGCGCAGGAGCGGCACCAGGCGCTGCACGTTGTCTTCGCCCTGCGCGCCATAGATCATGGTGGGGTGCAGAATGACGCCCGGCCGCCCGGAAATGAGCAGGGCCCGCTCGCCACGCAGGACGCCGTTGCCGTGGGCATCGGGCCAGCGTGTGAATTTTCGGGTGCTGCCAAGAGCGATCAGCGCCGTGTCGGGTCGGGTAGCGGCGAGAATGGCGGGGATGTGTCGTGCATGTGCGGTGCTGATGACCACGCGCGCATCGCTCAGGGCCTCGGCCAGTCGTGTCGTGGGGCCTGTCAGGTCGGCGATGCGGGCCGTGGGCAGATCCTGTGGCGCGCGCCCGGGGTTGCGTATGACGGGTATGACCGTTTCCCCGCGTGCGCCCAGAGCGTGGCAGAGAGTCAGGCCGGAGCGCCCGCTGGCGCCGATGACGTGAACGGGGCCCGTCACCTTACTCGATGCCGCCCGTAAGAACGGGAGGATGGAGCAGCTCGGGCGTGTTCAGGACATGTGCCGGAACGAATGTTGAGCCAAGCGCGGTCACGGGGATGGGAGATGTTGGCTGGAATGTGAGCCGGAAGGTCCGCCCGTCGGGTTTTTCGAGATAGCCGGGGAGATCGGAGAGAGCGGGGGCCGAATTGGCGGCCAGCATCGTCAGGAATTTCAGGGTTTCGATGACGGTTTGAGGAGCGGTGTTTTGGGCTTCTCCATAGGCCGCGACGCCTTTGTGGATCAGGTCGATATCGGTGTAGCGGATTTCGAAGGACGCAAGCCGTGTCGGCAAGGACGAGGGCAGGGAAGACGCGACCGGGCCGTCGGAGGCCGGGAGACGATCCAGTGCCAGACGCAAGGCGGCCGTGCCGAGCTTCGGGAGATCGAGTGTCCCCGTCACGTGCGCTTCATGGTGTGCATTGTCGACATCCGCATCGGCCGTCAGCTGTGCGACGCCGCCGGAAGCCAGAACGGGGATTTGCGGTTGACCGTCCAGATGGAGAAGGCGCGGCCCGTTGACGGTGGTATGGGTGTGTTCGACGTTGCCGGAAAGAACGTGCGTTTCGTGAAGATCCGGAATGCTGAGCTGGATGCCACGATGTTCCAGCAGGGCGTCATTCATCGTGAACGCGCCTTCTTTCGGTTCGTAGGTTGCATCGGCCCTGTCGAGAAGCGTGCCCTCAAGGCGCGCGACGGCCGCTGCGAGATCGATGCCGGTCTTGTGCATCTGTACGATATGCACGGACAGGGGCGCAGGCCGGGGCGTTTCCTGCGTCTGCTGTGCGAAAGGCAACGAAGCGACAGGCGGGGGCACGAAGGGTGCGTCGGGGCAATGGAGTGTGATGTTGTCGAGCGTATAGGAGCCGTTCTGTCGCCGACCGTAATCGTCCACCGCGACATTTTCGATGCCGACGGCACAATGATATGTGGGTTCCGTCATGTCGAGATGGCTGATGTGTCCGCTCCGGAAGTGAAACAGAGAGGGATCGGGGAGGTTCGTGACGGTTGTGGCGGCGGCGAGTGGCGGAAGCTGAAGCCCGGAGATCGTCAGGTTGTGGGCGTCGATCGTATGGCTGCTTCTGATGCGCAGATTGGTGGCGTGGATTTTCGAGAAGCGAAGGCCGGTGGCCACGATGCCCGATGGATTGTTCACCGTCAGCACGTCGGCAAAGATGCTGGTGTCGCCTCGTGTGAAGCGCGCGTTGGTGAAGCCGGCGCCGCGTGCAAGCATGCGCGGATAGGCGCTGTCATAGGAAAAGCGTGCGTCAGGCGGAAGGTTGGCCCGGAAGTTGGCCAGTGCGCGTTGCAGCTCGGCCTTGGCTTCGTGCCGCGCGCCGATCCATCCGATGAACACGACGACCAGTATCAGGCTTGTCGCAAGCCACGATCGTTTCACTTCGGGTTATCCTTACATTACCGGACCTTGATAAGGTGGCGCATCGTAGTCGCGTGTCACGGACAGGACAATGCGATGCGTCCGAATTGTGTGGTATTACAATACCATACTCATAAAAACGGCGGCAGACTGCGGAAAAATAGCGCATTTCGAATCATGAAAACGCTTGACGCAGGGGATGCCTGCACGCATAAGACGCCGCCAAACCAACACATGTTGCTGGAATTGTCCGAATCATGAAGACCACACTTTCGTTGAAGCCCGCCGAGGTGACGAAAGGCTGGGTGCTGATCGACGCCGAAGGGCTCGTTCTTGGCCGCCTTGCCACGATCATCGCCACCCGCCTGCGCGGCAAGCACAAGCCTCAGTACACCCCCCATGTCGATTGCGGCGACAATGTCGTTGTCATCAACGCGGAAAAGATCGTTCTGACCGGCAACAAGGTCGGCCAGAAGCTGTTCCATTATCACACGGGTCATCCCGGCGGCATCAAGGAGCGCACCATCACGCAGCGTCTGACGGGCAAGAACCCGGGCAGCGTTGTCGAGAAGGCGGTCGAGCGCATGATCACGCGCGGCCCGCTGCAGCGCCAGCAGATGAAGCATCTGTATGTTTATGCGGGCGATGCGCACCCGCATGAAGGTCAGCAGCCGGTCAAGCTGGATGTTGCCGCTATGAACCGCAAGAATTCCCTCACTGCGATCGAGGCCTGAGAGATATGTCTGAAACCCAAGAACGCACGGGTTCGCTACAGGACCTCGCCAGCATCGCTCCTGCGACGCAGGCTGCGCCGGTCCATGAAGTCAAGCGTGACGCACAGGGCCGTTCCTATGCAACGGGCCGCCGTAAGGACGCCGTCGCGCGCGTCTGGATCAAGCCGGGCAAGGGCGATATCGTCGTCAATGGCCGTCCGGTCACGACGTATTTTGCACGTCCGGTTCTGCGCATGCTGATTACACAGCCGTTCCTGCTGACGGACCGTTACAACCAGTTCGATATCTACTGCACCGTCAAGGGTGGTGGTCTGTCCGGTCAGGCGGGCGCGGTGCGTCACGGTATTTCCCGCGCGCTGACGCATTATGACCCCACGCTGCGTGGCATCCTCAAGGTTGCCGGATTCCTGACCCGCGATAGCCGCGTGGTCGAGCGTAAGAAATACGGCCGCGCCAAGGCTCGCCGTTCCTTCCAGTTCTCGAAGCGCTGATACGCTTCCGGATCGGTACGGATTTTACGAAGAAGCCCGTTCTCGAAAGAGGCGGGCTTTTTTGTTGCCTTGTCGTTCCTGCCTGTTGCGGAAGTTTTTCACGGCACGATCTGCCGAAGCGCCGTGCGGATTCAGGCTGTTTTCCAGCAGTTGCGCCCTGCGGCCTTGGCCCCATAAAGGGCACGGTCGGCCTGCTCGATCAGGTGTGAGTAATCCGGATGGCCGTTCAGCGTGCCGATGCCGATGGATACCGTCACGTTGTGCCGAACGCTGTTTATCATGATCGGCAGGTTTTCGATGGCGTTTCGGATTCGCTCTGCGATGTGCTTTGCATCCTCCTGGCCGGTTTCGATCAGGACGATCAGAAACTCATCGCCGCCGTACCGGAAGATGAAGTCGCTTGGACGGCATGCCGCCCCGAGCGTGTCGGCGACCGTACGCAGGACGGTGTCGCCTCCGAGATGGCCGAGGCGGTTGTTGATCGTGCTGAAATGGTCCACGTCGATCATCAGCACGCTGAAGGGTTTGTCACGTTTGAGGGAAAGAGCGACCTCGCGACTGAGAATATTCGGCAGAAAACGCCGGTTCAGGGCTTGTGTCAGCGGGTCTCTGCCGCTTTCGATGGTTTCGATTGCCTTGAACATCTGATCCAGAAGGAACTGAAACTCTTCGGTCGCCGCCTGGATCTCCTGAATGGCGTCGGGACCGGGAGAGGCGCGCAGTGACGGGAGCAACTGGCTGTCGATCCGGGTCATCAGCGCGTCGAGCTGGGCAAATTCTACCGAAGAATCGAACAGGACACTGCCCTTGTGTCTGATCCAGAGCCCGAATGCCGATTGGCCGAGTTCGGAGCATGTCGCGACGCTGCCGTAGCAGACGGCCAGAAGAAGTTTATGGTTCCAGTCGAGAAGGGCGGTCCGCTGCGTTTCGCGCTCGAGAGTGAGGTCTTGTCCAAGCGACATCAGCCGAAAGGCTTCGTCCCTGCCTGCGTCTTCCGTGATGTCGCTGATAAAGGTCTGACTCATGAATATTATGGCGATGTCGATCATGTCATCGACGTATACAATCGCTGCAAAGCGCAGGTTTTCAGACATATCGAGGGCATGGAGCCGGTCGCGCAGGGTATGTTTGAGAAATTGAGCACCCTGAAGGACGACATGAACGGGGATGCGTGCATGGGCATGGATATGCCCGATATGACGTTGCGTTTCGGCGAGGGCGTGCGCGTCGAGAGGTCCGTCGTCGAACAGCGTATCGAGCCAGCGTTTCAGGGCGATGCGGAGCTGGGTATCGACCACGGGACTGGAGAGAAAAACGCGCGCATCGGGGTGAGACAGCATCGATGCGTAAAACATTCCGGCGCATTCCGCACTGGCATCGCGCACGCAGCGGGTTACGGCCTGACGGACCTCAACGGGCGTTTCAGAGATCAGGTCCTGCCAGTTTTTTTCTTCGATCAGCGCGCTTGGGGCGCGTTCTTGGGAATGGTTCATTCCGTGATCCTTATAGAAGATAAGCTATCGATTTATGAACTGTCTTGAAATTCTTCACAGGTCGGAATGACGTTTGAGTGGTTCCAATTGAACGTGAAGCCGATAAGATGGCACGTTCTACACTTAAGAGTACGGAAACGACCATGGCTGAAGCTGGCACTGATCTTACGTTCACCATCGAGCCGACGGCACGTCCTGCGCCGGCCGATCATCGTGCGGATCTGCTCGCCAATCCGGTTTTCGGGCGTGTCTTCACCGATCATATGGCCATCATCAAATACCAGGAGGGGCGTGGCTGGCACGATGCGCGGATTACGGCGCGCGCTCCCCTGACGCTCGACCCGGCGGCGGCGGTTCTGCACTATGCGCAGGAAATCTTCGAGGGCATGAAGGCGTATCGGCTGGAGTCGGGTGATATCGCTTCGTTCCGTCCGCATGAGAACGCGCGCCGCTTCCGTGCATCGGCCGTACGAATGGCGATGGCGGAACTTCCTGAAGACCTGTTCGTGAAGGCTGTGGACGAACTCGTTTCCATCGATCGCGACTGGGTTCCGTCGGGCGAGGGCCAGAGCCTCTATATTCGTCCGTTCATGATCGCAAGCGAGGCGTTCCTCGGCGTCAGGCCGTCTTCCGAATATCTGTTTATCGTCATCGCCTCACCGGTCGGGGCCTATTTCGGTTCCGGCTGCGTTTCGGTCTGGGTGTCGGACGATTATACCCGCGCCGCACCGGGTGGCACGGGCGCGGCGAAATGCGGTGGCAATTACGCGGCAAGCCTTGTGGCACAGCATGAATCCAAGGCGCACGGCTGCGATCAGGTCCTGTTCCTCGACAGCCGCGAGCAGCGCTTCATCGAGGAAATGGGCGGCATGAACGTGATGTTCCTGCGCGATGACAACACGCTGGTCACGCCGCCGCTGTCAGGGACGATTCTTCCCGGCATCACGCGCGATGCGATCCTGCAACTGGCGCTGGATCGGGGGCTGAAGGTTGAGGAAACGCCTCTCGACATCAACGAGGTGTTCGCGGGGGCGTCGTCGGGGCGCTATCGTGAAGCCTTCGCCTGCGGAACGGCGGCGGCCATCAGCGCGATCGGCACGCTGCGCCGGAACGGCGGTGAAGCGGTGTTCGGCGATGGCAAGGTTGGAGGCGAGGTGACGCTGGGCCTGAAGAAGGCGCTGACCGAGATTCAGGCCGGTCGTGGCAACGATGCGCATGGCTGGGTCCATCGCATCGTCTGAGCCGACGTGAAGGGCTTCAGTAATCCTCGTCCAGGCGGGAGGGAGGCGGCGCGCTGCCTTCCGGCTCGATGGTTCGGGTGATGGCGGCAACGTCCTCGTCCGTCGTGCTGGTGGAGGGGCGGCGCGCGCGGGGGCGGTCGGCTTCGCGCAGGACGGTTTCGACCGCACCCGGATCGGCGCGTTCGGCCTGATCCATCAGGGAATCCGCTCTGTCGAAATCGCCATCGTCTTCCGCGCGCAGGGCGGCTTCGGCCAGGGCGCGTGCGGTGTGGTGCTTGTTGCCTTTGCCGTCGAAGGTCGCGGGCTCGAAATCGTCGTTGGTCATGAGCGTTCTCCTTAATGCGCTCAAACAGTCGAACGGGGCACGGGTTTCCGTTTTGCTGGACCTTGATGCGCGCATCCTTTAAAGACGCGCCTTCCTTTCCAGAAGTGATGAGGCAGGATCATGCCTGTGGCAAGCGAACCCGCTCCGGTGTCAAACTGGTTTCGCCGTCGCGATGCGTTGATGGCGCGGTTGCGCACGGCCCATGAGGCAAAGGTGCCTCTCGTGATGGGAATCGTGAACGTGACGCCGGATTCCTTTTCCGACGGTGGCCATTTCCACGACCCTCGGGATGCCGTGCGGCACGCCTGCGCGCTTGTGGCGGAAGGCGCGGATATTCTCGATCTGGGCGGAGAGTCGACGCGGCCTGGTGCGGCTTTCGTGAGCGCCGAGGAGGAAATTCTTCGCACCGCGCCCGTGATTGGCGCATTGTCCGCGCAGGCTCCCGATGTGCCGATTTCGATCGACACCTACAAGGCGTCGGTTGCGCGCGAGGCCGTGCGATGCGGTGCGGTGATGGTGAACGATGTCTGGGGCCTATGTCATGACCCCGAGATGGCGGCGGTAGTGGCAGAGACGGATGCTCTGGTGGTGGTGATGCACAACCGCCGGGATGTGGATCCCGATCTCGACATTCTGGACGATCTGCGGCGCGTTTTCGACGATATTCTCGACCGTGCGCGCCGGGCCGGAATACCGGAACGTCATATCGTCCTCGATCCGGGGGTGGGGTTCGGAAAGACCGATGCCCAGAATCTGGCGTGCATCGCGCATCTCGATGCGCTTCGGGTTTATGGGCTGCCGATTCTTTTGGGATTGTCGCGGAAATCGTTCATCGGGCGGACGCTCAACCGGGATGTGGGGTCGCGGCTGGCGGGAACGGTGGCCTGCAATCTCGAAGGTGCGCGAAAGGGCGCGGCCATCGTGCGCGTTCACGATGTCGCGCCGCATGTCGATGCCTTGCATATGGCCGGCCTGATGAGGGCGGCGTGACGGTGGCATGTCTCGACATTCGTGGGCTGACCGTGTTCGGCCGCCATGGCGTCCTGCCGGAGGAGACACGGCTCGGGCAGCGTTTCGTGGTGGACATGGCGGTAGACGTGGATGTCGGAAAGGCTGTGGCCACGGACGATTATGCCCATGCCGTATGTTATGCGAGCCTGTCCGGGATGGTGGCCGGTATCGTCGGAGGGGAGCCGTTCGCGCTGATCGAGACGCTGGCCGACCGGATTGCCACGCGCGTTTTGGAAAAGTTTGCTTCCGTTCGTCATGTGAAGGTGACCGTACACAAGCCGGGCGCGCCGATTCCGCAGGCTTTCGAGGATGTCAGCGTGACCGTTGCGCTGCGGCGTATGCTGCCGGTGGCGTTTTCCCTGGGAAGCAACATGGGCGAGCGTGAGGGCAACCTGCGTGCAGCGCTGACGTGGCTGGGTACGGAGCCGGAGCTGGAGATCGAGGCTGTCTCGGGATTTTACGACTCCGCTCCCTGGGGCAATCTCGATCAGCCGGGTTTCGTGAATGTCTGCGCGGTCGGACGGACGTCGCTTGCGCCGCATATGCTTTTGCGGGTGTGCAAGGACATCGAGATGCGGCTGGGGCGCATGCCGGGTGTGCACTGGGGGCCGCGCAATGTGGATGTCGATGTGCTTTATATGGGCGATATCCGCATGTCCGACCCTGTATTGACGCTGCCTCATCCTTATATGGCCGAGCGGGCGTTCGTTCTTGAGCCTCTGGCGGAGATCGCGCCGGAGCATCGGATCGGGTCGCGAACTGTGTGTGACATGCTGAAGGATGTAACGCGCGTGCCGGGAGACGTGACCGCACGCGCGCAGGGGCATGGCGGAAAGTAAGGTAGACGAGATGAGCAACTCCACAGCCGGTCTGCTGCCGGTGGATATGTTACGCCATGAAGACCATGACGGAGAACGCCCGATCGCGCCGATTGCCCGTCCGGCCGATGCGCATGACCGCATCGCTGCAGCGGTGCGCGAAATCCTTCAGGCGCTCGGGGAAGACCCGGAGCGGGAAGGGCTTCTGGAGACGCCGCAGCGGGTGGCGCGGATGTATCTCGACGTGCTGGGCGGTCTCCATGAAGACCCGCGCGAGCATCTGCACAAGCAGTTCAGGGCCGACCATCATGAAGGCGCCGTGATCGTGCGCGACATCTCGTTCTTTTCGATGTGTGAGCATCATCTGCTGCCGTTCTTCGGCAAGGCGCATGTGGCCTACCTCCCGGAAGGTGGACGACTGACCGGCCTGAGCAAGATTGCCCGTACGGTGAACGTGGTGGCGCGTCGCCCGCAGCTTCAGGAGCGGTTGACGGACCAGATCGCCACGTCGATCGTTGAGGTTCTGGCCCCCAGGGCGGTGATGGTTGTGGTCGAGGCCGAACATATGTGCATGGCCATGCGCGGCATCCGCAGCGTAGGCAGTTGCACGGTCACGACGGTGTCACGCGGGTTGTGGCAGCGCGACGCACAGGCGCGGGCGGAGGTTCTGTCGCTTCTGCGCGGTTGAGTGCGGGACTCCTGCCGACGAGAAGTTCACAATTCCGTGCTTTGACGGTGTCGTATGAACCTCTTCTATGGAGGCAAGGAGAAAATCATGATTCGTCACGCGACCTTCCTTGCCCTGACACTGCTCGCCGGGATTGGTACGGCTTCTGCCGCAGACAGCACGGATGCCGGATACAAACCCTCCGGCAATGTCGAGGTCATCGGTCGATTTTACGACGCGCAGCCCTCCGGTATCGCCCTGTTGCCCGACAAGCGCCTCGTTCTTGGTTTTCCAAGGAGCGTCAAGGATCATGGTGGCCCGCGTCTTGCGGTTTTTGCCGACGGGAAGCTGGTGCCGTTTCCGGATGCCGAAACGCAGGAGCGTTTCGTCTCGCCGCTGGGTATGACCGTTGATTCCAAGGGGCGTCTGTGGGTTCTGGACGAGGGGCTTCTGGCGGGGAAGGGGACTGTTCCGGGGGCTGCGCGCCTGTTCGAGATCGACCCGACGACCAACAGGGTTCTGAACGTGATCGTTCTGAAAGCGCCGGCCCTGCGTCCGGACAGTCATCCCAATGATATCCGCGTCGATCTGACTCATGGGGCCGAAGGGACGGCGTTTATCACCGATTCGTCGCTGACGGTGCATCCGGCCCTGATTGTTGTGGATCTGGCGACGGGACATCAGCGCCGCATTCTTGCCGATACGCCGCCGGTCATGCCGCAGCGAGGTTTTCTGGCCGTTCTGGATGGCAGGGCTTCGCGTTATGATGCCGAGCATCCGACGATGGCGCAGGCGGGTGCCAACGGTATCGGCATCAGCGCGGATCAGCAGACGTTATATTGGCAGCCTTTGACCGGTCGTGAGCTTTATTCGGCTCCGACGGCCAAGTTGGCGGACCCGAAGCTCAGCGAGAAGGATATCGAATCCGCTGTTCGTGACGAGGGCGAGGCGGGGATGGGCGATGGGACGGCGACAGCGCCGGACGGCACGCTTTATCTGACGGATATAGAGCGCCATGGCATTCTGGCCCGTGATCCTGACGGCCGGATGACGGTTGTGGCGCACGATCCACGTATGATCGCGCCGGATGGGCTGACCTATGGCGGCGATGTACTGTACGGCACGGTGGGGCAATGGTCGCGTCTGCCGGACTTCAATAACGGTCGCGATCAGCAGCATCTGCCGTATCTGGTGGTAAAAATTACACTTCCGAAAACGAAAACCGACTGAAACGGCTTCGTTCAGTTTGGCTGCGTCTGACGCAGGCGATGACCGGCCCGTAATGCGTCACCTCGGCGCGCCGGTTTGGGGCGACTCCAGAGCAGCATGGTGTCGAGCGATGTCTGTTCCAGTTGGCGCAACAGGATATGGGCTGTAACGTAAGCGTCCGGCCCGGCACGGTGGGGCGGCATCGCGAGTTTCGGATCGAGATCGAGTTTCAGCCAGTAACGAAGCGTCTGATTGGTGTGCCGTGGTGCTTCCGGCCAGAGTTTCTGGGCGGTTTTCAGAGTGCAGATCCATGGCAGCCCGTCTGTCAGTTCCGAAGTGAGGAAATGCTGCTCGAAGGCGATATGATGGGCTACGAGAATATCGGGGCGTGGCGCGGCGAGGGTGAGACTGCGCAGGATCGCGGGCGTGGCGATCGGCATCCATGGTTCGAAATCCGCAGCCGTGAGGTGGTGGATCGCCTGTGTTTCGGGCGTCAGGGGGCCGGTCGGACGCAGGAGACAGGTGCGTAGCGGGCCAACCTGCCAGCCATGATTGTCCTGAAAAACGTCGATGGCTCCAAACTCGATGATCTCCGATGTTTCGGGATGAGAGCCTGTACTTTCCAGATCGATGACACGTAAGCGCATCCGCTGATTAGACCGGAATTTCTCTTTCGGGGCTATCGGGCGCTTATATTTTTATGTGTCTGAACAACGACCGGACGTGTCCGGCGTTGAAACGGTATCGTAGAAAACAGTGGCGCTACGGCGAAATTTCTTGGTTCGATGGCCGAAACGTGCCACGTTTGGCTGCTCTCATTTTCGTGAGGAGACTGGTCATGAGAAAACATTCCGTATCCCTGCACAATCATATCGAGGCCAATCGCCCTGTGCCGCATGAACGCGTGACCCATGTCACGTCTCCCAAAGCCGTGCAGGAAGAGCCTTTCCGGGTTCAGGTCGAAATTCACGGACCGGAATGGGACGAGGTTCGTTAAGGACGCATCGGACGGTTGCAGTGACGTGAGGGCAGGTTCTGCTTTTTCGGAAAAGAAAAAAGCAGTTGGCTGCTTTATGTCGTGTCCGCGATCGAAAGATCCGGGCGATGCCACCAGCATGAATCCGCGGACCGCCTGGTGACGGGGATATAATCCATCGGGTCGCCTTCGAGGCGTACGGTATTGGTGGGTGTTTCCTGCAATTCGATGAAGTCGCAGCGAAGATGCTCGCCTTCATCGCGCAGGATGGCGCGCAGCTTGGCGAGCATGAGTGCGGCCATCAGTTCCGTTGTGGGATCGCCGGGTGTGACGACGATCCGTTCCGCACGGCTGGGTTCATGTGTGCGGAACCATTCCAGAAGCGGATCGCTTTCCGAGAGTTGCAAGGCGTGGTCAAGGCTGGTGTCGATGAAATCGTGCCAGCGCTGTTTGGCCTGGGCGAACGGGACGACCATGTTCTGTCGCCCGTCCAGCAGTCGAGGGCGTGTGGCCCGCAGGCGTACCGTCACGAATTCGTTGTGGCCGTGCGGAATGGCGCAGCGTTCCGATCCGCCTGCGATCAGGCGATGGCCCATGCTGAATCGGCGCGTGAAGGTCAGTTCAATGTCCGACATAGGCATTCCATCCCTTTGCGCGCAGTTCGCATGCCGGACAGGTGCCGCAGCCATAACCCCATGTGTGGCGGTGAGTGCGGTCCCCGAGATAACAGCTATGGCTGTCGCGGTTGATGATTTCGACGAGGCCCGTTCCACCGAGCCGTTCGGCGAGTTCCCATGTCTGGGCCTTGTCGCGCCACATCAAAGGCGTATGCAGCACGAAGCGCTGCTCCATGCCGAGGTTGAGCGCGACCTGCAGCGCCTTGATCGTGTCGTCGCGGCAGTCGGGATAGCCTGAGTAATCCGTTTCGCACACGCCGGTGACGATGTGTCTTGCGTTGCGGCGGAAGCCGAGAACGGCTGCGAAATTCAGAAAGATCAGGTTGCGTCCTGGCACGAAGGTCGAGGGCAGGCCGGATTCCGAAAGTTCGATTTCCGCTTCGCGCGTAAGAGCGGTGTCCGACAATGCGCCCAGAACCTGGAGGTCGAGCGTGTGATCCGGCCCGAGGCGTGCGGCCCAGTCCGTGTTCATGTCCGCGATGTTCTGGCGCACGACGCCGCGACATTCCAGTTCCACGGCATGGCGCTGGCCATAATCGAAGCCGAGCGTTTCCACATGCTCGAAGCGCGACAGGGCCCAGGCGAGGCATGTGGCGGAATCCTGTCCGCCGGAGAACAGGACGAGGGCGGTATCGTTCGAAAGCATCAGGGAATACCGATCAGCTTGTGCGTTTGCAGGGACAGTCTCCAGCGGGGGTGGCGCAGGCAGTATGCAACGGCGGCCTGCGTGTTGGCTACACGATCGGGGCCGTCCATGGGTTGCAGCCAGAAATGCTCGAAATCCCACTCTGCGAAAAGCTCCGGCGGCAGTTCCGGTTGGGGGAAGACGAGTTTCAGTTCCTGTCCCGAGCGTTGCACGATCGTGCTGGCGGGTTTGGGGCTGACGCATACCCAGTCGATTCCGCGGGGCGCTGCGATGGTGCCGTTGCTTTCGACCGCGATGTCGAATCCTGCGGCATGTGTGGCTTCGATCAGTGCCTCGTCGAGTTGCAGCAGCGGTTCGCCGCCGGTGAAGACGACATAACGGCGCGGTGTATCTCCGGCCTGTGCGGTCCAAGTGGCGACGAGGGCATCGACAAGCGCCTGCGCATCGGGGAATTTCGCGCCCCCTTCGCCGTCGGTGCCGATGAAATCGGTGTCGCAGAAGGTACACGCCGCAGTGGCGCGGTCCTGCTCGCGGCCGGACCACAGATTGCAGCCTGCGAAGCGGCAGAACACCGACGCACGACCGGTTTGCGCGCCCTCACCCTGAAGAGTCGCGAACATTTCCTTGACGGCATATGACATGCCCCGCATGTCGGCGACGTGGCGGCTGGATGCAAGGAAAAAATCCCGTCATGATGCAGGAGAATCTTTCGCCGGGAGTTTTCCGCGTATGCATCGTTTGCCGGAATTTTCTGATGTCGTTTCAGCTTCGGACCGCATTCGGGGGCATGTGCATCGCACGCCGGTTCTGACATCGCGATATATCAATGCCATGACCGGTGCCGAAGTGTTCTTCAAGGCGGAAAATTTCCAGCGTGTGGGTGCTTTCAAGTTGCGTGGCGCGACCAATGCTGTTCTGACCCTGCCGGAAACGCGACGCGCGCGGGGAGTGGTGGCCTACTCGTCCGGAAACCATGCTCAGGCTGTTGCGTGCGCGGCACGGGACGCCGGGATTCCCGCAGTGATTGTGATGCCGACGGACGCGCCGGCCATGAAGCGCGCGGCGACGGAAGGCTATGGCGCGGAAGTCGTGACGTATGATCGCTATCATGAAGATCGCCAGGCCATCGGCAGCCGCATTGCGGCTGAGCGCGGTGCGGCGTTGCTGCCTCCTTTCGACCATCCCGATATTATCGCCGGGCAGGGAACGGCGGCGCTGGAACTTTTCGAGGATGTGGGCGCGCTTGATGGGCTTTTCGTGCCCGTCGGGGGCGGAGGGCTTGCGTCAGGTTGCGCGCTTGCGGCGCAGGTGGTCGCGCCACGCTGTGCAGTCATCGGGGTGGAACCGGAGGCAGGAGACGATGCCAGACGCTCGCTGCAAGCCGGGCATATCGTGCGGATCGATGTGCCGCACACTTTGGCGGACGGCGCACAGACGACGGCCATCGGGGAACTGACGTTCGTCATCATGCGGGAGCGACTGCGTGAGATCGTTACTGTGCGAGATGATGCTCTGGTGCGTGCGATGAGACTTCTGGCCGAACGGATGAAGATCGTGGTGGAGCTGACTGGCTGTCTGGGGATCGCGGCATTGCTCGAGCATGCGTCGGAGTGGCGCGGTCGGCGCGTGGGCGTGATCGTGTCTGGCGGCAATATCGATATCGCGCGTTTTTCGGAACTTCTTTTGCGCGTGGTGTGAGGGGGGGGCGTCTTGCGTCTGAATGTTGCATTGTCTTTGCCTCCGGGACTTGCTGGAAGCAAGCTGAGCGTGACTGAGGTGAATGGTCGGGGTATCGCGCGTAATCCGGGCATCGGTGTGGCGTTACTGGCAGACCGTTATCGTTCTCCGCAGAAACATTGCATGCTTTGGTCGGGTGATCTGGATTGCCATGATGACGGCGTTTCATTGGGGCTGCCTATTCTGGAGCAGAAGAGAGCGCCCGGATGTTGGAAATCTTTCGATCTCGTGTTATGCAATATGCAATAAAGTTTGCGTTTCAAGAACATGTCCGATGAATTCTGATAACTTTGCGAGTATCGCCTATGCCGAATAAATGTCTTGTTGTGGCAAGAGACATGTCCAATGTCTAAGAGGCGAGCTGTATTGGTGGCGTGCGCACGCGATGAGGTCAACAACGTCAATGAATGGTTAGTTTATAATCTGTCTCTTGGTTTCGATAAGATATATCTTTATTGCAACGATGACGATCCATACCCGCTGTTCAAGGCGGTTTTTCCATACACGGTGGGAAACGACCCTGTTCTGACGTTCGTCTGGCATCGTGAGGTTGGGCGTCAAAAGGCCATGTACAGGCATTTTCTCAACAACTTCATAAATGTTGACGACTGGGTCGCGTTTATCGATATCGATGAGTTTATCACGTTACGTGGCGACGGCTCGATCAAGGATGTCATCGCCCGCTTTCCGGCAGTTGATGCCATTCATTTGTGTTGGTGGAATTTCGGTCCGGGTGCTTTCGAGAGGGATCCGAGCGGTCTTGTCCTTCAAAACTACATCCGTCGCAAACCTTACCCAGAGCCGAGCGGTAAGGTTCTGATACGGGCTGCTGCAATCGATCTTCCTTGGATCAATGAAGGGAACGGCACGTTCTTTCATGGTTTCGGCGATCAGGGCATCGGGCGAAAGCATCAGCCATTTTCGATGAAAGCTCCCGATATCGTCACGT
This sequence comes from Agrotis ipsilon, assembly GCA_028554685.1. Lineage (NCBI taxonomy): Eukaryota > Metazoa > Arthropoda > Insecta > Lepidoptera > Noctuidae > Agrotis > Agrotis ipsilon. Next base: position 2,947,460 of record JAPNUC010000032.1, on the reverse strand, counting down.
CCTGGGGCGCCAATTTCTACGATCTTTATGAGAACAGTTTTGGCACTTATGCGCAGGAATGCCGCGATCAGATCAGCGTATCCGGTTATATAAGTCATTTCCAAATGCGTTCATTCGAACATCTCGTACGTCGTGCCAAACGAAGGATTGAAGGGGACTTTCTCGACCAGTCCCGCTGGCGTGATGTTTTGAGGGACGGCACTTTCTGGCAGATGATGGCGCTTGATAACGCCGAGGAAGATACGTTCCTGCGTGACCGTTTTGTCGTGCCACACTTTCTTTCATTTTAGGATGTCATAGAATGACCAGTTATGCCGTGCTTTTCAAAACGCATCTCTGGAATGATGATGTTCAGAGGCAGTTCGAGCGTGTTCGTCAATCCTGTCGTGAAGGCCATGTTTTTCTCGTTCTTGATGGAAATAATTATCCAATTTCCGTGCCATCCGGAGAAAACGTCATATGGTTTTCCGATGCTGACATGGAAACCTACGGACTGCATAACAACCGAGGTTGGTGGTATAATGGAGACTACCAGACCATCCTGTTTTTTCTAAAGCACCCAGAATATAAGTATTATGTTAGTATAGAATACGATGTCGCCGTTTTCAACGATCTTGATGCAATCGTTGAAGATATGGAGTTTAATAATATCCATGCGGTATATACGCAGCTTCCTGAAACGATAAGTCGCTGGCCTCACATCTTTTCAGTCATTGATTATTACAATTTTTGCGACATTCGCTATGGTCTGTTTTGTATATCATTTCTTTCCCGCACGATGGTGTCTTGTCTTTACAGTCGGAGACTTGCTCATGACGTGCTTCGTCGTCATCTTGGTCTTTCTACTTGGCCGCAGGGTGAGGCTGTCCTGGGAAGCGAAGCTGCTCTTTCAGGTTTGAAGACGCGCGAACTTGGCGAGTATTGCGATAACCTTTCTGATTATCACTGGAACAGAGGATGCACGGAGGCCTATGTCGATTTGATCGCGCCTCAACGTACGTTCGTTCATCCGGTTGCGGGTACGCAGAAATGTATCGTCACCAATATGACATCGGATATTCGCCAGATCGATGACGTTTTGATGATGAAGGCAAGGCTTCTTAAACGTTTGGATTTTTACAGCCATCTATATCACCTGCCAGACAACAGCGAGGCGGATCGCATTCGTGTTCTTGACGACGCGCGGAGCGCGCTGGCGGATCAGCCGGAGGCACGCTTTCTTTTTCAGCGGTCTCTTACGGTTGGTGCTTCTGCGTCACAGAGCACCCATTCAAAGTACTCTTTTCACCAACATGAGGCTGTGGATGCGTTTCGTGCATTGCCGAGTGGGCGATATGCATTTCACACCGATTTCGAAGATAAACCTTGGTGGCTTGCCGATTTACATGATATCTACAAGATCGACACGATCTATCTCTTCGACCGTGAAGATGTCTCGCGTACCGAACATCTGATTGTCGAGATTGGCGAGGCGCTGGACGATATGCAGGTGGTTTTTCGCAAGGGAGGTCATGGATCGATCGGAGGTGTCCGATCCGGCGGACTGTACGTGACATGCGAGCGAGCAGCACGATTTGTCCGTGTGTCTCTTGAGCAGCCCGGTATGCTTCATCTGGATGCCGTCTATATCACGGCGTCTCTATAAGGAGTGTCGCACGGCGTTTGGGTGGGTTGGAGTGTTGTATGGTAAGATTCTGAACCCACAGAAACCGGTGATGAGCGCTTCCAGTTCAGAGGACATTTTCCAACCTGCTCTACGGCATGTCGTCAGTTGAGCGAGGCGGCGCGCGAGGGTTGTGAGTTTTCCTGAATTTTCGGGAGGCAGGATCATGCGGCGTTACGGTTTGCGTAATGATCGACGGGATCGAATCGCGGATCTTCCCCAGGGCCGGGAAGGGTACACCGACAGGAGGACCGCCGATAATTGTCTGTTCGTGGAGGCGGCCCCCTGTCGGTATCATGCAGGCATTCCATGGCGCGATCTTTTGGAGCGTTTCGGCAACCGGAAGAACGTCCGTCGACGTTTTCGCCAGCATGGCGTGGGCGCCTGTAAAAGGGGCGCGGGCCAGCGTGTCGGCGCAGCGCGGCATCACGCCCGTGATCCCGTCGAAGGGCAACCACAGCACTGTGCGGGAAACAGATTTCGTTCCCTACTGGAAGCGGAACCTCATCGAACGCTTCTTCAATAAACTGAGGCAATGCAGGGCCATCGCAACGCGTTACGAGCGGTTGGCCTTCACCTTCCGCGCCGCCGCCCGGTTCGCCTCAATCGCCATCCTGATCAACTGACGACACGCCGTAACGCAGCAGGCTTTTATTATTCGGCGGCGATTGTGCCGTCGTCGTTACGCCATGTCGATGCGCTGTCCAAAAATATCCAGCGTCCCGTACCGGCGCCGGCACCTTGTCCGATATTACGGCAGTTATGACACCAGACATGATCTCCCTCTTGATGAGACATGTGTACGATCGCCGACAACGTTGCCGAGCGGACACCCGATGTTGTGGCATACTGTGCGCTGGCAACCGTTGCGCCAGCGGTGACACCCGCCAGATTGACGTAGCCCTGTCCATGCGTACCCAACAGGGTGAAAGTTTGACTGTCAGATGCCCAGAAGGTCGGTGCAGACACTGATCGCGGTTTTGCATGTCCTGGCGTTGCTGCCAGCAGTCCAGATGTTGCCGTCAGTGTCGGTGGTTGGGAGAGGTCACCCGACCCGAAAGGTGCGCCGGTCATGCCGGTCCAGGTGTTGCCGATAAGTTGGATATATTCACCACTTGCAGAGGCGGTAGGCCCGATGCAGTCCGCGCAGAAGGCAAAATCGCCCGTACTATGACCTGTATTCGCGATTTGCCAGAAGTTCTGTGATGCGTCGGTGGTTTCAAACCATTGTCCGGCGAAATAGCTGCTGTTGTGAACGCCGTTGGTGAAGTAGCTTTCGCCGTTGGCTGCCGTACAGAGGCCCTGGCTTTGGCCTTGGTTGCCAAGAAGACAAAGACCATTGATAAAGCCCGGATAATTCCAGACAATCTGCGCCTCGTTCTGTCCGCCCGATATCCCTGTGGTTTTTGTGTTGTTAACGAGGGAGCCATCGATATTCAGTCCAAGTCGAACGGAATGATGTGCCCAGCCGATGTTGCCGGTATCTTCCCGCTGTACCCACGCACCGAAATTCAGATTGTTGCCACCAGTGCCGGCTGTTGAATCCACCTTGTTGGTGAAATTGAAAAACGCATGCGTGCTGCCGATGGCGGGACCGTTGCCGCCGTTCGATGGCACCCACATATTGTATCCTTCATATTCCATGGCCTCCATCGGCATGTGGTCCACGATACCATGCGACAAGCCGACTCCATTGATTTCGAACGCATAGCTCGAATGGTCCCAGTCATATTTGCAATTGCCATTTCCCGCATCAGCAGCGCCTTTGCACATGGATGAGAGAAGAATGCCGCTCAGATGTGCCTGACCTGACGCAGTGCCCTGATACCAGAAGTCGTATTCATGACCGGCGAGACTATGATCGAGGCTGTCGGGGTTGTTCTCGGGGTTATACTGAATCAGCGTATTGTGTCCGAGGCTTTGCGTGGTAACGCCTAGGAAAAGTGTTTGCTTAGGATAATTGCTGAATGCGATATCCAGCATTCTGTTCTGAGGTGTTTCGCCAGAGGCTAGTTGGCGGTTGGACCCCAGTATGCCCCAACCTGCGACATCGATATATGTACCATTTGCAGTATCCCAGTCTGCAATCCACCCAACATAGGTATCAAGAGTTCGAATGTTGCCACTTGCATCGACAACGGAACTGTTGCGGTTCGACTCGGTGGCATCAAGGCTGTTCGTGGCAACGTATTCGTTAGAGTGGATCCGTTTGAGTTGCTGCTTGGTGAGTGGCTGGCATGCGCCGCTTGAGCCCGGTGCGCAGTTGGGCATGTAAATGCGGTTTCCAGCATAGGTAACTCCCTGAATGACCGCGCGTGGACTGACGCTTCCCGTTTGCGTGTAATGAAGTGCGCCATCGAGGCCGCCATAGGTGGCAATAGCTTTTGGAGAGATAAACGATGAATTCAATCCTGCCCGACTTGCAAAGAACGGTAGATCGGTGGCGACCGTGCAGATCAGGCATCCCAGATCGTTTGGGCCATCGGGCTGGCCACGAACGATCATCTGACCGCCTGTATTGACGGGCCTTCCACGATTGCCGCCATCGTCGCCATATTGGCCACCAAGAATTAAGGCATTCGGACTGCTCCACCCGTCAGCGATCGCACCGAGCACTGAACCATTGTCTGTATTGGAGGCACCGAAAGAAAGGGCAGGTGTACCTGTCGTCGATTGTCTGGAGATGCTTTTCAGCAGATTGGTCTGCACTGGTGCGATCATCTGGGAGTTTCGGTCAAGACCTGCCATGCCCGATAGAATATTGACGATCGATTTTCTGATATAGCTCGACAGCTCGGCGGAAGGGCATTTTACAGGGAAACCCTGCGGATCGACGCCGCAGATCGAGAGAGTAACAAGGGGGGTATGCCAGAGGCCATCGTTGCCCTTGTAGTTCTTAATGGTCGTCTCGCCTGCGCCGTTCAATGACGTCGTGAGTGTTAGTGGAACCCATTTACCCTCGGTATTCTTGTAAGCTTGCGGCAGGGTTTGCGCGAATGCAGTGTTTATTTGGCAAAATGCCACTGACAGTATCAAGGTAAAGACGTAACATAAGATTTTCCTTGAACTTATCATAAATAGCTTTTGCTCTCTGAGGAGATGTGTCGGGTATTTGCAATATAGATTTTCAAAGAGGGCGTTACAGTTTCTGGAAAAATGAACACAAATCGAGCTAATGTCAATTTCTGAATAATTAACCATGGAGCGCAGATATGGACGCCGCTGCTGAGATTATGGTAATTTGAAAAAGAGGTGAATTGCGATCGCCATTCCTGTAATTTTAAGAGGTATTAAAAATGTCGTTGCCAGTGTCTGGTTCGGCATTGAAGGCAGTCTGATGCATGTTTCCATGCATCAGACTCCATGTTGTTCATGATGTTGTAATAGTCTGTGCACATTTGTGGCGCACTGGAAAGTATATTCTACTCCCGAACCGCATCGAAATCGTCAAAATCATAATAATTTTCATTTTCCACTTCTGGAATCTGCCTCGTTTTCTCGAGGAAACTCTCCCATTGTGGAACATAGTGTTCGTACCCGGCGGGATTCTGGAAAAACCAGTGGCGCCATGTATGAAAAACCGGATCATGTTCCCGATAATGGGGATTATTCAGAAGGTTGCGGCTTGCCGGAGCTTTGGGACCATGAAAATGAACGATCCGCGCGTCTTCATTGAGGCCCCAATAAGGTTTCCAGTTGAATTTGGCGGATAGAGGGCTCCAATGAGCATTGTAGAATATTCGGAGGAGTTCCTGATCATATCCTGAGATGTGATTGAAATTGTCGCAGAGAAATTCCACCATTGCGGGAAGGTCGTTGCGAATTCTTTTAAGGTTCAGGATCATAACACCGGAATTCATATCGCTGTAGTAATCCTGCTGGCCGAACTGTCCGCAGGCTGCGAAGATTTCCGGGCGACAGAATTCCAGATCGGGGTTCTTCAAAAACATGACATCGCAATCCGTATACAGCACGAACTGGTCTTCTTTCTCAAGAAGAGGCAGGTCCAGGCGCATGAAGGCACCTGCTGCTGTCTCCATGTATCGGGGCCATTCGGGTTTCTGCTTCTCCTGAGCGGCCTTTAGCTTGTCAAAAAAATGTATCTTGTGGAAAATGACTTTCACACCTTCCTGTTCCATCTCCGCAGTGAAGCTGGAAGGCGAGCCGTCAAAAACCATATGTGGGATCAGATTCGTGTTTTCCTTGGCGGAACGAACTGCAACGCGAATACAATCAATGAAGCCATGGTCAGGATCATTGGCCAATGTTTTTTCGGTAATAGCGAAGAACCACTTCATTCTTTTGACCTTGTGCAGGAGACAATTTACTTTCCTCTGTTACCATAGGCTGATTGAGCGTGGGCGAGAACCCCGTTTGTGTAGGGATGCTGACATCACTGCGTGAAAGCGGGTCGTAGACTCGTTCCCATCGATCTGATCATCTTTGCTGCTTACGATATGACGTACCTGAGCGTTTCCTGACACTACAGCTGTAGTTCACTTTCTGGATCGGAAAACGGAGAAATTAGGGATTTCTTGACGTAGACCGCCTGAGATTCAGGCCTTCTGAAAAGCATCAAAACCATGAACAAACAGAGAGCAAAATGAACTGTAGCTGTAGCGTCAGAATCCCGCACTGACGGACAGCCGTGCCGAGACGGGTTCGAGGGCATGGCCGGTTGCGTCAGAACTGGCGGCGGATCTCGGTGTCAGGCGGTAGTCATAGGCATACTGGGCGGCGTAGGCGTGCGTATCGAACATGTTGAACACGCTGAGTTCCATCCGAAGATTTCTGTTGAAGCGGTACCCCACATTCATATTGACCTCCCGATAGCCTTTCGAGCGCAGGCTGTTGTCCTCAACCAGAGGATAGCCGCCGAGCCAGCGGACCTGTAAACTGCCATACCAGTGCCTGTGTGTGTCGATGATGGCGCCGAAGGACCAGACGAAGTTCGGGGCGTTGGTCACGAATACACCGTCGATTCCATATTGGGCGGGATTGTTCGTACGGTAGCGTGCCTTGGCGAAAGATAGGTCGGTGTTGAATTCCAGCCAGGACCATGGATTGTATTGCGTGGAGAATTCCACGCCTTTCCGGCGGCTTGCAGGGCCTGCTGAGGTCACGCCCGCATCCCCATCATAGCTGAGCTCGGACTGGAAATCGATGAGGAAGGTTGCGACCTGAACGTGCAGATGGGGAAGCGGATTCGTACGCATTCCGAGTTCGCCACTCACAGCGGGCGTCATGATGGGTACATTGACTGAGCCTTTTTTGAACTCGTCGGCTATGTATGAGCCGGAGACGGAGCGGAAATCGTTGGAATGATAGCCGCGGCCTGCGCTCATATAGAACTCCGTCTTGCTCCACGGGCCGAAGATCAGGCTGCCTTTCGGCTGAAAAAGCCATTGATGTTTGCGGGTTAGGGAGCCATCCAAGAGATTGTTGTCCGCTCCGCCCTGAAAATCTTCTCTCAGTCCGATGACGCTGCGAAACCATGGGGTCCAGTGCGTGATGTTGCGAAGGTACAGACCGACCGCACCGATGGTGATGGAATCCGCGTTGCAGCGATACAAGCCGCTGGCCTCAACGTTTGCCGGGCAGGCGGGGAGGGTAACGCGCTCATGCGTGTGGCGCCGGTCGACATACAGGAAGTCGTAACGGCCCTGCACGCCAACCTCTGCTTCAGTGCGGAAGTGGCCGATACGGTCCTGACGTGAATAGGCGCTGGTGCCCCCCAGCGTCGTGCGCGTCTCATCCTGCTGCTGCTGATCCCCGTTGACCGGATCGTCCAGATAATGGGTGAAGTCGTTCCACAATGTCAGTCGGTTATGGGATACATAAGCGCTGCTTATCCATTTCCAGTGTGTGCTGCTCTTACGATAGTGCCCGGAGAGGCTATAGCGCTCCGCAAAGCCGCCATCTGTCGGGTCGAGAGAGCCGAACCGGCCGATCATGCCCGTGTCGATGGCCTCGACGGGCTGGTCGTTCGTGGCGCGCCACTGGCCACGATAAAACATGCCCGTCAGGTCAAAGCCGTTCAGTGCGTCGCCATGGGTATAGTGCGAGGCGGCCCGGATGCCTCGGGCATTGTCCGGGTAGCGCCATGGGCCATCGCTATGGGAAAGATTGAACGCGTTAACCCATCGATCTCCGTTTTTCAGGCGGAGCGTTCCGGTGAAAGTGGCGCGATAGTCGCCTAATGTGCCCGCGCTGAGGATGGCGCGGTTTGGCACGACATCGGCGAGTTTCATGTGATCGGACCCGGCGACCCCGAAATCGCCGATTTCCGCGTGAAACGGGCCTTTGGTGTAATCGACGCCGGACAGGAGTTCAGGGATCAGGAAGTTGAGATCGGTATAGCCCTGGCCATGCGCATTGGTGACACCGTTGACAGGCATGTCGTCCACGAAGCTTGCAAGATCGGTCCCGTGATCGAGGTTGAATCCGCGAAGCAGGAATTGGTTCGCCTTTCCCTCGCCGGAATGGGAAGTGACGACGAGGCCTGGCACAGCCTCGAGAAGCTGGCCGATGCGATAGACGGGCCTGAGTTCGAGTTCTTTCTGTGTGATGGACCCTTCACTGGCAGTCTCGGCCCGTCCGATGATCTCACGGCGCGATGCCGTCACGGCGATGTTTTCGTCGTATAAATGCGACGTTTTCGGCGCGGCGGATGCGGTGGTGGGCAGAAGAGAGGGAATCGAGCAGAAGGCAAGGAGGGCACGGCACGTCGAAAGGCAGCACGGCGCAGGGCGAGGGAAGGAAGCGGCAGTCATGACAGGAGCCCCGTGGTGTCGCAGGGGTCATGTGTGAGACGCGGCTATCCAGCGGCTGCCCTGTGAGGAAAGCATCCGTGACTGGCGCGACCCGCCCGGACACCCCGCCGGTGGATGGTATGTGACATGGCAGGTCTCCTGGCTTGCGGGTCTTCGCTTCGGTCCAGCCTTCCCGGGATGGATATCCCAGTGACATTTATGGGCCGTTGCTCGCCGTATACAGTTGCGGGGGCAGCATCGGCGTTGCACCGATTTCCCTCTTAGCCACACGCCATGACAGCATGTGGAACCATGACAAACGTGATGGTTAGACGGGGTTTCTTACATAAATGTCAAGAGGGGCGGTGCGGGCAGTTCACGTATCCCGGCTTTGCAACGTAAGGGCAGAGCCCTTGTGGTAGGCGAGATGGTCGGTTTTCAGGCTTCTGATCGCATATTGCGGCGTTTCCATCGTGGCATGATGTTCATAACCGTTGACCATGAACGCAGAGGAATGGATTGCCACGATCCGGCCGCTCACATGGCCCGCTTCCGAGTTCCAGATTACGATATCACCGATTTTGAAATGTTTGTCTGCCGTCATGAAAGTAAAGTCTCGAATGAGGTTGGATAAGATCAGTCCTTCATGAAGATGGCGACGTGCGTTTGGCCATCCTGCCCGACCCATGCACGATACATACCGTCCGTATTGTAGGGCATGGCAATGTGGCCGGTCTCGTCGAGTGCGATCGCGCCGCCATTCCCGCCCATCCCCGGAATTTCGTGATTGATGACGTCTTCCGCCGCATCCTGAATCGGCTGATGCAGGCTGCTGACCCGCATGCAGACTTCATGAGCCGCGACGGTGCGGATGTAATACTCGCCCCACCCCGTGCCGGACATGGCGCAATGGGCATCGGCATAGGTGCCGGCGCCGATCAGTGGGGAATCACCCACACGGCCGTAGAGTTTGTCGGTCAGGCCGCCTGTGGAGGTTCCGGCTGCAAGATGCCCTTCGCGATCAAGGGCGACGGCGCCCACGGTGCCGAAATGACGGTCCGGCGGCAGACTGGCGTGCTGTTTGCCTGCGGCATCGTCCTTCAGGGCTTCTTGAAGCTGATCCCAGCGGTGTTGTGTCCAGAAGTAATGCTCCGGCGTCATGGCGAAGCCCTGCGTGCGGGCGAAAGCCTCCGCCCCGTCCCCGATCAGCAGGACATGTGGCGAATGCAGCATCACGGCCTCGGCAAGCAGGATCGGGTTTTTGATGTGGTGAATGCCTGCGACGGCACCTGCGCTGCGGGTTGCGCCATCCATGATGGCAGCGTCCATCTCGTTCTTGCCGTCATGGGTGAAAACGGCGCCGCGGCCCGCGTTGAAGTTCGGATCGTCTTCGAGAATGCGAATGGCCGTGGTTACGGCGTTGCGCGCGGGTTGACCCGCTTTTAGCGCGGCATAACCTTCCTGCACGGCATGCCGGAGCGTGGCCTTGACGGCTTCCGCGCGCTCCGGCGTAAGATCGCTGCGTATGACCCCCGCACCACCATGAATGACCAGAACCGGCGTTGTCTCGGCATGGGCAACACTGCACAATGCTGCATGGCAGAGAGCGACCACGGCGCTCGTTACAGAAAGGGCGGCTTTCAAGGGAATCTCTCCGAACGACAGGGCTGCACGGAGGGTAGGATGTGGATGTGAGCGATGCAATGCGTTGTTGCGCCGCCGCGCTGGCTGCGTTGACGCTGACGGGGGCGGCATGTGGTAAAGCGCGTGCCTCCGGGTTCGACGTAACGGTCCTGGGTGCGCGGGGCGGTTTGGAAGACGGCAATCTCAGCGCCTATTTCGTGCGGCCTGTCGGTGACCGGCACGGTATTCTTCTTGACGCCGGAACGGTGATGCGCGGATTGCAGGTCGCGGACGGGCGTGGCGCATTACGCGACTATGACGCGATCGGAAACACGGCAGAGACGCGCGTGGGCCGTGCGCTTCACGATGGCATACGGGCCTGTTTCCTCAGCCATGCGCATCTGGATCATGTGGCCGGACTGATCGCCGTTTCGCCAGACGATGTCTCCAAGCCTCTTTATGCGTTGCCATCGGTCAATGCGCGGCTGGAGCGGCATGTGTTCAACTGGGATATCTGGCCCAACATGACCGATCGGGGCGTGTCGCCGCGCCTGGGAGTGTATCGCTATCATGATCTCGTTCCGGGTCGGGTCGAGGATGTGCCGGGCACGGCGTTGCGCGTGACCGCATATCCGCTGAGTCACGGAGGCGTGGAATCGACGGCGTTTCTGGTGTGGAGCGGTAACGAGGCTCTTCTCTATCTTGGCGATACCGGGCCCGATGCGGTGGAACATTCCGCAAGCCTGCGCAGGCTATGGAGTGTCGTGGCGCCATTGGCACGAGAACACAGGCTGCGTGGTATCATCATCGAGTGTTCTTATGACGATTCCCGGCCCGACCGCCTGTTGTTCGGTCATTTGTCGCCACGTTGGCTTTCGGCGGAACTGAGAGAGCTGAGCGATCTCGCTCATGACCCGCTGACGGGGCTGTTGGTGGTGCTCGGTCACATCAAGCCGACACTGCTTGCGAAAGACGCCCCGCAGGAGAGAATTCTGAAGGAATTGAAGATGGATCATGCGCCCGACATGCGCTTCGTCGTTGCGGAGCAGGGCATGAGAGTTCTGATGAAAGGTTGAGAGGCTCTACACGCCTGAACGGTCGATCCTGTGCACAATCACGGCGGTCAGCACCGGTCCGATGCCGTAGCCGATCAGCACGAAACAGAGCATAAGATAGTCGCCAGCGTTCATGATCGCCTCTCTGCCCTGAAATCGTCGGGAATTTTCATTATAGGTGCATCGGACCGCAGGTTCCACATTTTCCGAATGGCTTGGAGGACGCGGCGTGACAGGCTACAGGCTGACGCGACATTGAACGATGCGGAACGATAGGCAATGATGACAACGCAGGAGACGGTCATGCGGCGGAGCGAGCCGGTACTCGATCTTGCTCCTCTGCGTGGCATGCAGCGCATAGGAGCGCTGTTTGCGGATCTGCGCGATGGGTTTCGGCTGTTTCCGCTGGCATGTGCGCTTGGCTGGCTTGACGTGAAGATGCGTTATCGCGGCTCGATGCTCGGACCGTTCTGGCTGACGATTTCGACTGCGGTGATGGTGGGTTCGCTCAGCCTTCTTTATGCGCGCCTCTTTCACATGAATCTTGCGCATTATCTGCCTTACCTGTCGCTGTCGATCATCCTGTGGGGCTATATCTCTTCGTTGCTGTCGGAAGGTGCTACGGTCTTTACGAGCGCACAGGGCCTGATCCACGCGACACGCATGCCGTATAGCGTGCACGTCCTGAGGGCGATCGTGCGCAACGTTCTGGTCCTGCTTCACAACGTCGTGGTGCCGCTCATCGTGGCGTTCATTTTCCATGTGTGGCCCCATGCGGTCTGGCAGGAGATACCCGCACTGGCGATCTGGGGGATGGACAGCCTGCTGGTCTGCCTGGCGATGGGCGTTCTGGGCGCGCGCTTTCGCGATATACCGCCGATCATCGGGTCGGTGGTGCAGGTGTTCTTCTTCGTCACGCCCATCATCTGGAGGCCGGAACTGATCCATCATGCTGGCTATCTGCTGCTGAACCCGTTCTATCCGCTTCTGGCCATCGTCCGCGAGCCGCTTCTGGGAGAGCCTGTCGGGGAAGGCATATGGCTGGCGGCTTTGGCGCATAGCGCCGGATTGCTGCTGTTGGGTGTTGTCGTCTTCAGCCGCTTTCGTTCACGCCTGGCATACTGGATCTGAACATGGCCGGAATTATCGTCGAAGGGCTGCGGATCAATTTCCCGATCTATCATGCCGATAACCGTACACTGAAAAAATCGATGGCCAATGCGGTGAGCGGTTTGCACCGGGCCGGCGGCCACCTGCTGGAGGATGCACGTCAGCGGGTCATCGTGAGTGTTCTGGAGGGGATAAGTTTTTCCCTGCGTTCCGGTGAACGCCTCGGTCTGGTCGGTGGTAATGGTGCGGGCAAGACGACGCTCCTGCGCGCGCTTGCGGGGATATACGAGCCGATTGAGGGACGCGTGCGTGTGGAAGGTATTCTGGGCACGCTTCTGGACGCCAATCTGGGCATGAACATGGAACTGACGGGTGCGGAAAATGTCCGTCTGCGTTGTCTGTTTTATGGCCTTCCGCGACATCGGACACAGAAAATTCTGGAAGATGTGGAGGCGTTCGCCGAGCTGGACTCGTTCATGAGTCTGCCGGTCAAGATGTACAGCTCGGGCATGGTGGTGCGTCTGGCGTTCGGTCTGGCGACGGCGATCACGCCTCAGGTTCTGCTGATGGATGAATGGTTCATGGCAGGGGATGCGACCTTTCTTGCCAAGGCGGAGGCGCGCCTTGCCTCGCTCGTCCAAAATGCAGAGATCATGGTGGTATCGTCCCATCAGCCCGACATTCTGAGGCAATGGTGTAGCCGCGTGCTGTGGCTTCAGGATGGGCGCATTCGTATGGACGGTGCGGCAGATGAGGTTCTGGACGCTTACGCGGCGTCCTGACGCAGAGCGATCGTATCGCCCGCTATCTTCAACCGTATGATGCGATGGAGATAATGGCGCGAGTGACGGGGCTCGAACCCGCGACCTCCGGCGTGACAGGCCGGCGCTCTAACCAACTGAGCTACACCCGCATGGGACATTCTGAGACATCCCGGCGACCGTTTGGAGGAGTTGTTACACCGCCTCGTTTTCGGTGAGTGGGGAACTACCAGCACTTCGTGATGATGGCAACAGGCTTGTCGAAAAAAATATCCGGATGGATACATTCTTGGGGCAGAACCCTTTCACGTGACATATACGCTATCTCGTAGCGCGATTCTGACATGACCGATGGAAGATTTCCTGATTTGAGCATAACCCATTCCGTGATCTCTTTTGTTCTGGCAATTACGCTTCTGGTGCTGACGCCCGGCCTCGATACGGCTCTTGTGTTGAGAACCGTGACCACGGAAGGAGCCCGGCAGGCGTTTCGCGCCAGTGCGGGGGTGGTGTCCGGTTGTGCTTTGTGGGGATTGGCGGCTGCGATCGGCTTGAGCGCGATGCTTGCAGCTTCGCGTGTGGCGTTCGATGTCGTGAAATGGACGGGGGCGTTGTATCTTCTCTGGACAGGCATGACCCTTCTCATCAAACCGCGTGCTGCTCTGAACGATGAGGAAGCGCCCAGACCACAACATTCTGTCGGGGCTTTTACACGCGGAGCGATGCAGAACCTGCTCAACCCGAAAATCGGCGTGTTCTATATTACCTTTCTTCCGCAGTTCATTCCGCATGGTGTTTCGGCAGGGCTTTATACGCTCATGCTTGCGGGGCTTCATGTCATGATCTGCATGGCCTGGTTCACGGTACTGATTCTGGCAACGCATGCGATTGCCCCGATCATGCGCAGGCGTTCCGTTGTCAGGTTCATGGATCGTCTGACGGGCGTGATCTTTCTTGGATTCGGAGCAAAGCTGGCGTTCTCGCGAGTATGATAGGAACGCTCTGATCATCAGCCGCTCGTATCCGCCGGATGAGCCAACAACAGGCTCCGGCGATCAGGGCGATGCAGATCGCGCTGCCCTCTGGGCCAGCCTGACCGCCGCTGATCCAGTCGGAGCCGGAAATGCGCATGTTTATCAGAGCACCCGTGCTGGAAAGACCGCTGTCTCGTGCGCCGAACAGGGCGCTCTGGCCGTAATCCCATAAAGTATGAAAGCCGATGGCGAACCAGAGTGTTCCGGTCACCCGCAGGGTCAGGCAAAAGAAAAGACCGAACAGCGCGGCGGAGGCGATTCCTGCCCATGGTTCGCCATTGGCGATGTGCAATGCGCCGAACGCGCATGATGTGATGATGGCCGCTGTCGGAAACCCCCAGAGTCTTTCGAGCCAGGAGAGCAGCGCTCCTCGCATCAGAATTTCTTCGCTGAGCGCGACGAGCAGAAAGGCTGGAAGATAGAGTGCCAACGTGCACCATGATGGCGCAGGCGCAGACAGTGTCGCGCCACCGCACAGGACGATCAGCCCTGTGACGACGATAATGGAACATAGTCCCGTGGTGGCCCCTTCCACGAAACGTCGTGATGATATCGGAGCAAGATGAGCGATTCGGACTGCGGTGGAACGGCTGCGCCATGCTCGAGGTATGGAGATCGTTGTGGCCAACGCAGAGGCGAAGAGAAGTGGTGGTTCTGACAGGATGAGGGCCGTCGGGGTGAGGGCGCCGCGGTGGATATGGCCGGGATAAAAAAGACGCAACGCCGCGCCCAGCGTCGCCAGAAATACGAGTGCAGCGATGAGAAAGGTGGCGATGAAGCGCGTGATTGCCAGAATGCAATCGCGCCGGGTGAAGGGGGGGAAATCTGAGGATTCGGACACCTGAATTCCGGTCTTTCGTGCTCGCAGCTTTCCGAATTCTCGCCGGACCGTCTTTCGGGCGTCAAGCATCGGGAGTTCAGAAAGGCAGGACTGAATCCATGAACTGTTGCCCGTAGCGGGGCGTCTGAAGCTGGGTGATTGTGCCGCGTCCGCCGTAGGAAATCCGGGCTTCCGCCATGCGTTCATGCGTGACGGTATTGTCTGCCGTAATGTCCTGCGGCCTGACGATGCCACTGACGCTCAGTTCTCGGAGTTCGCTGTTCACGCGCATTTCCTGGCGGGCCATGATGACGAAATTGCCGTTCGGAAGCACCTGCGTGATCGTGCCGGCCAGCCTGAGCGCCACGACTTCCTGACGGCTGATCTTGCCGGTTGCGGCATTGCTGTTGGTACTGTTGGTGGAGAAGGAGTTCGCCCCGGTGATGTGGGAGACGATCTTCTGTTTGATGCCGAAGAGGTTGGGGATGCCGAAATTCTCCGAGCCTGAGCGCTGGGCAGTGCTGTTGTCGTTGAAACTGGCTGCATCGCCGATATTGACGATGATCGTCACGACATCTCCGACCTGAGACGCGCGCTGATCCTTGAAGAAGGCCCGGCTGCCACTGCGCCACAGGCTGGAAGGTTCTGATGGAGGTGCCTGAAGGGGCGGCATGGGCATCGTGAGCGGGCGATAATTTGCTGCAAGCGTCGGGTTCTGAATGCTGGTCATGCGCGGGGGCCGCCCGATTTCGGAAAGCTGCGCGAGATTTCCGCAGCCCGTGAGCAAAAAGATCGCACCGATAGAAGAGATGATTCTGATGTTCACGAATGTGATCCGGGCGGCCATCAATAGTTGAATTGCGACGATGTATGGATGCCACCATTGCGCCCATCCATGGGAACCGGGCTGCTGCCGGGCAGAACTTCGATCTGTGACCTGTCCGTCACGCGGCCGGTAATCATGGAATTGGAACCGGGATTGGCGACGTGAATCACAGTGCCGAGCGCACCGTTTTCAAGAGCGTAGCCCGATGCCGTGACATGCAGATCTCCCGTATTCAGTGACATGAGAATGGGAGCCCCCTTGTGGACGAGCATGGGATGATTGAGTTGGGATGCGAGGAGTGGACGACCGGGCGCGAGGGGCACGCGGGCGCTCAGCCCGACAGCTTCGCCATCCAGTCGCAGGGCATCGTCAGGGAGATGAGGATCCTGCGAAGTGATATGCTCGACATTATCGAGCGTGATCGGATCGCCTGCCTGAATCCCGTGGCGGAGCGTGAGAATCGGGCGTGTATGGGTAACGGTGCCGGAATAGCGCCGTTCGACGGCGGAGGGGCCATCGAAGCGTACTGTTACGAGAAACGCTCCATCCCGCTCGGGATGATACTCGCTTTGGGTGATGCGCAGCGTGCCCTCAGCGTGAAGAGGAACGGCAAGCGGTTTGAAATCGGAGATATGCGCACTGAAATCCGGGTTTCGTGGATCGAGCCCAAGGTTTTCCTCCACCAAAGGCAGAATCTGGCCGATGTCGAAGATGCGTGCAACGCGCCGTATGTGAACCGTGACGGCAGGCGACGCATCGTACCAGTCGAGGCTGAACTGCGCGGCGATGGCAGTGAGCTGATCGCCTTTGACCTCGTATTCTTCCCCTAATGCGGGCGCATCACCGATATCGACGTCCTTCTCCTTGGCGATGCCGTCGAACAGATCGGACAGATGAACGCGGTTTCCCTCCAGTATGACATGGTCCCGCGCGGTGACGGCCCATGCGGATGCAGGAAAACCGAGCAGGCATCCGAGAAGAAGGCGTATTCTCATTATCCGCGGCTGATGTTGGTCAGTGTCTGCATCATGTCGTCCGATGCCGTGATGACCTTGCTGTTCATCTCATAGGCGCGTTGCGCGGTGATGAGGTCGGTGATCTCGGTGACGACATTCACGTTGGAGTTTTCCACATAACCCTGCATCACGCTCCCGAAGCCGTTCGCATTGGGCGTGCCGACGATCGGGTCGCCAGAAGCCTGCGTCTGGAGAAAAAGATTCTGACCCATGGCGTCGAGGCCGTTCTCGTTGGCGAACTGCGCAATCTGGATCTGGCCGACGATCTGGGCCTGTGTCTGTCCTGCGATGGTCACGCTGACCTGCCCCGACTGATCGACCGAGACACTCTGAGCGTTGTTGGGCACGTTGATGGTGGGGTTGAGCGTGTAACCGTCTGCGGTGACGATCGTGCCGTCCTGTGCAAGCGAAAATGTGCCGTCCCGCGTATAGGCGAGTTGTCCGGAGGGAAGCTGGACCTGAAAATAACCTTTGCCCTGAACGGCGAAATCCAGAGAATTGCTTGTCTGTTGCAGGCTGCCCTGCTCGTTGATCCGGTAGATCGCCGCAGTTTTGACGCCCAGACCTACCTGCGCGCCGGCTGGAATGATGGTGCCGGTGTCGGAACTGGTCGTCCCGACGCGGCGCATGTTCTGGTAGATGAGATCCTGAAATTCCGCACGCGACCGTTTGTAGCCGGTGGTCGTCATGTTGGCGATGTTGTTGGAAATGGTCTCGACGTTGGTTTGCTGGGCCTGCATGCCCGTTCCGGCGATATCGAGTGAGCGCACGTTGTTCGATCCTTGCTCTTAAACGTTGGTCTGGAGGATGCGGCTGATCGCATTTTCCTGCCGGGTGTCCTCGCCCTGCACGAATTGCGAGAGAAACTGGAAATCGCGCTGGATCTGGAGCATGTGCGTCATTTCCGACATGGTCTGGACGTTGCTGCTCTCGACCATGCCCTGCATGATGTTGGGACGCTCCACAGTGGTGGATGTGCCTTCCGCATTGAGGAGAACATTGCCTTCCGCCTGCATGCGGTTGACGTCCTGTGGCATGACGATGTCGATCCGGCCCTGCTCGCCGCTCTCGGTTGTGATGAGACCGTCGGAAGAAATGGTGATCTGGTGATCCTGTTCGGGAAGCCGTATGGGCTGACCCGCCCGGTCGAGAAGGGCATGACCGTCCTGATCCGTGATCGATCCGTCCGTCTGGCGTTCGAACCGCCCGGCGCGTGTCAGGCGTGCGCCGTTGGGTGTCTGGATCGAGAAGTAACCTTCCCCCCCGATCGCGAGATCCAGCGGATTGCCGGTCTGCTGCATCTGCCCCTGCGACACGTCGCGAAAGGTTCTGAGATCTTGCGTGTAGGACTCGGTCTCGGCCCCCTGAGGGAGATCGTCACCCTTCTGACGGGACAGATAATCGCCGAAAATCTGATGCTGGCTCTTGAAGCCGGCGGTCGAGGCGTTGGCGATGTTGTTCGCCACCACGCTCATGGCGCGCTGGTCGGTGTCGAGTCGTGAAAGAGCGATGGATGAGGCGTTTTCCATGGACCGGCTTTCTGGTTGGCCGGTTCATCATGGACTCGAAAACCTTTCGGAAAGATTTACGGGCGTTCGTTTTCCTGTGTGTCTGAAGGGTTTTTGCCGTGTGGTTCCGGCGTTGCATCAGGGCCGAATCCAAGGAACCGGAGTATCTCAGGCGACATCCGGGACGATTGGGGGCGGGCGGCAGCCATGAGGCGGGCAACGTCGGCAGAGCCTGTGGAAAGCAATCTGAACATCCTGTCTGATCCCGGACAAAGGGCGCAGGGTGTGCCTGCGTCGGAGGAGGATCAGAGGAAGATATTGATATTGAGAGTCGTTCTCAACTGATATTTTCATCACGATAGGGCGAGAGCGTGGAGAGAGCTTCTTTTTCACTCAGAATCGCAAGGCGTTCATGCTCCAGAAACGCGTTGACCGCCCCGGCCAGCGCAGGGTCACGCAGATAATGCGCCGAGCGGGTGAGGCTGGGGACGTAGCCACGTTGAATCTTGTGCTCGCCCTGAGCGCCCGCTTCCACGCGCGCCAGACCATGCTCGATGGCGAAGTCGATGGCGCGATAATAGCAGAGTTCGAAATGCAGGAACGGCCATTCGCCTTCGCATCCCCAGTTGCGCCCGTAGAGCGTGTCGGAACCCATGAGGTTCAGGGCGGCGGCGACAGGGTGGTCTTCGTTGAATGCCATCATGAGTACGATCCGATCGCCGAGACGCTCGGACAGGAGCGGAAAGAAGCACTCTGTCAGATAAGCGCTGCCCCATTTCCGGTCGATGGTGGAAAGATAGAAGCGATGAAAGGCCGCCCAGTCGGCCTGGGTGATGGCATTGCCGCGTTTTGTCTGGAATGTCAGTCCGCAATTCTGGGCGTCACGTCGTTCCCGACGGATGGATTTACGTTTTCTGGAACTGAGCGCGGCCAGAAAATCGTCGAAATCGGCGTAGCCTCGATTGTGCCAGTGATATTGCAGGCCCAGTCGCGAAAGCCAGTCGGCCTGTGCCAGAGCCTCCTGCTCCGCTTCGGTACAGAAGGTGGCGTGGACCGAGGACAGGTTCAGCTCGCCGCAGGCCTGCATGAGGGCCTCGCCCATCGCGATGCGGGCCGTGTCGGGCGTAGGGAAATCGGGATTGATGAGGAGGCGCGGGCCGGGAACGGGGGAGAAGGGTACGGCGACCTGAAGTTTGGGGTAATAACGGCCCCCCGCCTGTTCGTACGCGTTGGCCCAGCCCTGATCGAACACGTATTCACCATAGGAATGGCCTTTGGCGTAAAGCGGTGCAAGGGCGACGATCGTATCGCCGGATTTCAGGGCGGCATGCCGGGGGAGCCAGCCGGTCCGGGGGCCGACGGAGCCGCTGTCTTCGAGCGCGGCGAGGAATGCGTGGTTGACGAACGGATTGTCCGGACCGGCGCATCGGTTCCAGAGGTTCGGGTCGATTTCGTGAATGGAGGCGTGGAGCGTCAGCGACCAGTCGGGCATGTTTCCAGCATGGAACTGGTCGCTTGCACAGGTCAACCGTTCAGGAGATCTCGAACAGTGCCTCGACCTCGACGGGAGCATCCAGCGGAAGTGAGGGAACGCCGATCGTCGAGCGGGCGTGGCGGCCTGCATCGCCGAAGATTTCGACGGCGAGGTCGGATGCACCGTTCATGACGGCGGCGTGCTGCGTGAAATCCGGTGTGCAGGCGATGAAGCCGCCAAGCCGCACCACGCGGCGAACGCGCGAGAGGTCGCCGAGAGCGGCTTCCACCTGTGCGAGAACGTTGAGCAGGCATGTTTGCGCACAGTCCTTGCCGAGTTCGGCGGAGATGGCGTCACCGAGCTTGCCGGTGGCTTTCAGCTTGCCATCGACCAGGGGCAACTGGCCGGAGACGACCAGAGTGGAGCCTGTCTGCACCGTGGCGACATAGGTTGCGACGGGCGCTGCGGCCTTGGGAAGTTCGAGGCCGAGAGCCTTGAGGCGTTCGCCAGGTGTTGCGGACATTGTGAATATTCCTTTGGTGAAAAGCGGGAGTGAAGCTTGCCTCCGCGCGGTCTTGCCTGTTTCGCCTGCTAACTGACGAGACGAAGCCTGCCGCGTCGGCGCGCGGGCGTGTCGCCGGGCATCGTCAGGGGCAGCATCGGGTCCGGTTCGTGGGTGATGTGCTCTTCGGGCGCGGCGTCGGGCAGGCGTTTGCCGAGATAGGCTTCCGAAAGGGCGCGGAAGGCATAATCCAGAAGCGACGTGGCATAGGCTGCGACCGGATCGCCCTCCACCGTGCCGCCGGGTCCGAACCGTGTGTGAGCGAACTGATCGACATAGGCGTCGAGCGGCGCGCCGTATTGCAGCCCGATGGTCACGGCATGGCCGAGATTTTCCAGCAATCCGCGCGTCATGGCGCTCTCACGCGCGGGGGTGATCTCGATTTCGCCCAGCGAGCCATCCTCGTATTCCCCTGTGCGGAAATACAGTCGATGACCGCCGACGGAGGCGCGTTGCGTGAAGCCGCCATGACGGGCGGGAAGCGGGCGCCGCACGCCGCGTTCCAGACGCAGGCGCAGGGGCAGCGGCGAAATCGGGTCGGGCCGCGCGGGCATCCGGTCGACGAAGCCGGTCAGTGCGCGGTGCATGGCCAGATGCGCCTTCGGTTCGGGCAGGGGCAACGGATTGTCTCCGCTCAGGGCACTCGCCAGCGCCGTTTCGGGCGTGAAACCGCGATGTGCGAGACGCGCGAGCGTGCTGGGTCGTAACTGGCCGTCTGCCTGAAGGGGCGAAAAGATGGGCGTCAGACCGCAGGCCTCGACGCCAAGGAGCGTATCGACCGGGCCCGGCGAGGAGAAACCTGTTTCGATGAGCGCGCGGTTGGGCGTGTCGGGGTGGGTGTCCTCGATTTCATCGCGCACCTGCATGCCGATGGCGGCAAGGCCGGGCACGGGGCAGGATGCAGGCGGGAGCGGAACCGGTCCTGCGCCCTGACGTGCGAGCGAGGTGGTCAGCCATGCGATGAAGCAGGCTGCGTCGCGTCCTGCCTCACTGTCGTAATCGAGGCCGAGGCGCGCAAGGCAGGCATCCAGATTGCTCAGCAGCAATGTGCCGGCGGGACCGGACGCGATCTCTTCGGACGAATCGTCTTCCGGCCCGGCAGGGTCTGCGGCGGGGGAGGAGCGGGTGTCGAACAGCGGCAGTTCGCCGTTGAGCATCGGTGCGGTTTCCTCATGGACGCCGCGCAGCGTCGTGCAGGCCAGACGCACGCATTCGACGAACGACTCGCCCTCGAAACTGTCTTCCATCACGAAAGCCGCGAGATTCAGGACGAAGCCGGGGCGACGGTCCCGATGGCCCTGCCAGAGCGAGGCAATCGGCGCGAGTTGCCGCGCGAGCAGTCGCTGTGCAAGGCTGCGATCGATCGCCGCACCTTTATGGAACGGCAGTTTCCCGATCGCATCGAGCCAGCGCGCGCTTTCTGCGGCAAGCCCGACCGGTCCGTGCGACGCGGTTGCCGAAAGTTGCAGCAGGGCGCTGGCCGCATCGTCGTCCCATGTTGCAGGGAGCGTTACGGCGTGCGTGGCGGGATCGTCCGGATCGGCAGTGACATGCGCGGTGCGCATGCGGACCCCGTTCCAAGGGTTGCGGGCTGTCATGAGGGGAAATGTAGGCATGCGCGAAAGGGCGTGAAAGACCGTTTCTGGGGGCCTGGGCGTGGATAATGGTCTGGATTGCGAGGATATGGTGGATAACCTGGCATGAGCGGGAAAACGTGCGGGGTGATGGACGCCCGCGCGCGAAGCCTGTAGTGCTTGGGATATCCTTTTTGATCACCAGAGGCTTCGTGCCGAGGGCTTGGTATATGAGTTCAGTGTCCGGCGCCCGACCGCGTCATGATGTTGTCGAACTGCTGACCGGATTTGTGGTTCTGCTGCTTCTCCTGGGATTGCTGGCGCTTGCCGTTCTCGGGCGGCACCAGAGCGGCGCGGACGGTTACACGCTGAAGGCGGTGTTCAACCAGATCGACGGGCTGACCGTGGGGTCGGACGTGCGGCTTGCCGGGATCACCGTCGGACACGTGACGTCCGAGACGGTGGATCCGAAAAATTTCCGGGCGCAGGTCGCTTTCACCGTCAGGAATGGTATTCAGCTTCCGCTCGACAGCGCCGCCATCGTGACGTCCGACAGCCTTTTGGGAGGTAAATATATCGCCCTTTCGCCGGGCGGCGACGAGGCGAATCTGAAGCCGGGGGCTGTCGTGGGGCAGACGCAGGGTTCGATCAGTCTTGAGCAGCTTCTGAGCAAGTTCATCTTCTCCGTCACGGATTCTCTCGACAAATCGCGGAAAGCGGCGACGAAGGCAGCGCCGGGCGACGCCCCGTGAGCGACCTGACCGTCTGGCGGGATCGGGAAGGTGTTCCGATCGGTTGCGTGGAGAAGCTGCGCGTCCTGCGTGAAAACGAAGCGGAACTGCGTCAGGCGATGCAGGATGCCTATGAGGATGGCATTCTGATGGGAGTCGCGCCTGAGGAGATGCGTAAGCATCTGCACGATCTTCTGGCCGGATTGAGGGAGCCGGGCGCGTGAGGGGACGTTTTGCGTTTGTCTGCATCGGTCTGATCTCGCCTTTCGCGGGGCACGCAGCCGCGACCGTCGCACCGCCCGCCATGTATCCGGCCAATCTGTGGCAAGGTCGGCAACAGGCGGTGATCCGCGTTCTGGATCGGGTGGATTCGCATCTGGAAACGCTGACGGTCCCCGTGGATGGCGAGGGCGTGTACAAGACACTGCATATCGCGCTTCATCGCTGTGTCGATCGACCGCCGACGTTACGGTCCGACGCGGCCGTTCTTGCGACGATGACGGATTCTTCCGATGCGGCGATGCATTTCGATGGCTGGATGCTGGCGCAGGAGCCGTCGCTCTCCGCGTTGCCGAGTTCCCTGTATCGTGTGAGCGTCGTATCCTGTGCGGGCGGAACCACGGCGCCGGAGGTGCCGCCCCTGTCTCAGGTTTCTGCCCCGCAACGGGTTGCGGATACGCCGGATGCCAGCCAGAATCAGCCGGGCGATGCCGGGGATGGTGCTTTGCCGGGTCAGCCTTCCGAAACACCGTCGGGTGGGCCTCTGCCCCTTGGACCTGCGGAAGAGTCGGGACAGTCCGCCCCTCAGGCGGCGCAACCCGTCAGGCCGCAGTCGGCGCCTCATGTACCTGCCGCGCCGCCACCTGCGGATAAAGGCGAAGGCCCGATGCAGCTTGCGCCACCTGAAGACGATACGCCCGCTCCACCGCCGCCTTCCCGTTCGGGCCCGCAATCCCTTCCGCCGCCGCAACCTTATCCGGGGTAAGGCTGAAACCGTCACAGTTTCGGCGATTTTGTCGCATAAACTGGACAATAAGCTGTGCCTCGGCGCAACCCGACCACCACAGAAGAAGTTATGCAAACCATGACAGCCACGCCCTCTGCGCCTGCTCAAGGTCGCATCGCCCCCTTTCCCGGTGTGGATTTTCCACCGGAACGGGCCGCCCTGATGTTCGATTTCGACGGAACGCTCGTCGATATCGCGCCAACGCCCGATTCCGTTACCGTGCCGCCCGGCCTTCTCGAAACGCTTCTGACGCTTCGGGAGCGTTCCGGTGGTGCGCTCGCGATCATTACGGGGCGTCCCATCGAGCAGGTGGATCATTTTCTGCCCGGTATTCCCACGGCCGTGGCGGGAGAGCATGGCATCGCCATACGCAGAACTCCGACGGGAGATGTCGAACGCCGTCAGTTGCCGGAGGTGCCTGCCACCTGGCTGTCCGATGCGGAAGCGCTGGCGAAAGCGCATCCCGGAGCATCGGTCGAGCGCAAGCGTGCCGGATTCGTGCTGCATTATCGTCAGGCACCGGAGGCAGAGCAGAGTCTGCACAAGGCCGTCAGCGGCTGGATCGAGGGGCATGACGACTTCGAGCTTCAGGCCGCCAAGATGGCCTGGGAGGTGCGCCCGTCTGGCGTGAACAAGGGTCATGCCGTGATGGCGTTGCTCGAACAGGCACCTTTCAGGGGACGAAAGCCTCTTTTTGTGGGGGACGATCGTACGGATCTGGATGGTGTCGAGGCCGCGCGCGCCGCTGGGGGGGCGGGGTTTCTGATCCCCGATGATTTTCCGACGGCACAGGATTTCCGTGAGTGGCTCGCTCGTTATGCGGAGGCGCGATAATGGGTCGTCTTGTCGTCGTTTCCAACCGCGTTCCCTCGCCAAGAGAGCGTACACAGCCTGCCGGCGGTCTTGCCGTAGGGGTTCGCGACGCGGTGCGGAACACGGAAAGCCTGTGGTTCGGCTGGTCGGGGCAGTATCGGGACGATCCTTTCGGGCAGACGCCGGAACTCGATACGTTCGAGAATACGACCTATGCCACGGTCGATCTGTCACGGGTTCAGCATGAACGGTTTTACGAAAATTTTTCCAACGGTCTGCTCTGGCCCCTATGCCATTACCGGATCGGTATCATCGACTTCAATCGTGAAGATTATCGCGTCTATCGTGAGGTCAACGCGATGTTTGCCGATCTGCTCGTTCCGCTTCTCAAGGACGACGACACCCTATGGGTGCATGACTATCACCTCTTTCCGCTCGGTGAGGAACTGCGCAAACGCGGGGTGAAGGCAAAGATCGGCTTCTTCCTGCACATTCCCTTCCCGCCATGGAGCGTGACGCGCGTCATGCCGTGCGCTGCCGAGATTCTGCACGATATGGCCGCATACGATCTGATCGGTGTGCAGACCGAAGAAGATGCGCGTAATATGGACAGCTGTCTTGAGGCGCAGGGGCAAAAGCCCCGGACGAAGCATTTTCCGATCGGCATCGATCCGCATGAATTTGCCGATCAGGCGATTGCGAATGCCATGGCGCCGGAGGTGGAAAGTCTGCGGGCCAGTCTGCGCGGACGCAAGCTTATTCTCGGAATCGACAGGCTGGATTACTCGAAGGGTATTCCCGAGCGTTTTCACGGCTATGAGGAACTTCTGAAGCGCTATCCCGAGCATAGGGGCAAGACGGTGCTTCTTCAGATTACGCCCGTGTCGCGTGCCGGCGTGGCGAGTTATCAGGCCCTGCGTCAGGAGCTCGATGAAATGGCGGGGAGGATCAACGCGACGTACGGCAATTTCGACTGGTCGCCGATCCGTTACCTGACGCAATCCGTGGCACGCCCGATCCTTGCGGGGTTTCACCGTATCGCCGATATCGCTTTGGTGACACCGTTGCGCGATGGCATGAATCTTGTGGCCAAGGAGTTCGTGGCGGCGCAGGACGCGGAGAATCCGGGAGCGCTGATTCTTTCGTCTCTCGCAGGAGCCGCTCCTGAGATGGAAGATGCGCTTCTGGTCAATCCCTACGATCCAGATGATATCGCCGATGCCCTGCATCAGGCGCTCTCCATGGGGCTGGAAGAACGCAAGCTCCGTTGGCAGGCCCTTCAGACGGATGTTACGGAAAACACCGCGACCAACTGGGCGGACACGTTTCTCGACCAACTCAGGGAGACGCCGTCGTCGCGATGATCATACGTCTGACAGGTGGATTGCTGCTTCTGTCCAGCATCCTTGCGTTGGGAATCGCATGGTACGTGGAGCACGTAGCGGGTTATGTTCCGTGCGAACTCTGCCTTCTGGAGCGGGACCCCTGGCGTATCACACTGATTCTCGGTGTGCTGGCATTGCTGATTCCGGGCAGAATCGGATTCTGGGCCTGCGTCGTTGCGGTTCCGGTCCTGTTGGTCGATGCGGCCATTGGGGGCGTGCATGTCGGGGTCGAGCAGCGTTGGTGGGAAAGTCCGCTTCCGTCCTGTCACGCGCCCGTATTTCATGGGGGGAACTTTCACGAGCGTCTGGCCAGCATGCCGTTACGCCCGGTCAAGCCGTGCGAGGATCCAACCTATGTGTTTCACCTCCCGATTTCGATGAGCGCGCTTGGTATGGTGGCCGCTCTCGGGCTGGCGTGTGTCACGCTCTATGCGCTCAGGCGTCAGGTGCGGGCAGAACGGGTCCGCCCCAACGCCTTTTGAGGCTGTAAAGTCAGAGTCCGCGCCCGCGGCCTCGTCCGAAGATGAAGCTTACGATCAGAAGCACCAGGAAGACGAAGAAAAGGATCTTGCCGATATAGGCAAAGTCGGCAGACACGCCGCCAAAGCCGAGAAGCCCGGCGAGAAGGGCGAGAACAAGAAAGACAACAGTCCAGCGAAGCAGATCCATGACGTGTTCTCCATGGGGTTAAAGGAGACGGGGGCTACGCCATGCCGTCTGTCGGAGCATGGGGAACGGGCGATGGGGCGCAGGGTTCGTTTTTTCCGTTGCCGGATCGTGCCATGTTTCGTGACTTGCGCTTCGGCGATGGCTGACACGATATGGGGTGGCAGGCGGCTGGCATGAAAGAGGGTTTCGATGTGAAGGATTTCCGGTCTCTCTATCGTCATGGCATGGCGCGGGTCGCTGCGTGTACTATCCCGGTCCGCATGGCCGATCCGATCAACAATGCCGGGCTTGTGGCAGATGAAGCGGCGGCATGCCATGCCCAGGGCGCGGTGCTGGCGGTGTTTCCGGAACTCTGCCTGTCAGGTTATGCAATCGAGGATCTCCGTCAGCAGGATGCGCTTCTGGACGCGGTGGAAGCCTCCATTGCCGAGCTTGCGGCCAGAAGTGCCGCATGGGCGTGCGTGGTTGTGGTCGGCGCGCCGCTGCGTCATGCCGATGCCCTGTTCAACTGTGCGGTGCTTTTTCATCGCGGTGCGGTTCTGGGCATCGTTCCGAAATCCTATCTGCCGAATTATCGGGAGTTTTACGAGGCGCGTCAGTTCTCTCCCGGCGTGGGGCAACGCGGTGGCACGATACGGCTGAATGGCAAGGATGTGCCGTTCGGGATCGATCTGCTGTTTGAGGCGAAGGATGTGCCGGGGTTCGTCATCGGCGTGGAGATTTGCGAGGATCTCTGGGTGCCGCAGCCTCCTGGCGTGGCGTTGGCATTGGCGGGTGCGACGGTTCTGGCCAACCCTTCGGCCAGCGATATCACGATCGGTAAATCCGAGGATCGGCATCTGCTGTGTCGGTCACAGTCGCAACGCGCCCTGTGTGCCTATCTTTATGCGGCGTCCGGGAGCGGTGAATCCACAACCGATGTGGCTTGGGACGGTCAGGTTTCAATTTATGAAACCGGTCGTCTGCTTGATGAGTCGGAGCGTTTCCCCGAAGGTGCGAGCCGCGTGGTGGCCGATCTCGATCTCGATCTGATCCGGCAGGAACGGATGCGGATGGGAACGTTCGCCGATTGTGCACGCGCGGAAGGTGGCGCGACATGGCGGCGTATCGGTTTCACCCTTGCACCGACGGGCGAGGATATCGGATTGCTGCGCCTTGTGCCGCGTTTTCCCTTCGTGCCTGCCGATGCGCGACGGCTGGCGCAGGACTGTTATGAAGCCTGGACGATTCAGGTGCGGGCGCTTACGCAGCGCCTGCGAACCAGCGGCGTGAACCGGATGGTGATCGGCGTGTCGGGAGGGCTGGACTCGACGCTGGCGCTGCTGGTGGCGGCGCGTGCGGCCGATGATATGGGGTGGCCGCGGGATCGGGTCGCGGCCTACACGATGCCCGGTTTTGCCACGGGAGAGGTAAGTCTCGGCCTCGCGCATGCTCTCATGGCCGCGTTGCGCGTGGAAACGCATGAACTGGATATTCGCCCCACGGCCTTGCAGATGCTGGAGACGATCGGGCATCCCTTTGCCCGGGGCGAGGCCATTCACGATGTGACGTTCGAAAACGTGCAGGCCGGGCTGCGTACGGATTTTCTGTTCAGGATTGCCAATCAGCGCAATGGTATCGTGATCGGGACGGGCGATCTTTCGGAGCAGGCGCTTGGGTGGTGTACCTATGGCGTGGGCGACCATATGTCGCATTACAATGTCAACGCAGGCATGCCCAAGACGTTGATCCAGCATCTGATTCGCTGGCTTGCACGGGAGAGCGGACTCGCGGCTGAGGTGGGGCCTGTTCTGGAACGGATCGTCAGTGCGGAGATCACACCGGAACTGGTGCCGGGAAATGCTGCGGGCGTGCAGAAGACCGAAGAGAAAATCGGGCCCTATGCGCTTCAGGATTTCAATCTTTTCTACACGCTGCGTTATGGATTCCGACCGTCGAAGATCGCGTTCCTTGCTGAACATGCATGGTCGGATATCAATCGCGGGGCATGGCCGACCCATTTTCCGGAAGATCGCCGTCGAGCGTATGATCTTCCGGAAATCAAGCACTGGCTGGAAGTTTTCCTGAAACGTTTCTTCGGTTTCAGCCAGTTCAAACGTTCCGCGATGCCCAACGGTCCCAAGCTTTCGCCGGGAGGAAGCCTCTCCCCACGAGGAGACTGGAGAGCGCCGTCCGATGGGAACGCGACGGTATGGCTGGCCGAACTCCGCGATCATGTGCCGTGAAAGGCGCGTTTAAAGCGCCTTCATGAGATCGCGCAGACCTGCGGGCGTCCAGTGGATCGTGTCCTGATACAGACTCCTTACCCTGAGACCCGGTTCTATAAGGAATGTGGAGGGGTAGGCGGCAGAAAGATCGTTATTTTTCTGGAATTCCCGGTCCAGAATGCCTTTTTCATCAGTATAAACGGGAAGATGATGAAGCTTTTTCTTCTCGAAAAACGCACGAACCTTTCCTGCATTTCCTGAACGACAGGCCACCGGGACGATCGGGAGCAGTTTCGGGTCATTCAGCGCGAAGATCGACTCGATTTCAGGAAGTTCCCGGATGCAGGGAACGCACCATGTTGCCCATAGATGAAGCAGGAAAGTTTTCCCGGCCCACCGTGACAGGGAGACGGAGTGTTCATCCGAATCCAGAATATCGACGTTCGGCACGCGCATGTCTTTGCCGCTCCGTGTCTGGAGGGCCATTGGCAGAGACGGTGGTCCGGCTTCGCCGCGCGCCCGGAATGGCGAAAAAGCTAAAACGCCTGTGGTGAAGGCCATCATGCTGCGGCGACTCAAGGAGGATAAGGGCATGGTGAAAGAGATTCCATCTTTGCTGGCGGTCAGGAGGTGGGACATAACGAAATCCATGATGGATATGTAACGATGAACAAAGACGATGTTAACGAATTTAGCAAAGTAATAACGGTATTTAACCATATTTTAACAGATGGAGGGATCGAAGAACCGTTGATTGATGTGCTTGGCCAGTAATTTCTGGGTTTTGGCGATTTGATTGACGGTTTTCGGGAGAGCTTTTGATCTGCGTTTTGAGCGGATCAGGGGCTGCCCCCCGCTGGATTGCTATGCATTCGCGCTGATCCGCTCCAGGAAGAGGAAACGGCGCATATTGTAGACGATATTGGCGAGCCCGATCCTCATGGTGGCTCGGGTGATACCGACGGTCCGGATGAAGAGCCCCGTCTGTGACTTCTGATCGGCAAAGACATGCTCGACACGCGAGCGGATCACCGACTTTCCAGCATTGGATTTCTGGATATGCCTGGGCATAGGCTTGAGATGCGGTTTCTTCCTGTGAACCTTCGAGACAAAGCCCTCCTTTTCCATGAAGTCTTCATTGGCCTTTGAGCGATAGGCCGTGTCTGCCCAAACGCTTGAGGCCGTATTGCTTTTATCCAGCAGCCCCTCTCTCAATCGAGCGCCATCATTGGCGGCGGCATCCGTCGTCTTCCATTTTCGGATGAACCGAAACTTCCGGTCGATAGAGACGTGAGATTTGTAGCCAAAGAACGGGATGGCGAGATCACTGGATGGCATGGTTCCATCGTCCTGCCGCTTCGCTTTGGTGAACTTCAGCGTCCATCGCGCATGACGGTCCTTGTGCGCCAGCTTTGCCGGCTTGTCTTGCCAGTCTTCAGGGATACGGCCTGCACGGAGGTCGGCTTTCTCGGCGTTCGTGTTGCGCTGCTTTGGCGCAGCTACCAGCGTTGCATCCAGGATCTGGCCGGACATCGGCAGATAACCGGCGTTCCGCAGAGTTGTATCAAACCGGTCAAACAGTCTTTCAATGGCTCCCGCCTGGGTCAGGCGTTCACGGAACAGCCAAACCGTTTTGGCATCAGGCACCCGATCTGAAAGCCCCAGGCCAAGGAAGCGCATGAACGATAGGCGATCGTTGATGAGATACTCTGTCCGTTCATCGGACAGATTGTTGAGCGTCTGGATCACCAGAATTTTGAACATCAACACCGGATCAAATGGCGGTCGCCCGCCCTTGCTTCCATCTGAATAGGCCAGAGCCTTCTCCAGTTCCGGGCGGAACACTTCAAAATCCACAGTCCGGGAAAACGCTTCGAGCTGATCGCCAAGCCCGCTCAGCCGAGCAAGCCGCTCTTCAACATCAAAGAAACCAGTCTGCTTCATGATCCATGCCCCCAATCAACTCAAGGGAAATGGAATCACAGAGCAGCTCTCAAAACCAGGGGGTTTTTCGAACCCTCCAGATTTATAGAAGCTATAAATTCTTAATTGCTTGCATACCTGCAGAATCATTTGCTAAGGAACCGTTAATAGTTGAGGTCTGGATACGATATGGGCCTCAACTCATCTCATTCCACAGGCGTTGGTCGAGGATATCGTAATGGCAATTATAACGGTCGTTGGTTCGTCGGGCACCTCTGTGCAGGTTACCGTTGATGGTGGCCAGACACAGACGCTCGCACAGCAATATGCGGATAACATATTGTCTGCGGCCAATGGCGGGACTCTGACGGCATTCGGCCTCGTTGCGGGCAGCAATGCCGTGCCGAGCGCTGCAAGCGGAGTCGTGCAGGGCGATATCACGGCAGGCGGTGTTTATACACTGACGGGAAGCGACCTGACCAACCTCGTCATCGGCAGCAATGCATCCAAAACGCCGAATGAGCCGCTTTCTTCGCCTGTGACGGTGAATGCGGCTGGCGTGACGGGATCGAGCCTTTCGGTTCTGGCTGGCGGAGTGGCGGGCACGACCTTCAACGCGGGCAACACGGGTGGCTCGTTCGTGGCGACGGCGGGGGACAACACGTTCAACGCGGCTTCGGCGACGGGCAACTGGGCCGTTACGACAGGTGCCGGCAACGACACGATCCACGGCTCGACGGGCACGAACACCATTTCCGGCGGCGCGGGTGACAACCTGATCACGCTGGGCCTTGGCAACAACTTCGTTCTCTCCGAAGGTCATGACACGATTGACGGCACGGAAGGCAGCACCGACACCGTGACCCTGATGGGGGGAAGCTCGCAGGTGGCGCTGGGATCGAACTCGGTCGTGGTCGATGTCGCCGGGATGGGTGGTTCGGGTGCCAACACCATCACTGTGGGCGACGGCAGCACGGTGTTCGGTGGCACGTCCTCGCATGTCGCGTTTGCCAGCAGCACGGGCACCATCGTCGGTGCGATGGGCGACACCGTCTCGGCGACCGGCGACCTGCAGGTGGTTCATGGCTGCGATCAGGACATCAGCGTCAGCGGCGCGTTGCAGTTCATTTCCGGCACCGGCAACACCTCGATTTCCGCCGGAACGGCGACGATCTGGGGTTCGAGCGGCCTGCATCTGAACGTCGATTCCTCGGGTCAGGCGCTGTGGACCGCCAACCAGCCGCACACGACGGGCGACCAGTATGTCGATGCGTCGTCGAACCACGGCACGCTGGACGCCTGGACGGGCGCGGGCAATGCCACGGTCATCGGCGGCACGGGCGCGGATCGCTTCGTGTTCGGCACCAAGTTCGACGGCACGATGGGAGACAGCTTCGCGACCGTGACGGGCGGTACGGGTGCGGCCAACATGTTCGGCGTTCTGGCGGGCCATACGGGCGGCGATGTCACCATCACCGATTTCGGCAGCGCTGCGGGCAACATGTTCTTCATGTATAACTACAAGCCTGCGGACGAAGCCAAGGCGATTCAGGATCTTCTGTCCACGGCGACCGTCAGCGGCGGCAACACCACGCTGCAGCTCGACAACAACATGAAGGTCACCTTCCTTGGCGTGTCCGACCTCAAGGCTTCCCAGATCAACATCAGCTGATCTCGACGTTTCAGGGCGGAGCCTGCGAAAACCCACCTTCATGGTGGGTTTTTTGTTATGTCCGGGAGCACTTTTCCGCCTGAGGGCGGAGGGGTATGTTTCGCGTCGCCTGCAAAAAATAAAGTGAAAGCAATATGTGCGCAGTGAAACGGCCCGAGACATCCTTTTCTCATTCCCGAAAGGATCATCTTCAGGGACAGGCGAATGACGACATATTTGCTCTCATTCGTATACGCAGCCTTGAGAATGAAAACCGGGCCCTGCGACGCCATCTTGCGCTGGTCGAGAAATCGCGCTCCTGGAAGATGACGTATCCGCTACGTCTCGTGAATGCCCTGCGTGCCGGAATGACGCCTGGGGGTGTCATGTTGCGTCAGGCCGTGGGTAATCTTGTGGAAGAAGGCCGTGACAAGGGTTTACTGGCCGGTGTTGTTTCTCTGAAATCGAAGATATTCCGTCATCGTCGGAAAGGGGCCGATACTCTTTTTGAGGACAATACTGCCGAGACGGAGCGATATTACCGTCAGCCGCTCGAGACGGTACGGGGCAGGTTTCATCCGCGTTTTCTTATCGTCGCGGAACTCCGGATTCCCCAATGCACGAAATACCGTGTGACGCAGAAGGCTGACTTCCTTCAAAGCCTTGGCTGGGATGTTCATATCGTGGACTGGGCGGACAGTCGGCGGATCATGGCGGAACTGCAGGTGGCCTCCGAGGTCATTTTCTATCGCGTTCCGGGATATGACGAGATGTTGTCTCTGATCGCCGAGGCGCGACGGCTGGACTTGCAACCGCGTTGGGAAGTCGATGACTTTATATTCGACGTTAACGCTTGCCGGGCCAATTCCAATCTAGACACATTCGATCGGAAGGAAGCGCGCGCGCTGCTGAAAGGTGTTGAGCTTTATCGGAAAAGCCTTTTGGCGACAGGGCGCGGTCTTGCATCGACGCCTGCTCTGGCAAAGGGCATGCAGGCGGCCGGAATAGAAAATGTCGCCATCATCGAAAATGCCCTGGATGACGAAACGCTGGCGCTGGCGGCCGATCTGTCCGCTCAGCCGCGTGATGAAGGTGGGTTTGTGTGGGTCTGCTACGGGTCCGGCACGAGAACCCATGATGTCGATTTCCGGCAGGCTCAGGCGGGATTGCTTGCGGCGATGGAAGAGGAGCCCCGGTTATGCCTCCACATTGTCGGGCCGTTGAAGATTTCTCCGCAGTTCGAGCGTTTTGGTGAACGGGTGCGGCGGACGGAAAGCGTCCCCTATGCGTCATATCTCAGGCTGCTTGCATCGGCCCATATCGCGATCGCGCCTCTGGAAAAGTCATCGTTCAACGACGCCAAGAGCAATATCAAATATCTTGAGGCGAGCATCGTCGGCCTGCCGTCGATCTGTTCGCCATCAGCTCCGTTCGTCCAGGCCATCGAGGATGGTGAGACCGGTTATCTCGCAGGCAACGATGCGACATGGCGCGATCGTCTGCTTGCGTTGGCACGTGATTCCGTTTTGCGACGCCGAATCGGCGAAGCGGCCAGAATTTCGGTCGAGGGGCGTTACCGGCCGGAGGTCGTGACCGAAGCGCAGGTGCTGCCGGTCTATGGCAGGGCGCCGCAGGTCGTTTGCAAAGATCAGCCTCGTGTTGTGATGGCGAACGTGTTTTTCGAGCCGCGGTCGTTCGGTGGTTCGACGATCGTGATCGAGGCGTTGATCGATCCTTTGCGCAAGCGTGGGTCTGATGTCAGCGTCCTGACGACGCGCCCTGCGGTCAAAGGCGTCGTGGATGCGCCACTTCGGTACCGGGTTGGTGAAACGGATGTGCTGGCTGTCGTTCCCGGCAAACATGCGGCTTTCGCGAATCTTGAACTGGACGAAGATCTTGAGCGGTGGCTGGAAGGATGGAACGGCAACATCGTGCATTTCCATGCCATTCAGGAACTCGGCGTCAGCATGGCGCGCGCGTGCCGACGTCTGGGAATTCCCTATGTGATCACGTTGCATGACTGCTGGTGGCTGACGGACGATCTTTTCATCCGTGACGATGACGGGCGCTACCGGCTCGATACGCCTGTTGCCGGCAGGCCGAAGTCGCGCTCGACCTATGAGGTCTATCTGGAAGCACGTCGCGTGGCGGCTTACGATGTTCTCATGGGCGCGGCGAAGCTGCTGAGCCCTTCCGAGGAACATAAAGCCGTTCACGTTCGTAACGGTATCCCGGCGGAGCGCATCGCCGTGAACAGGAACGGTTTCCGCTGGCCTGCGCGCCCGCGCCGCCGGAAGCCGTCTGCTGCTCCGTTACGTTTCGCCCATGTCGGGGGGGTGAGTCACGTCAAGGGATACGATCTTATCCACGAAGCGTTTGCGGACCTGAACCGCGGCGACTGGGAACTCGTCATTGTCGATAACACGCTCAATGTCGGTTTTTCGTCTGTCGAGATGTCCGACTGGAATTCCATGGCAGGGAAGGTCACCATCGTTCCGGCGTATCGTCAGGAAGAACTCGATGCGTTTTACGACGGCGTGGATGTGCTGCTGTTTCCGTCGCAGTGGCGGGAAAGTTACGGGCTGAGCGTGCGAGAAGCACTGTCGCGCGATGTATGGGTGATTGCGACGACGCCGGGTGGCCAGGCCGAAGAAATCGTAGAGGGGGTCAATGGAAGCCTGATTCCTCTCGACACGAAGCCCGAAGAGCTGCGCGATGCAATTCTCGCGCTGCTGGAGCGACCGGAAACGCTCGTCGATTACGAGAACCCGCTTAAGGATCGGTTGCCGACCTATGCGCAGCAGGCGGAGGAGCTGGACGCTCTTTATCGGGAAATTCTGAACAGGAAACCCGATGTCGGAACGTGCTGACGCGAAGCGTTTCAGGAATCCGTCTTTTGTCGTGGCGGTGGTGTATGCCGCTTTGTCTCTTATATTCGTCATGATGGGGGTCGCTCTCCATCCCATTGGCATGGCACCCGACGAATCGAACCACTTTCTGCGGGCCGTGCAGATCTCTCAGGGCGACATGTTCGGTATGCGCCTTGACGATTCGAGCGGCGGGATCGTGCCCTCCGAGGCGCAAGAGGCGACCACGGCGCTTGATGCGCTCAAATTTCATCGCGACCGCCATGTGACGGCCGGGCACCTTGCGCATGTGCGTGCCCTGCGCTGGACCGGACGGCGCGAGGCGATCGGTTTTCCCAATACGGTCATCTACGCGCCGCCGTTCTACGTTGCGCTGGCAGGCGGGATAATGCTCGGGAAGGCCATGGGCCTTTCAGTGTATCACACGTTTTTTCTGGCCTGCGTGTTCAATGGTGTCGCGGTGGTGGCGGTCTTTGCGCTTGCGATCGGGCTTTGCCGCAAGGGGCGGGCGTGGATGATCGTGATCGCCACCTTGCCGATGACCGTGCATCTGGCCGCAAGCTGTTCGCAGGATGGATTGCTGATCGCCACGTCCGCGCTGGCTGCGGCATTGCTCACGCGGTTTGACCGGGCGCTCTCATGGCGGGGATGGGTATGTTTCGCCCTTGTGTTCGGGCTGATCGGTGCGGCGAAACTTCCGCTGGTGCTTCTGGCAACGCTGATGATCGTGCTGTGCGCACCGCGTGATCGCCTGCGCGCCGCGTTGAGTGCGTTGCTGGCCCTCATTCTGGCGATGGCGTGGTATGTTGAGGGGATAAAGCCGTTTCAGAAGACGAAGAGCGTGGAACTGGGCGTTTCCCATGCGGAGCAGATGCGGTTTGTGATGGCGGACCCATTCCGGATGGTGAGGATAGGACTGCACACGCTGCATCTTGATGGCGATCTGTATGCAAGGGAATTCATGGGAGTTCTCGGATGGCTCGATGCGCCCCTCCCGACAGA
Organism: Agrotis ipsilon; assembly: GCA_028554685.1. Lineage (NCBI taxonomy): Eukaryota > Metazoa > Arthropoda > Insecta > Lepidoptera > Noctuidae > Agrotis > Agrotis ipsilon. Next base: position 2,911,428 of record JAPNUC010000032.1, on the reverse strand, counting down.
ATTCTATGCCATCGCATCGGGTGTCGGGCTGGCCGTTCTGGTTCTGTCTTTTTCCTGGCGGTGGCCGACGGCGGTGGAGGTTCTCCAAGGCGGAAGTGTGCTGGCCGTTCTGGCTGGCATTACGGCGGCTATTTTTCTGTCGCTCTACATCATCTGGACAGCTGTGGGGGCGTCTGCCATCGAAGGCATTCAGGGGCGTTATTTTCTGCCGCTTGCGTTCTTTCTCTGTCCGTTGATGGGAAGGGAGGCGGCTCCCGGACGTGATCTCGCGTTACGCCGGGCACTCGCCACGGGACTTGCGGGCGCTCTGGCCGTATATGGCGGGATACTGGTGCAGACGACGCTTTATCACCGTTACTGGTGAGAATGGCCTTTGCGAAGGCGAATGACGTTTCGCATCAGGGCGAGAGGTTCCTCGCAGGCGAGAATGTTCAGTAGCCGTCCGCGCCAGTTCAATCGTGGTGCTGAAAGGCGTGGTGGCGTCTGGCGCAGATAATCGTGAATCCATTCAGGATCGAAAAACTGCGGATTCGGGATCATGTCAGGCCAAATGCGTGTGTCGGCAACCGCTCCCGGATTGTCACGCAGAAGCTCGACCTTGATGAACGGAACGGCGTCGGTGCGGATGAGCGTGCGCCAGTCCGTGTGCATTGCGTTGGGAGGAAAGAGCTTTGCCAGACGACCATGGCTTTCCCATCGCGCCGCCATGCCGAAGGCCGCATTTTCAAAGGCGAGACCCAGCCCAAGTTCACCGTGCAGGATGATTTCGGGTTTGCTCATGTCCATGAAGGGTTGCGCCAGCACGCGCTGAACGGCGGGATGATGGAAGGCGCGCCTGCTCATGGAGATGAACCAGCTTTGCAGATGAGGCACGACGGCGCGTGAGCCGACCATGCCCCAAACATCCGGGGCATCGCGGCGCATCGATTCGATAAGGGGACGCAGGGGTTTGATGGGGCCGAACACGCTGTCGTTGGTCAGAAGAATTTCATCGGCGTTGTCCGCGCATCCGATGTGGATGAGATGCTGCCATCCTGCGAAGTCGAGGCCGCCATTCGCACGCGCATGGAACCTTATCGGAAGCTGGGAGAAGCTCTCTCGGAGAGGCGCGATCTCTGCTTCGCTATGCCCCGCCATCGCAACATGGATTGCGTAACCGCAGCGTGTGAGCTCATGAAGATAATGCCGTGTGTGGGGCGGGATGGAGGGTGTCGGCGCATACTGCGCGAACAGACATATGCGGTTAACCATGGATGGACATCGTTTTTACGGACATCTCAGGACCGTTCCGGGCTTGGAGAGGCGTTCTGACGCATACGGAACGACTGTGGCTGGGGTGGGAGGGATCGAACCTCCGCATGGCGGAATCAAAATCCGCTGCCTTACCGCTTGGCTACACCCCAACGACGTGAAGGCGCTTTTAATGCGCCTTGTCGCAGCCGTAAAGCCATCATGATTCGAGTTCGAGAGGATAATCGGGGATTCCGGAACCCTGCTCGGCCATCGCCATGCGATGTTCGGGCGTTTCTTTGAGGATGCCGAACCGTTCCGCCTTGTCGAGCGCCTGATCCAGCGCCGCCATCGTGCTGGAAAGATCGATGCTGTCGTCTTTCTCCCAGGCACGGAGCGCGTAACTCCAGATGCCGATCAGGCCCTGAAGACGAAACATCCCCTGAACACCGCTGATGTCCACGCCTGCGATGCGTGCGATCCAGCGCATCGTGTCCATCGTCGCCCCACCGAGCAGCACCGTCAGCGGGGGATCGTAGGGCAGGGCGTGAAGAACGGCACGGATGCCTTCGCGGTATTGCTGAAAGACATCGAAGCGGCGCATCAGCAGGTCGAAAATACGTTCCCGCAGGGTTCCGGCCGAGCCGTCGTCGCGCAGTGCGGATTCATCGGCGATGCGGCCGAGGCGCATGAGAACCATGTGTTTGAAGGGAAAGCGCGCACGCACCTCATCGACAGGCAGTCCCGCGTTGCGCGCGGCCTCCACCAGAGACATGCGCTGCCAGCCGCTTTCTGCGGCACGTTGCATGGCAGCATGAATAAAGGCTGCGTCAAACTCTTCCTGATCACGATCCATGTTTACGCGCCCCTCTCCACCACAAAATAACAATAGGGAATCATAGACGAAGCGTCGTGTGTGGCAATCGCGAGGCGACAGATCCGTTCAGTTCGCCATTTCACGCGCGCGAAGAGCCGCCCGGTCGATGGCGCGTTCCATGATCGCAGGCCACGCATCGGGCGCCATCATGACGGCGAGCGCCTGTGCCGTCACGCCATTGGGACTGGTCACGTTTTCACGCAAGGTCGCGCTCTCCTCGGGAGACGCCGCAATCAGCGCGCCCGCGCCGGAAACGGTGCCACGTGCGAGTTTGCGTGCGAGTTCGGGCGCAAGACCCTGGCGGATACCTTCTTTTTCCATAAGTTCGGCCAGAAGAAAGACATAGGCCGGACCGCAACCGGAAATGGTCGTCAGGGCCACGAGCTGTTCCTCATGATCGACCCATGCGACTTCGCCCACAGTGGACAGCAGCGCCGTGCAGGCATCTTTTTGCGCGGAGGCGATGTCCTGCCCGAAAACGCCCGTAACGCCCTGTCCGATGGCGGCAGGCGTGTTGGGCATTGCGCGGATCACGGGAATCGATGCTCCGGCTGCGATACATGCGGCCTTCAGGCTCGTGCAGGTTCGTCCGGCGAGCATCGAGATCAGGACCGTGCCTTCGAGCCACGGCCCCAGTTCGGATATGGTTTTTTCCATGCCCGCCGGCTTGACGGCAAGGATGATGAAATCGGGCCGGAAATCCCTTGGGATTTCCGAAGCGTTGCGCGCGATACGATGCGGCTCGGGAGGTGCTTCGCGGTGACGATCCACGACGACGGAAGGGGCGAGCCCCTCACGCAGCCATCCGTCCCACAACGCGCCTCCCATCTTGCCGCATCCGACGAGAAGGACCGAAGGCAGCGCGTCGTTCATGCCTCGCCAACGCAGTCGAGCATGGCGGCTTCCAGTGCGTCCGTCGGAGATTTGCCGCCCCAGAGGGCGAACTGGAACGCCGGATAGAAGCGTTCGCACTCCGTGATGGCGATGTCGATCATGTCTTCCATGCTTTCGGGGGCGAGGCTGGTCGCGCCGCGCAGCAACACCGAGTGGCGGAAAACCGGCATGCCCGTTTCCATGTCGAAGCTGAAATGGCCGATCCACAGGCGTTCATTGGCCAGCGCGATCAGTTCGTAGAGAGCCTTGCGTCGCGCCGCCGGTGCCTTGAGGTCGAACGTGCAGATGAAATTCATGGCAGCGATTTCACGCGACCATGAGAAATACAGCCCGTAATCGCACCATTTTCCAGGTGCTTCCGCGGCCATTTCCGAATCGTTCCGCCGGTCGAAAATCCATTCGTAATTGCCGACGATCTGCTCCATCACGTCGAGCGGATTGGCGTCATGCGTGGAAGGGGAGGAAAGGGAAAGGGCAGGCATGCGGAACTCCCTTGATCGGAGGAGGCGGCTCGGCGCCAAGAGCCGGGCAGCGCTCCTGATGTCTGCATCGCGTGCCGTTTCAGAGGGTTAGCTCGGCGAATCGGCACGTTGGCTCACGTTACGTATCGTGAAAGTTTCGCGCAAGCGCCTGCGCGAAACCGTTACCCTTGCGGCCCTTCGGGTGTTGGTGTCGTGACGGCTTTTTCCAGTTCCGCAATGCGGGATTCCAGATCGTTCAGGCGTGCTTCCGCATCTTCCTGACCGATGCGCGCGCGCGCCGCGAGTTCCCGCACGACGTCGAGTTCCTCGCGTCGCACGAGGTCGAGCGATGAGAGAATCTCATCCACGCGCCCGCGGACGATGGAATGCACTTCCTCACGCAGGCCATGCAGTGCGGAGAAGGCACCTCCGGCGACCCCCGCGAGGTCGTCGAAAAAACGAGGCCGTTCTGGCATGATGAATAGTCCCCTCGATATGCTGCGCGTGCGTGGATGACGAACGCGGCGGACGGTTTCCTGCCCGCTGGGTGCGGACGATGCTGCACCTCCTGCCTGCCCTGTTGCAACGCGCTTGATGTCCGATAGATGCGGACGGAACCATTTCGTCGCCGCAGTGTGGCTTGGAGGTTGCGGTGGGGCGTCTTATACAGCTTTCATGATGATCGTCACCGGCGAGGCCGGATTTATACTTCCGTGCCTGTCCGGCCCATCCGTCTCGTCCCTCGTTTGCAAGTGGCCAGCATGACCGCTCTTCTCCTGCCTTTTCCGCAGTTCGACCCCGTCGCGGTCCATCTCGGACCGATCGGTATCCATTGGTACGCGCTGGCCTATATCGTTTCGATTTTCATCGGATGGAAGATTGCCGTGCGCCTGTGTGCCCTGCCGCCGGTTGCGGCCACGCGCGAGCAGGTGGACGACTTCGCGTTCTGGGCGATGCTGGGCATCGTGCTGGGCGGGCGCCTGGGGTACATCCTGTTCTACAAGCCCGGTTTTTATCTGACTCACCCGCTGGCCATCCTTCAGGTCTGGTACGGCGGCATGTCCTTTCACGGCGGCGCGTTGGGCGTCATTCTCGCGCTGGTGCTGTTCACCTGGAAAAATCGTCTGAACTTTCTCGCCTTCTCCGACCGGATCACGACGATCGTACCTCTGGGGCTTGGGCTTGGGCGGTGCGCCAATTTCATCAATGGTGAACTCTGGGGGCGCCCGGCTTCGCCCGATCTGCCATGGGCGATGATCTTTCCGACGGGCGGTCCGGTGCCGCGTCATCCTTCGGAAATCTATGAGGCGCTTACGGAAGGAGCGCTTCTGCTGACGGTCATGCTGGTGGCGGCCAGCAGACCATGGGTGCGCGTGCGCTATGGATTCCTGTCGGGGCTGTTCCTGTTCGGCTATGCCGTGGCCCGAAGTTTCTGCGAACTGTTCCGCGAGCCGGATGCGTTCATCGGTTTTCTGCCATTGGGCGTAACTATGGGGCAGGTTCTCTGCATTCCTATGGCGCTTGCGGGGCTTTGGCTGATGGCGTTCGGCCTGCGCCACCCCAGAGAGCGGGAGGCTGCTCATGCCTGAGACGACGAAACGGGGGTGGGTGTTGCCGGCGGACGGATTGTCGCATGTGCCGCATGGTTTTTTTACCCGGCGTGGCGGTGTGTCCTGCGCACCTTTCGATGCGCTCAACTGCTCGCTCTCCGCGCCTGACCGGCCTGAAAACGTTGCCGAAAATCGCGCACGGGTGAGCGCTTTTCTGGGTGTCTCCGCGGATCGGCTTCTGGGTTTGACGCAGGTGCATTCGGCGGATGTCACGATTCTTTCGGACGGCTATCCGCAATGGCGTTCGGGACGGGGCCCTGAGGCGGATGCGCTTGTGACGGACCGTTCCGATCTTGCGCTGGGTGTCGTCACGGCCGATTGCGCGCCGGTTCTGTTCGCAAGCCTCGACGGTCGGGTGGTCGGTGCGGCCCATGCCGGATGGCGCGGCGCCGCCGGTGGCGTTCTGGAAGCGACGGTCGCGGCGATGCGCGTTCTGGGGGCTGGCGAGATCGCGGCTGTCGTGGGGCCGTGCATCGGGCCGCGCAGCTACGAAGTCGGCGCCGACATGCAGCGCAGCGTTCTTGCCGAGGACGCTACGGCCATTTCGTTTTTTTATACTGCCCGCCGTGAGGGGCATTTCATGTTCGATCTTCCGGGCTATTGCATGCGGCGTCTGCGCCGTGCGGGGCTTCGGCATGTTTCGGCGCTGGGTCTGGACACTCTGAAAGATCCGATGCGGTTTTTCAGCCACCGCCGCCGGACACTGGCGGGTGGCGGCGCGATCGGTCACCAGATTTCCGCCATACGGGCGCAGGGGTCATGAGCGTGATGACGCGGACAGGGCGGGCCGTGATGCTCGTCGCGCCTTTCCTGCTTTCGGCATGTGTCGATATGCCGCACCCGTTTGGCGATCCCGGCCCCGAGGGGCGGCGGCTGGCGCTGAACACCCCTCCGCCCCGGCTGGCGGTTCCCCCTCCGGGCGAATCCCTGCTGGATAACAAGGCGGCTCAACTGTGGGCGAAGGACATGACGGAGGGGCTGGTCGGGCAATCCGTCCCGGCCGTCGCAAGGCCGGTCAAACCGGGTGACTGGTGGCTGAAGATGACGGCATCGCTTCAGGGAGATCAGGTCGTCGCGCATTATACGATCATGACGCCTGCGGGTGAGGCGCGCGGCCATAAGGATGGCGTGCCGGTTCCGGCAGGAGTGTGGGGAGAGGGGCGGCCTGATATGCTGTCGGCTCTCGCCCGGCAGGAAGCGCCTCAGATCGCCGGTGTTCTGACGGGGATTCAGGCGGCCATGATGGAAATGGACCCGACGAGTCTGAAACGTCGCCCCGCCAATGTTTATTTTTCCGGAGTCGATGGCGCGCCGGGGGACGGGAATGTCTCGCTGGCCCGTGCTTTCGTCGCGTCCTTTCCCGATACGCGGGACAGGCTTATGCAATCGGCGAAGAAGGCCGATTATACGGTGCATGGCGTCGTGACATTGAAGGATGGCCCTGCGGGAACGACCGGTCATCCCCAGCAGCATATCGAGATCGTCTGGCGCACGGTCGCGGCGGACGGTACCGAGGCGGGGGCTGCGACGCAGCTTCATGACATTGACGCGCATTCGCTCGACGGGCCGTGGGGAGACGTTGCGGTCGCGGCGGCGGGCGAGGCGGCGGGTGCCGTTCATCAGATCATCACCAATTATTCCGGGCGCGATCACAAGGCGTTGCCGCCCGAAGCGCGGAAACACAAGGCATGATGGTGTGAGAGTGCGTCTTCCATGGCGTTGCGATGGTGATGGAAGGCGGATGACAGAGGGCATCGTCGTTGCTAGAAGGCCGCGTTGCCTGCCGCTCGTGACCGGAGTTGTTTCCGCATGAAAATCGTCGCCTGTAATAGTAACCCGCCTCTGGCGCGTGCCGTTGCGCAGGAACTTCGTCTGCCCTTATGCAAGGTGTCGGTGCGACGCTTCGCGGATGCCGAGGTTTTTGTCGAAATTCAGGAGAACGTCCGTGGTGAGGACGTGTTCGTGATCCAGAGCACCTGCTCGCCCACGAACGATAACCTCATGGAACTGCTGATTATGCTGGACGCGCTGCGGCGCGGTTCGGCGCGGCGCGTGACCGCCGTGATGCCGTATTTCGGTTATGCCCGACAGGATCGCAAATCCGGCCCCCGGACACCGATCAGCGCAAAGCTGGTGGCGAATCTTCTGGTCGAGGCGGGTGCGAACCGCATCCTGACGATGGATCTGCACGCCATGCAGATTCAGGGCTTCTTCGATATTCCGGTGGACAATCTTTACGCAGCCCCTCTGTTCAAGCGCGACATCAATGCGCGCCATCCCGATGAAGACCTGATGATCGTATCGCCCGACGTGGGCGGCGTGGTGCGCGCGCGCCAGCTGGCGCAACGCCTGAACACCGATCTGGCCATTATCGACAAGCGTCGCGAGCGCGCGGGCGTGTCGGAAGTGATGAATGTGATCGGTGACGTGACGGGGCGGTATTGCATTCTTGTGGACGATATTGTCGATAGTGGCGGTTCCCTCTGCAACGCCGCCGAGGCGCTCATGGGGCGTGGCGCTGCCGGGGTGGAGGCGTATGTGACGCATGGCGTCCTGACGGGGCAGGCCGTCGAGCGTATCCGTCATTCCCCGCTTCGCATGCTGACGCTGACGGACAGTATTCCGGCGACGGATGCGCTGGGCGATGCGCCCAATATCCGTCAGATCAGCACGGCCAATCTGCTGGCGCGCGCCATGAGCGCGGTGGCTGACGAGAGTTCGGTCTCGTCTTTGTTCGACTAAGGAGAACTCATGCTCGCCCAACGCCCTTTCTGGTACCTGCGTCACGGTCAGACGGACTGGAACGCACAAAATCTCTCACAGGGACGTACGGACATTCCGCTGAACGCGGTCGGGCGCGAGCAGGCTGTCATCGCGGGCGCGCGGCTGGCGCGGCATTGGCGAGATGGTGCGGCGCCGATCGCGCGGATCGTTTCTTCCCCGCTCGGGCGTGCGATGGATACGGCAAGGGCGGCTCAGAAGGCGGTTGCCGAAACGAGCGGCGTTGAGCTGCCGCTGACCACCGATGCCGGGCTGGAAGAGGTTTGCTTCGGCGTGAAGGAAGGCCAGCCGATGGGGGACTGGTACGACCCGTGGATCGCCGGAGACTATACGCCCGAAGGCTGCGAGACATTCGTGGAACTGAAGAACCGTGCGACGGCCGCCGTCAATCGTGCGCTTGAAGGGGAAGGCATCCCCTTGATCGTGGCCCATGGCGCTCTGTTCCGTGCGTTGCGGGCAGCAATGGGGCTGCCGATCAACGTGCGTCTGGCGAATGCCGTGCCGCTGTATTGCGTGCCGACTCCGGATGGCTGGGAATTGCATCCATACGAGCAATAATCGACTTTCGGCACAGTTTTGAAGCTTTATCGCAGTGAAATCGGCGCAATCGATTGCCTTTGTGCCAGCTTTCCGGTAAGGCGCGCCCTCGCGCTGGCACCCCTGGAGGCCGGCGCGCAACGAAATTGGGAGTAGAACCGTGGTTGATATGACTTCTCTTGAGGTCTCGACGCGTGCGAAGGCTGGTAAGGGGGCAGCGCGCGCTACGAGACGTTCCGGTCTGGTGCCGGGTGTCGTTTATGGTGGCAAGCAGGAACCGAGCCTGATTTCCATTGATCCGCGTATCGTCATCAAGGAAATGATGCGTGGCGGCTGGCGTTCGCGCCTGTTCGAGCTGAAGCTGGAAGGCGGCCCGGCGCGTGCATTGCTGCGTGAGGTTCAGCTTCATCCGGTGACGGATGCGCCGATCCATGTCGACTTCCAGCGCCTCGCGGCCGGTGAGAAGGTCCATGTCACCGTGGCGATTCACGTGACGGGCGAAGACAAGGCTCCGGGCATCAAGCGCGGCGGCGTTCTGAACCTCGTGCGTCATACGGTCGATGTCATGGCGGATGTCGATCACATTCCGTCCAGCTTCACGGTCGATCTGAGCAAGCTCGATATTCACGACAACGTGCGTTGGGACGACCTCACGGGCACGGAAAACGTGACGCCGGTGTTGCAGCTGCCGAACTTCGTCATTGCGACCATCGCGCCGCCGACGGTCGATGCCGAGATGGAAGCCGAAGCGGCTGCGAAGGCTGCTGCGGAAGCTGAGGCTGCCGCGGCCAAGCCGGGCGCGAAGAAGAAGTAAGTTCGCGTTCGGGTGGCGACGATGCTGCTTTGGACCGGGCTCGGGAATCCCGAGCCCGGTATGCAAAAACAACGCCACAATATCGGTTTCATGGCAGTGGACCGGATTGCGGAGCGCCATGGCTTCCTGCCGTGGCGGTCCCGTTTTCGCGGAGTGACTTCGGAAGGCATGATTGCCGGGCAGAAGATTCTGCTGCTGAAGCCGATGACGTACATGAATGCTTCGGGCGAGAGCGTCCAGCAGGCTGTGCGCTTTTACAAGATTCCCGCTACCGACGTTACGGCGTTTCACGATGAACTCGATCTGGCATTCTGCAAGGTGCGGGTCAAACGTGGTGGTGGCGCTGCGGGGCATAACGGTCTGAGATCGATGGACCGGACCCTGAACGATCAGAATTATTGGCGGGTGCGTCTGGGGATAGGCCATCCCGGTTGTAAGGACCGGGTGACGGGCCATGTTCTGGGTGACTTCGCCAGGGCCGAACAGAAAGAACTGGATACGCTTCTGGATGCGGTGGCTGATGCCGCGCCCCTTCTGGCCAAGGGAGAGCCGGAAGCGTTCATGACCAGAATTGCCATGCTTTGCGGGGAGAAGCGCTGATGGGCTTTAATTGTGGCATCGTGGGGTTGCCCAATGTCGGCAAATCGACGCTTTTCAACGCGCTGACGGAAACGGCGGCGGCGCAGGCGGCGAACTATCCGTTCTGCACCATCGAGCCCAATGTCGGGCGCGTGGCGGTGCCGGATGCACGGCTCGGGAAGCTGGCCGCAATCGGCAAGTCGCAGAAAGTACTGCCGACGAGTCTCGAATTCGTCGATATCGCGGGACTCGTTCGCGGTGCGTCGCGCGGTGAAGGGCTGGGGAACCAGTTTCTGGCGAATATCCGTGAAGTGGATGCGATCATCCATGTTCTGCGCTGCTTTGAGGACGATGACATCACGCATGTCGAAGGTGGCGTCGATCCGGTGCGCGATGCGGAAATTATCGAAACGGAGCTGATGCTGGCCGATCTGGAATCGCTGGAAAAGCGACAGGTCACGCTTCAGAAGCGCGCTCGTGGCAACGACCGCGAAGCCCAGCAGCAGCTTGAGGTGATGGAGCCGCTGATCGCAGCCCTTCGCGACGGCAAGTCTGCGCGCACGGCCATTCCGGAAGGGCAGGAGGAAACGGCGCGTCGTCTGCAATTGATGACGACCAAGCCGGTTCTGTATGTCTGCAACGTCGAGGAAGGTTCGGCGGCAACGGGCAATACCCATTCCGAGGCCGTGAAGAAACGTGCCGAAGCGGAAGGCGCAGCGGTCGTGATCGTGTCTGCGGCGATCGAGGCCGAGGTAAGCCAGCTTCCGACGGAAGATCGCGCGGAATTTCTTGAGGGCCTCGGCCTTTCCGATTCCGGGCTGGATCGTGTGATCGCGGCGGGTTACGGGCTTCTTGGTCTGCGTACGTATTTCACGGTCGGTCCCAAGGAAACGCGCGCATGGACAATCACGGCAGGCACCAGAGCCCCACAGGCGGCGGCCGTGATTCATAATGATTTCGAGCGTGGTTTCATTGCCTGCGAAACCGTGGCGTACGACGATTATATCGCGTGTGGTGGAGAAGCGGGCGCCAAAGAGGCGGGCAGGCTTCGAATCGAAGGCAAGGAGTATGTGGTGCAGGACGGCGATGTCCTGCTGTTTCGCTTCAACGTCTGACGAAGGGCAGGGCTTGACCCTGCTCGGGCCGCGTCCGAGAGTATTTGCGGAAGGGACGCGCCATGAAAGTAGCCATTGTCTGCGACTCTTTTAAGGAGAGTCTTTCTGCGTCGGAGGTGGCGCGCGAAATCGAAGCGGGCTTTCGCGAAATTTTCCCCGATGCACATTATATCCGTCGGCCTATGGCAGACGGAGGTGAAGGAACGGCGCTTGTTCTGGCCGAGGCCACGGGCGGGCGTATCGTGTCGCGCACGGTATCCGGCCCTATGGGAACGCCGGTGGAGGCGCGTTTCGCGATCTCGGGGGATGGGCGGACAGCCGTAATCGAGCTGGCGGAGGCGGCGGGTCTTGCTCTCGTTCCCATATCGCAGCGGAACCCTCTGCTGGCCACGACTTATGGCGTGGGCGAACTCATGCATGCGGCGCTGGATGAGGGCTGTCGCCACATCGTTCTGGCGTTGGGTGGGAGTGCGACGAATGACGGTGGCCTTGGGCTCGCGCAAGCCTTGGGCGTGGTCGTGACCGATGAACACGGCATGCCTTTGCCTCATGGGGGTGGCAGCCTGGCGAAGGCCGTAGATATCGATATCTCTGCGATGGATTCCCGGCTGCATGCGTGTCGCATCGAACTGGCCTGCGATGTCGTCAATCCGCTGATCGGGCCGAATGGGGCGTCCGCCGTGTTCGGTCCGCAGAAAGGTGCCACGCCGGAGATGGTCGTGCGTCTGGATAAGGGACTTGCGCAATACGGTGCGCTTTTGGAGCGCATCGCCGGGAGCGAATTCGTGACGTTGCCGGGTATTGGTGCTGCCGGAGGTGCCGGGTTGAGTGTCGTGGCGTTCATGGGCGCGCATCTGCGGCCCGGTGCGGAGATTGTGGCGGAGGCGCTGGGGCTGGAGGCCCTTCTGGAAGGGGTGGATCTGGTGATTACCGGGGAAGGCCGGATCGATGGGCAGACCATCCATGGAAAGGCTCCGGTGGCGGTTGCGCGGCTTGCACGGCAGCGCGGCATTCCCGTTGTTGCGATTGCAGGCTCCCTGGGCGAGGGAGTGGAGAAGACCTATCGTCATGGCATCACGGCGGCGTTCAGCGTTCTGGATCGACCGTGCACGCTGGAGGATGCGCTGGCGGAGGCTGCACCGAATCTGCGCCGCACGGCACGCAACGTTGCGGCCCTCATGCAGATTTCCCATGAAGGAATCGGGCGCCAAGAAGCGCCGGAATAACGTCGAGAAGGATCGCTCCGATGGATGCGCCTGTTGCTGATTTCGAGACGCTGGTTACTGCGGCCCGTGCCGCTGCGCGGAAGCTCGCGATCGCTCCGGCGTCGCAGCGTGATGCTGCCCTTCTGGCGGCCGCGCGGGCCTTGCGCGCGAATCAGGCCGATATTCTCCTGGCGAATGCCCAGGATGTCGGCGCATCGAAAGCTTCGGCCGCTTTTATCGATCGGCTGACATTGACGCCTGCGCGGGTTGAGGCGATGGCGCGCGGGCTTGAGGATGTCGCGAAGCTTCCCGATCCTGTCGGCCGTGTTCTGGCCGAATGGTCTCGGCCCAACGGGCTTGTGATGCGACGTGTTGCAACCCCTGTCGGTGTGATCGGCATGATCTACGAAAGCCGCCCCAATGTCGGTGCGGATGCCGCCGGGTTGTGTATCAAATCCGGCAATGCCGCGATCCTGCGCGGCGGCTCTGAAAGCCTGCACTCCGCGCGCGCCATTCATGCCGCCATTGCTGAAGGTCTGAAGGAAGCGGGGCTGCCCGAGGGCTGCGTTCAGATCGCGCCGGATGCGGATCGTGTTCATGTCGCGTCCATGCTGGCGGCAGTGGGTGGAATCGATCTGATCATTCCGCGCGGTGGCAAATCTCTGGTCGAGCGTGTGCAGAAAGAAGCGCGCGTTCCCATTCTCGCCCATGCGGAAGGACTGTGCCACACCTATGTGCATGAAAGCGCCAAACCGGAGATGGCGCGTGCGATTCTGGCCAATGCCAAGATGCGGCGGACGGGTATTTGTGGCGCGACGGAAACATTGCTGATCGATGCAGCGATTGCGCCCGATCTGCTGCCGCTGTTGATGGGGGATCTCAAGGCGCTGGGCTGTTCGTTCGTGGGGGATGCGAGGGCGCGGGATATCGTGCATGACATTGCGCCTGCGAGAGAGCAGGATTTCGCGACGGAATGGCTGGATGCGAAACTCTCTGTTGCGGTGGTGGACGATGTAGATGCGGCACTCGCACATATCGCCCGTTATGGGAGCGGTCATACGGAGGCCATCATCGCCGAGGACGCTGCTGTGGCCGAACGATTTCTGAACGGTACGGACAGCGCGGTGGTGATGTGGAACGCATCGACCCAGTTCTGCGATGGGGGGGAGTTCGGCTTCGGTGCGGAAATCGGGATTGCGACAGGCAAGATGCATGCCCGTGGCCCTGTGGGGCTGGAGCAGTTGACGACCTTCCGTTACGAGGTGCGCGGCACCGGACAGGTGCGGTCCTGAACGCACGTGACGATTCCGACTTATGGCGACGGGAGAAGCATGACGGTTGGATTGTTGGGGGGCTCCTTCAATCCGGCGCATGTCGGCCATTTGCAGCTTGCCCGTTACGCTCTGGAGCATCTGCGTCTCGATCAGGTGTGGCTGATGGTGTCGCCCGGCAATCCCCTGAAATCGTCCGACGGAATGGCGTCGGCACAGGATCGTCTCGAATCGGCGAGGCTGATTGCAGATGGTCGCAGGATCGTCGCGACGGATATCGAATCGCGGCTGGGCCTGCGTTACACGGTTGAGACGGTTGCCGTTCTGCTGCGTCGGTTTCCGCGCGTGCGTTTTGTCTGGCTGATGGGGGCGGACGGTCTGGCGACTTTCACCCGGTGGCGGCGCTGGAAGCGGCTTGCGCAACTGATTCCGCTTGCTGTTGTGCCGCGGCCGGGAAGCAATGCCCAGGCGATCGGCGGTGTTGCCGCACATGCGCTCGCGCATATGCGGCTGCCGTCACGAAGTGGGCCGGTTCTGGCGCGGTACAAAGGCAACGCATGGACTTTTCTTCCTGCCCCGCAAAACGGTATATCGGCGACAGCGTTGCGGAATAGGGGGCAATACCCTAATGCGACATCCTTACCGTCCTGACCGGAGTTTCGAGCCATCGTAAGAAAGACGCCCTCTGAGGCTGCCAGCCCGACCCGTCGCAGCGCCAGCGCGACCAAGAATACGAAACCGGATGCGGCCCTGGCCGAAGCTGCCAAGGCCGCAGGGACGCCGCGCAAAAAAGCTGCCGCCGCCGGTCCCAGGAAAGGTGCGCGCGTAAGCCGCGAAGCCGCTGCGCGTGAGCTGCTGGAAAAGGCGCTCTCCATCATCACGACGAGTCTCGACGAAGACAAGGCAGAAGACATCGTGGTGCTCGATCTGGCCGGGCGTGCAAGCTTTGCTGACCAGATGGTGATTGCGACCGGCGTGGCCGATCGTCAGATCGCGGCGATGGCGACTCATATCGAAGAGAAGCTCAATGACATCGGGATCAAGCGCGTTCTGATCGAAGGGGCAAACGGCTCGGACTGGGTGCTGATCGACGCTGGCGATATCGTCGTGCATCTGTTCAAGCCGGAGAGCCGCACGCTTTACGGTCTGGAGCGGATGTGGGGCACCGATCTGGACGACAGCGAACAAAGCGAATCGGCGACGACCGAACTCTGACGCCTCATGATGCGTCTGATCGCCATCGGGCGGATGAAGGCGGGACCGGAGCGCGATCTGTTCGAACGTTATGTCAAACGGATACATCCGCGTCTCGACCTGCATGAAATCGCCGAGTCTCGTGGGTCGTCTCTGGAAATTCGTCGCAAGGATGCGGCAGCGATTCTGTCCGAGTGTCCAGAGCGGGCGATCGTCATTGCTCTCGATGAAGGCGGAAAAACGCCGGACAGCATTCAGTTTGCCAGGGAACTCGATGAGTGGCTGGGCTCGGGGCGTCCCATCTGCTTCGTTATCGGCGGAGCCGAGGGACTCGATGCGAGCGTCATTGCGCGGGCGGATGCGGCCATGTCATTCGGTCGGATGACATGGCCGCATATGCTTGTGCGCGGAATGTTGGCGGAGCAGATTTATCGTGCCCGCGCCATCAGCAGCGGGCATCCGTATCATCGCGCCGCGCGCCCCTGAAAAAGAAAAACTTCCCCGGTCTGATAATCCGGCGGAGGCGATTACCGCAGGTTGCGGCTGGGCGCGTCGATGCTGAAAGCGTCAGCCGGCGCTTCGGCAACTTCTGTGGTGGCCATCGGATGGCGCAGGGCCGCGTACGTCGTGGATGCCGCGTTACGGCGACCGCTTGCCGCGCGGATCGGTGCGGAAACGGGGGCGTTGTTGGCCATCATGACGCCGTTGTCAGGACGACCGTAGATGAAGCCATAGGTCGGGTAAGTGCTGCCGTAGGTGTTCGACGTGCTGTTAAGCGCGACGCGCACGGCGGACCAATCGTTATTGGGCGAGACGTCGATGACGCGAACGTTGTGGGCAATACCGTTCTGTGCCCAGTGCGACTGGTCGATAATGATCGTGCGGCTGTTCTCGACCGCGCGTACAACGGCGACGTGTCCGAGCGGCATGCGGCGAATCGCGCGGAAATTCAGAACCGAACCGGGCTCGGGGGAGGCGCCGCGGGCATAGACGCCGCGTGCGTTATACCACCAGTCGCGCGCGTTGCCGTGCAGCACGACGTCCGATGAGGCCTGCGCGTAGGCTACGCACTGGATGACGTGACTGGCGTGGTAACGATGCCGGGGCGTGAAATGCGTCTGATGCAATGCGAAGCGATGGTGGCTCACCCGATGACGGGCCTCGGCCTTCGGTGCCGCGATGGCGGCCGTTAACATCATGGATGCAATCGCCAGTGACGAAAAAAGAGGCCTGCGGAGGAAATTTAGGCAACTTCTCTGCGTCACGTTCATTGAATCCTGCTGTCGCGGTCGGTGTATTGCATACAAGTAACTATGTTCAGCTATGGCTGGCAAGACACGTACGCAGTACTATTTGCAGAATAATGCGTTTTTTTGGGAGACAGGCTCGGCGCTGTCTCCCGTGGTGCGTTCGCAGTCTTACTTGGTGGTCACGAGCATGATTTCGACCAGCATGCGCGAATCCGCCAGCACCGCTTGCACACATGCGCGCGCCGGGGCTGCGCCTTCCGGCAGCCAGGCGGACCAGAGATCGTTCAGCACCGCGCGATCATCGATGTTTTTCAGCCAGATCTGCGCCTGGAGAATGCGCGTGTTGTCTGTACCGTGCTGCTCCAGCAGCGCGTCGAGCTGCTCAAGAATATCGGCAGTCTGTCCCTTGATGTCGGCGTCGAGGTCGCGCGCAACGATTCCTTGCGTGAAGACGAAGCCGTGATATTCGACGGCTTTGGACAGAATGGAATTCGGTTCTGTACGAATGATGCGGCTCATGAGCGCGCCTTCCCTGCTGGATATCGTGAAGACGGAAAAACCCGTATGATTTGGAGTTTGATCCGGGCTTTCCGCGTGGTCAACAATCCCG